>CM076576.1:804140658-804282616 GCA_034641835.2 Pinus albicaulis
CATCCCATTGAGGAGATCTCGATACACCTTCTTGTTTCCTCCCAGGTGCCCTGTAATATAAAAATTCATTCAAAAATCGTGTTCTTGTCTTGTCCGTTGGATGCATGGAGCAAACTCTTTACTTTTCTGCTTAATGTCTTTCCATTTATAGATCTGTTGTTGCAGCACTTTAACTACTAATTGCAGATCTGAAGATGTTTTGCAGCCATTATTGTTGTTAGGGCTATTAGTTATGCGTAGCTAAAGTGGTTCTTTTTCGTACGCTTCGACAAAGAATTCATACTAACAAATGGCGACTCCACACGGGTTTTAAATTACGACCGCCGTCGTTTTTCATATTCCTGCATATCCAGCTACTTCAGGCCCTAGGGCTTCTTTTTTAGCTGCTTAGTTTTTCTCTTTTCATGTCATTTTTCTCACATAAAACCCTAAAACCTAAAATTTCTAACTTCCGTGTGTTTCTGGCCCTATTGCGCAGGTAAGCGACATCAGCCGCACCTGAGACGGCAATTTTTCAGAAAATCTGCCGCCGAAACAGCCGGAACGGGGGGGTCGCACCTTTTGGCCCAAAACCTGCGACCTGGACGCACTTTTCAGCCTGTAACCTGCGACCTCAACCAAAATCAGGTCAGAACCTGCGACCTTCCTTTTTTCCAGCATTTTTTCTGTAATTTTTCTGGGTTCTGCTGCAGCCTCTGCCAGGGTTTTCCAGCCTCTGTCTCAGCCCGCCTTGACCAAGATCTGATCTGTTTTTACTCATCTAAGCGGGAACCCAGCCCCTTAGGGCTTTAGTACCCTCCACTTTTTGTGGAAGAGTTTCAGCTGTTTCAGCCGTCGGTTTCAGAGCTTCAGCCCTTTCTTTTTTCCAGATCTGTGACCTCACTTCCAGATCCATCGAAATCAGCCTCTTTTCCTTTCAAATCACCTCTTGTCGCTTTGTTTGGACCTCCCCTAAAGGCCTCTGCCTTGCCCCTCCCGGCTTTTTGCTGATTTCCCTTTTTTTCCAGCCACCTTGCCCCTGTCTCTTGGCTGTGATCTGCACCCCTTATCTGCAGCTTTATCCTTCGGATCTCTGTCCCCTTTGACCCTAGATCTGTTGAGCTTCGTTTGTGTGTGTTTCCATAGTTTTTCCCTTTCTTTTCAGCATAGTTTTGAGAGACCCACTTTCTTGGGTTTGATAGATGCATATGTGGCTGTTATTTTTCTGTTATTTCAGCATTTTTATTCTGTTCTCTGTAGGTTTATTTTCAGCTACGTTGCACACTTTTTTGCTCTCAACAACGGAAAGGGTTTAAAAATTAAAATTAACGCACACCACACACTGACCTTAAGTGAAGAAGCGCCCGGTTTACACCGCCTGGCCAAGACTCTAAAATCAATCGTCACTGCACCTTATCTGCCCTTGACCTTCTTGATTTTGCCCCTTTCTGCCCTTGTCGGTTTCCTTCTTCCTGTCATCATTGCGCCCCCAAGGCGCCTTTCCCGAAGACTTCTTGGCCTTCATCCTCAGTTCCCGGTTGATCGACCTGCTCCGCACCGTCGTCGTCGAGCCAGTCCACCTTCGAGTCCGCACTCCGACTCCTCTCCTGATTCCTCAGGTCCCCCTTCTCCTCCCGGTTCTCCCCCTTTTACCTTCACCATGTCTGGACCAGGGCCCAATGCTAGCGGCCCCAATACCGGCCCTCCTTCTAGCGGAACCATCACAACCACTACTCCGGCCACCCCTGTGCTGCCGTACATTGCAGGCCTCAGCCTCCCCGATTTCCATCAGTTGATTAACGACCCCATTCACCATAAGACTACCTGGCCCACTATGCCTACCAAGTTACCCTCCGATATCCCTAAGTTCGAGGGCCTTAATGGCGAAGACCCAACCAATCACGTCCGGTCTTTCCACATGTGGTGTTCCTCCAACTCCATTACCGATGACTCCATCCGTCTTCGTCTGTTCCAACGCACGCTTACCGGCGAAGCTTCTAAATGGTATGTCGAACAGGCCACTTCCTCCCATACCACATTCGAGACTCTTGCCCAAGCCTTCTTGTCGTACTTCCAGCTCCCTCTCCGATACGACACTGGTACGGAGCTCCTGACTTCATTTAAGCAATCCTCTTCCACACGCCTTTCTGCCCATGTTCAGGAATGGCGACGAAGACGGAACTTATGTCGAGCCCCTCCCTTTGAAGATCGGGTTTACATGGACTGGTTCCTTCGCACCCTCCCGTCTCCCATCGGCAAAGATGTCGCCTCTCACTTTCCTCAATCTGAAGAAGCCGCCCTCCAAATAGCTTTAAAGTATGACTTGATCTATGCTCAATCTGGTTATGTTTATACCGTTCTTCCTGACATCCCCCGGCCCGGTGGCGCTAACGCCCCGGGGGCATCTCATTCCGCTGACGGTATTGTTGGATCTCTTTCCCACCCCTCTGCTCACCCTCCTATGAGCCATGGCCCTCCTCAGGGAGGGGCCAGCACCTCTAGCACTCTGCCCCCTCCCGGCAACATGTATCCAGGATACGGCATGCCTCCTCCTTTTTCCCAACCTCCTGCTTACCTCAATGCTGCCCAACCCAACCCTTACTTTTATCTGCAGCCTGGTGCGCCAGCTCCTCCAGCATATGCGCTTCCGCCTCCCTTGCCTCCTCACCACCTGCAACAGCCCTTACAACCCCCTCCAGGGCAAGTATTTGCGCAGCAGGGTGCGTTTAATCCCCCTTCCCAAAGAAGGCGGAGAGGCATCCAGAACCCATCTGCCCCTGGTAACCGAGGACCCAATTCTGGTCAGGACCCTAACACTAGCAACCAGCCTCAGGGCATTCCGCCCAGGCCGGACAGGCCGCTTCGCACAAACAAGCCCTGTTCGTGTTGCGGTGTTTACGGTCACTACACTCATGATTTCCCTCTCTTACCCCAGATGCGACAGATGTGGGAGTCTCAAGCCACATTGCGCGGACAGCACACCTCCCCTCACGCTCCTCCTAATGTGGCCACTACCCAGCCAGCTGTGTTCACTGATCCTTTCCCTCAACAGGGATTCGTGGCTACCCACCCCCCCGACAGCCATGTAGCCACCCCCTCGTCCATTTCTGGTTCCTCTGATTACCAGATCCTTATGATGCGCTCCGATCCTTCCCCTTCCGTCGACCTTCACCTCCAAACTCGGTCTCGCCAGTACCCCAAGCCTCCTGCTCAGTCTGCTCCCGAGCCTCCATCTTCAGGTTCTACAGAGCCTCTTTCGACATCCAGTGGCCCCTTACACATCCCTCAACCCAAAGTCGAGGTTCACCCAAAGATTCCAAAGGGTCCCTTACGCCGAAATGCTGCCTCCGGTCGAGCCGCTCAATCGTACAGTATAGTAGATGATTTGGCACAATCCCCCGCTGCCATTTCCACACTGGAACTCCTCCAGTCGTGCCCTTCTCAAAGGAAGGCTCTACTATCTGCCGTGGGCGCTGTTGATCCTGCTGATGACCAAATGATTGTTTTCGACGCCACTCAACCGGACCACCCTCCTCTTCCTCCTTCTGTTGCTTTCCAAATCCCAGTCAAAATCCGGAACGCCACTGTATCCCGGTGTATAATTGATGAGGGGGCGTCCCCCTGTGTGATGTCCGCTTCGGTTTGGAAGCAACTCGGATCCCCTGAGTTGGCCCCTTCCACGATCACCCTTCGAGCGTGGGATGGTCATGCCTCCCAGCCTATTGGCCTGTTTCGTAACTGTCCCATCACCCTCGCCGGTAAGACCGTTTGCGTTGATGTCGAAGTCATTGACGCCCCTCTAGACTACAACATTCTATTGGGGCGAAGCTACACCTATGCCATGTCTGCTGTCCCATCCGCGGTCTTCCGTAAGATGTCTTTTCCACATAACGGGAAGATAGTCACCATTGACCAGCTATCGTATCATGAGCCGTCGTCTCAGTCCTCCTCCGAGACGACCATCTCTTCTGTAGCCAACAAGCAAACTGTCGATTCCTTGACCAGTGTCTCCCCCGGCGTTTATAAAGATTCCACCTTGCTTGGTACTTTTCCTCACCTTCCTCCCCCTCCCGTTACTGATCCCAGCTTGGCGAATGTTTGCATGATGCAATCATCTCAGGCTGCCCATAAACGGCCTGCCTCAGCTAGCCCGCACCCTCCTCCCCGCCCTCCGCAACCCGCTCCTAGCCATCCATCTCAGCCAGCCGGACCTCCCCTTTCTGGCCCTCCCCCTATAGCTGGCACCCCCACACCTCTTTATCCTCCAGGATCGGTCCCTCCTGGCCTTAACCATCTTGGAGTCGTTCCTCTTGGTCATTACCCTGCTGGACAGATCCCCTTCTTGGCTCCCCCTCCCGGAGTATATTCCGTCCCCATCATGGCCACCCTTTCTCTCCCTAACTTGACCTTGGGTATTCCGGTTTGGTACCTTGACCCCCCAGCCGCCACCCCCCCTGGTCACCCCAAACCTTACATGGCTTTGACACCGGTTCAACCGGTCCCCCTCGCTTCCTCCATAGCCAACGTGCCCCCAGCACCTCCACAGGACCCTTCTCCTGCTGAGTCGGCTCCCGGGAAGAAAGGAAAAGCCCGCAGGGGGGCAACCAAAGACCAAACCACCACAACCACCTCGGCTCCTCCCCCAACCTCGAAGCCTTGTGCCTTATGTGATGTCATCGGTCATGCCACTCATGCTTGTCCCGAGTTACCCCGTATTCGCCCCATGGTAAAAGTCGCGTTCCCCGACACTACGGTCCCTGAAACTCCCACTCCTGCTTCGACCGTCTCCAAGAACCCCAAGACCCTCCGCACCAACAAGCCTTGTGCTTTGTGCGGTGTCCATGGCCACTACTCCCATCATTGTCCTCACCTGACGCATTACCGTGACTCCCCTGAGGTAATCCGCGAGTATGAGGTTGAACAAAATCAATCCGCCTCTCCCATTCTCGCGCAGTATGCTGCAGCCCAGCCTGAGGATTCCACTGATCCCATCCATATTCCCCCCCCTGATGTCCAGATGACGGAGTCTACAGTCACCATTCTTTACCTGTCCTCCTCCGCACGACACTTGGAACCTAGCCCGTCTGCCGCCTCCCCCATTGTGTCCCTTGATACTCGAGATCACTCCACTGGTGTCTCTGTTGACCTTCGCAGCCCGAGTCCTCGCCATGTTTCCAATAGCCCTCATACATCACCTTGTTTGAGTTTTGCTCATCCTGCCCCTTCCCCCCGCCATTTCCGCTTGATGACTTCTGCCCCCTCACGCTGCCGTCCTTTCCTTTCATCCCCTCATGTATTGTCTTGTCACACCACCTTGCGCATCCCCCCGTCCACATCCTTTATCGGTTACGCCGATGGTGCAAGTCGCTACTCCAGGAATCTTGCCTCGGCAGGGTGGGCCATCTTCACCCCCTTGCATGACCTCGTTCTGTCTAACGGGGTATGCATTGGTTCTACCACCAACAATCAAGCCGAATACGATGCAGTGCGTGGCCTACTAGCTGATGCTTTGCTGCATCGCATTCGCCACCTGCACGTTCGCTTGGATTCCTTGCTTCTTGTCATGCAACTAAATGGTGTTTATCGTGTGCATAACCCTGTGCTGTTTCGACGCTATTTATGAGTGAAAGTCTTAATACGTGCGTTTGAAACCATCACTTTCAACCATGTACCCAGAGACCAGAATCACTACGTAGATAGTATTGCAAACCATGTTCTAGATTGGCATTTATCACACACAATTCATACAGGACAATAACATTAAATCCACCATCAAAAGACGATGCATATCCATAATATGTGTCGCAAACCATATATTGATGAGTTCCTTTACTCTGATACATACGACATGCCCATAGCATGTTCCAAAAACTGGGGGCACCATACGCCCCCCCACACATATACATCCGACATGCCCATAGCATGTTACAAACCAAAAACAAAAACTGGGGGCACCATATGCCCCTCCCTACACTATAGGAGGCACCCCCTGCCCCTACATACATCAAAGGGGACACCATATGTCCCTAATCACTATCTGGAGGCTCCCGGGCCAATGGCTCTGCCCCTGCAGCATGTAGATCACGCATAGTTTGACCGGCCATCGCCATGCGCCGCATGATACCTCGCCACTCCGAGGGGAGACCAACACATGGATCTATGTACTGGTCGTCTAAATCCTGCCACCCGCGCTCTGATACTCCGGTCAACAGCTGCTCACATCTATGGCGGATGTCCTCCAGTAGGGCAGCTGCACCATCATTTTGCGCTGCCCTCGATCCACTCGGACCCGTAGCTCCCGACGCTGCCGATCGTCCCATATATCCGGCCGGTTTTACCGGTGCTATATCTGCATACCAAAAGTCCATGAATCAGTATCATTATTTACTATTCAAAAAACTTTAAACATGCCCATATAAGAATAGCAATTTGTCACTTACCATCGGGCCCCCAGACTCGACCAGGCGGAAGTGGCAGATCCGGATCCCCACCGTAGCTCATCCCACTATAAGGGTAGTCGTCTATGTACAACGGCATCTGATCCCAATGGGCAAAAAACTCCGGTCGAAATGTTCGCCCGACCGCCCCTCCTCCTCCTTTGCAGAGTAGTCATCCCCAACGACGCATCCTGGGCTCTCTCGGGCCCCCATCTGGAAGCTGCACGCGAGGCCTCAAGGTCGGGATCTTCTCAAAGAAGAAGGCGCACAACAAAGTCCCATATGAGCAATCATGATTCACCTGCCGCTTGCATAGCGACAACTGCCGCTTTAGCGACACCAACATCATTTGGGCCCACCCAAAGTAGGTCCCACTCAACACACTCTCCACTATCATCATCTGCCCACCGGTGATGTGATGGAACGCCTGGGTGCCCAGGATTCGCAGCACAGCTGCGGCCACTGCACGAGTTTCTAGCCTCTCTAGATTCCCGATCGATATCCGAGTCCCCTTGACTTGGAACCCCGGTCGACAATGGCGTTCCACAAACTCCATGATATGCCGCCCCCGCGGCAACACTGGCTGCGTGTCTCCCACTATCCCCAATGGTGGGAGGCCGGTCAGGAAGTACTCATCCTGGACCGTCAGTTCGATCCTGTGCCCCTGCACTACAAAGATCTCCTGATCTGGATCCCAGTAACTGATAATCCGGGCCAGTAATGGTTCCCCTACTCTCATCAACGGGTTCTCCACAAACTTGAGAACCCCAAATCTGGCCAATACACGACGGACGCCCTGATCCGCCTGGATCTCTGCCCGAAGTGTTCCCAGATCCCTCTCTCTCCAGTTGACTCGTAACTCTGCCATACCTGCACAAACAAATTCTTTTTGTCAGGGTACAGATCGGGCAACCCATAACCACACACAAAAACCCAACTCCCAGCCATCAAACAACATCAAGCTCCCCTCCCCTCCCAGGTCGCAGCTTTCTGCCCATTTCTGGACCAGGTCGCACCTTTTGCCCCAATACCTGCGTCCTGGGTCGCACCTTTTGCCCCAAAAGGTGCGACCCGGCCGTAGAGAGGAGGGAGGGGCTGTTTCCGGGGTGTTGGGCCCTAAACTGCAAATCTAATCCATCAAAATGCAAGAGCAAGGTTAGGCCTCTTACCTCCAACCGACAGATCTCGAATCCAACGGTCAGTTTGTCCGCTACGTTCGCCACAAGATTTAGGGCCTTCTCTCCTCTCCACATTCACCACAGCAACAATAGCAAATGAATGATTTTGGAGGGAAAACAGCCTCATTAAAAGAGAACCCCTGTTTCTTCTTTCGACTGCTGCGACCACACCGTAGCCCCGTTCGACAAACCGTTAGCACCGCTGGATAGATCTCACCGAGCTCTCAAATGGGTTTTCCTTAGTTTTTGGTGATTTGATACTTCACCCGGACACATTTTTCCACGAAGGGTCACTTCACCGCTCCTCAAAATCGAATTTCCTCACTTACGACACTTGTACTTGGGGCACCATATCGCCCCCTTACTTGTCCATGTTTGTGTTGATTTTCGTCATGAGTGCCCACCTTGTACTCATGCTTCTATGACCCCCCATTGGGGCCTTTATTGTGTGGCAGCACTATCTAGTCGCCCTTGCTTAGAGCATCTGAGTTGAGTCATCATTGCATTCATGGAGTCTATCCTACATCCTTTTACACCCTACTATAGCCCTCCATTCTTTTTGCTTGGTTCCTCTCTTGTGTCGCATCTCATGACCTTCAGCCCCACTGTCCCCTGTCCCTTTCGATATTGTGTCAGTCGCCGCCATGTCATTCATGCCCTTTATGCTCTAACAAGGGAAGTCGTCCATTCGCCACTCCACCCTTCCCATTTCCGCCATCATCATTAGTGTCAGTCTGTCCGTCGCTCTATTGCTATTCTCTCGTGCCTTAGTTGAGGATCTCTCATTGCCTCACCTAAGGCGGGCCTCCTTCTGTCGACCTCAACACACTTATTCCAGAAGCAAGGTCTAGAGGGCGGTGTACCTTGGTTCCAGCTTCCACTTTTGTTCGGTGCCTCGGATCAGGCAAGGGGATTTCTTACCTCCCTTTGACTTGATTGCTTCTCCAGCTCCTTTCAGCATGATCGAGATTCGTATACTGGACAGTCCAGTGACCCAGCAGCAGCTCTTGATGATTCCCGGGCGTGTGTGAGATGTCTCAGCCCTCATGAGGGGGTGGCCCTGCAGGTAGCTCCCCACATGCCCGGATGACCTCTTCATTGCAGCCTTTGATGCCGCTCCAGATTTTGATGATGTTGGCCTTAGCCACTTGCAGCACCTCTATGATTTGCATGTATCAGTCAGATTTTGTGAGCCCTTCCCCATTTACAGGGGGCATTTGGGTTGTATTTATCTCATGTACTCGGATGATATTGTACTAGTCCTGGCTGTTATCCCAGGCACAGCATGTATGTGAGACTATTCATTGTATTTTTATCTGGCTCTTGATTATGCCAGCTGTACTCTATGGTTCGGTCCCTCGTTCACTGGACACACTATTCTTTTGTACTTTGTCACGGCGGGCATAGGTATGCCTCCCCCGCCGCCTTCAGCACAGGTACCCTCTCATAACAGAGACTTGTTGCACCCGCGAGTCTCGTCTCCTCAGGGTCTAGTCCTTCAGCACACTATCTACCTCATATTTCTCTCTCTGACATACCCTTTTGTTGTCTAGTGATTGTCTTCTTACAACGTACTTCGGTCATACGATTTGCTCCCGACACTCGCACGCTGGGGGGCAATCTGTTACACCATTTTTTGGTCATCTAACTCTTCATCATTAGATGGACCCAAGTACACCATGTAAGACCAGTTTTACCCCAAGTAAAACTGCTCTCACTATGTTAATTAGGAAACCCCAAAAGGAATAATTAATTAAACCATAATTTAATTATTATTCCCAGTCATGTTTAACCCAAAAACAAAGAAATTAATGAGATAAAACCATAGTTATCTTATTATTTTCTAGGAATAATTATTTAAATAATATTCCTTGTTAAATATGACCAAATCAACCACCATTAATCAACTAAATCATTATTTATTTGATTATATCCCAACCACTTCCTTTAAAAGATAAATAAATCATTTATTTATTTATTTTTCACTAATCAAGGGATTTGACCCAAGTCAAACACCCTTTCCCTCCAACAAATAATAATAAAATATTCCATAGAGGTGGATCTAGATGTGATTAACATTATTTTAATCATGCACCAAGATCTAGAAGGACCCAATATTTTGTTATAAATAGGAGGGTTTTCCTCATCATTCTTCACCTTTTGTTGCATACTAGATCACTCTGGATCTATACACTCGGTCTCATTTTCTGCCATTGTTGCTCCCATTGAGCTCTACCTTCTACATTGGGTTTTCTACATCTACAAGAGAGAGAAAGCTTAGATCTCAAGTGCTGAGGACTACAAAGAACCCATCCCATTGAGGAGATCTGGATACACCTTCTTGTTTCCTCCCAGGTGCCCTGTAATATAAAAATTCATTCAAAAATCGTGGTCTTGTCTTGTCTGTTGGATGCATGGAGCAAACTCTTTACTTTACTGCTTAATATCTTTCCATTTATAGATCTGTTTGTTGCAGCACTTTAACTACTAATTGCAGATCTCAAGATGTTTTGCAGCCATATCATAAACCCCTTTGAGAGAGCCCTCTTAGACTGAAGAGGCTAAGCTTTAGCCAAAATCTATTTTGAAATAGTTACTCCAAATTGACCATTGAAGCAACCCAAGAGGACTCAATTTGGTGATAACAAGAAGTAGACACATTTTTAGACGAGGGAAGGTCATAGGTCAGTTTAGAAAAAAACTAAGGATTTCTTGGATTTAGACTTGATGAAATCCAAATCTAACTCCTATAGAATGACTATCCATTAGGAGTACTTCCCCCCCAACAATTCTCGTGACAATATGTATGTCACGAGGTTGCAATCAGAAACAACCACAACCTTGTGAAGCAGGATGTAGTGGTGAAACCTTTGGACAAATTCTGAAGCTAACTTTGTAATGTGAGTATATTTGATTTACATGTAATTTAATTTCTGACTCAAATAATAAATAATATGTTCATCCCCTACATCATCGTCTTGGACCAATACCACAATGAGGATAGTAACTGTAGCAGCGAGATACAAGAAGTAAGCACATTTATAATCTGAGGGATACAACAATGATTCCCGAACCAAAATTTCTTTCAAAGCATCAAACACCATTTGAGTAGTTTCATCCCAATGGAACGTAACCCATTTCTTCAAAAACTGAGTAAACCCTTTGGTAAATTAGGCATAATTGGGAATAAATACCTATAGAAAGTTAGCCTTCCCTTCGAGTTGTTGTAGTTGAACAATAGTGGAAGGAGAAGGAAGATTGAAGATCACTTGGAATTTAAATGGATTAATATGAACTCCTTTCTTCGACACAATGAAGCCGAGAAGTTGACTGGATTGTATACAAAAAACAAACTTGTGCAGATTTAGTTCAATATTATAATGTCGACAACATAAAAATATAGCCCTAAGATATATTCGATGATCTGCACAAAGTTTCAATTGGGTTGGTATGTCATCCAGATATGATTGTACAATATGTTTAATGTCATGGAATTCATAGTTCATTGCCCTCTAAAAAGTTGCCCCAAATTTTTTTAAACCGAAAGGGAGTTTACGATATGGAAATGTGCCCAATGGAAAAATAAATGAAAATGTGTGTTGTTCCGATTGAGAATGTTGATTTTATTATAGCTGGAAAATCCATCCATAAACGAAAATACTTCATTTCCAACACAATCATCAATAATCTGTTTGATAAATGGGGTAGGATAGTTGTCCTTAGGATGAGCTTAGTTGATGTCCTAATAATACACACACACATGTATTGTTCATTATTTCTCCACGAAATGAACAATGTTGGAAACCTACTCAGTTAGATGAATTGGGTAAATGAAATCAACATGGAGAATTTTTTCAAGCTCTTTCTTAATAGCAACAACCTTCTTAGGATGGATAGGACATAAGCATTTCTGAAATAGCTTAGCAACTGGATACATTTTGATTTCATGTACAATAATATTTTTATCTATATCTGACATCTCTTCAAAAGACCAGGTGAAAACTTCTCATAATTCCTGGAAAAAGGCTTTATATATCTTGATCTCATCAGGAAAGCAAGATGCACCAATGTGTACATTCTCAAAAATTCTAGGCTTGATCAAAATATAAAGAGGGATATTATCTTCAATATTAAAAAAAATCTTCTTAGAATCGATATCATGGATAGATATAGAATTTGTATATATCTCAATGACATTGGGTGAATAAATATCAATGAGATTATCCTCGTAGTTATGAGGAAAGGAGGAATTATGATAATTGTCCTCCCTCGACGCATCATCTAGCATAATTACTCCATGATGCTCTCATTAGTAGAAAATATACCAGAGAAAGGATCAAACGATGATCCATAATCTAACGAATGATCAACCTAATTGATCGAAGAGGATAAATTAGAGCGTGTCGTACAAGACAACTAGATAGCTTCATATTCGAGCTCAACATGACTGAGCGACATTTGGTCACCAAAGTTATCAATATTAGAATCATATGGTACTATCCAAGGATTAGATGGAGTAGTACAAGAATATATCATGTTGATAATGGCAACCATATTCGAGTAGTCGGAAGGTGGAAGTGCAAAATGAAGAGGAGGAGGAAAATAAATGGTTCCCATTAGGGAAGAATCCTTAAGGAATCCCACCCCAACATGCTGATAGGGATGTGGGGCTTCTCCCACAAGAGGGATGCTTCCAGTGAATTTATAATTATTTGAAAAGAAGGTGATATGATAAATGGCCACAATGCCCCCGTGGTGAGGGAAATAAATCATTCTAAAATATGTTGGGACAAAAGCGGCCATGGCATAAACCCAAGTATAGGCCAATAAATTGTTGTAATATAAAGGATTATCGATAACTTAGAATTATACTCACACCCTCTTTCTAGCTAATTCAAGATGTAACGAATTCAAAATTCCATAAGGCTTGAAGCCTCTTCCATCTAATGATTTGAGAGTAGTTAGTGATTGGTTGTGTTGGAGAGAACCAATGGCCTTCCAATAAGAACTTGACATGATACAAGTTGAATCTCCTTTGTCCACAATGGTCTGATGTATGGTCTTACTTTGAACAACAACCTGAATTATAAAAACTAATTGTGGAGGAATCTTACACTACAAGGAAAAGACCCTCTAGCGGATGTTTTTGAAGAACCCCACATAAAAATACCCAGACGTCTGTTTCTAGCGGAGGATCCTAGAGGAGGTTGGGGGGCGAAGGTTTTTGCGGATGTATTTATTCTGGTGCTCTTATCAACGTAAAACACACCAGTGCGTTCAATATGAAAAAGCACAGGTGCATTACAAAAATTGGCACATTGGACACCATGTGCTCCGTACACACATGCCCAGTGCGTTTTATTTTTGTAGAGCACCAGTAATTTACATGTCGACTGCACAGATACTACCCGGTGTGGAATAAATAAAACGCATCGGGGTGCCCACAAAATGCGCGCATCGGTGGATGGTTAAATAAAAAAAATTAAAGCAAAAAAACTGTATAAAACATTGGCACACCAGAAACAATGCGCTCCGTACACACCCTCCCGGTGATTTTAATTCAGCAACCGCGCTGGTGAGTGTCAAATCGTCAGCCTCGGCGCCTCATAAAAAGCGTGTAGAACATAAACATCCTGGTACCGAATGACCGAAACGCACTGGGATCCTCGTAAATGCCACGCACCGAAAAAGGGTTTAAAACAAACAAAATTATGTCCAAAAAACCGCATAAATCATTGGTTCACCGGACACTGTTACCGGTGCGTCATGATACTGTAGAGCACCGGTGCTTTAAAACTACACTGCCCCGGTGCCTACTAAAAGCACGCGAAAACAGAAAGAGCCTGGTGTGGCATACAGAAAACGCACCGGTACTCCAAAAAAAATCTCGTGCCTCGGAATAGGGTTAAATAAAAAAATATATGGCCAAAAAACCATAGAAATCAATGGTTCACCAGACACTGTTACCGGTGCGTCATATTACTATAGAGCATCAGTGCTTTAAAAATACGCCACCCCAGTGCCTCCTAAAATCACGCGAAAATAGAAAGAGCCTGGCACGGCATATAGGAAACGCACTGGTACTCCAGTAAAAACCCCATGCACTGGAATAGGGTTAAATAAAAAAATTATGGCCAAAAAACCGCAAAAATCATTGGTTCACCAGACACCGTTACCAATGCATCGACTTACTATAGCACACCGGTGTGTTATAGTTACGCCGCCCCGGTGCCTCCTAGAAGCGCGCAAAAACAGAAAGAGCCTGGTGCAGAATTAAGACAACGCACCTATACTCCATTAAAAACCTCGCGCACCGGAACAGGGTTAAATAAAAAAAAAATTATGGCCAAAAAAAACATTTTTCACTTTTGTCAATGCTACAGAGCTCTCAAGCACCGATGCAAGTTAACCTTGCTTGAGCCGCACTGACATCTGTGCTCCCATTGCATTATTGCACGCACTGCTGCTGTACATTGCCACCAATCTCCAGCTTGAATTTTATAAAATAGTGGAAAATTTTTATTTTTTAAATTATAAAGCCAATATGTCTCCTCGACGGGTAAATGTACAGGTATTTTTCTTGTTTTTCCATAATTAAACCTTTTAGCGAATTAGAATTTGAAAAAACCTTAAAATTAACCATTAAAAAAAAAAAAATATCGTGCGGTGTGCTCAAGCCATTCGGCTCACACCAGTTTGCGGTGCTGCTTGTAAATTTACAGGCCGCACCACACCCGGTGCTGAAGGAGTCTGCACCTGTTCCGAGGTAGTACCACGAGGGGCACAATGTTATTTTAATTTTTAAAAAAAGTGCGGTGTGGTAATTTACCAGGCCGCACTGTTCACAATGTTGAATTGGGGCCTCCCGGTGCGTTGACCAAATTATCCACCCCGGGGCACATAAGTTTTCGGCGCACCAGAACCGCAAATCAACATTGTCAATGGTTCGGGTTGGTAAACCGGTGCTAAGTGTATTTGCACCGGTTCTGGGGTGGATTCCAAATGTGCACCGTGTAATTGTAAATTTTATAACAAAGAGCGGTGCGCTCGGATACCTTGCCGCACTGTACGACTATGTATGGTGGTAGGAGGGTGGTGTGCTGACTTAGCTATAAGCCCTCGGGCGTATAGTGAAGTCAGCGCATTGGCCTCCTGACACCGCACTTAGTGAACGGTGCGTTAAAAATATTTTCTGGAGCACCGCTCTCGGTGCTTTTTATATCATTATGTGCAAGATTGCTGGTGCGTCTCTGTGGAGGGACACACCGTTACTGGTGCGTGACTGTGTTTTTGGTGCACTGACTCTTATTTTATTTATTTAAAAAAAAATATTTATATACGTATATTTGTAAATACCTGTGTCATTTAATTAAAAAATTGTGTTTAATATGTCAATCATTCAGAGACGTGAAAGGAGAGAAGAGGAGCAACAACAACAACAACAGGCGAAACAATATAACATGGTTTGCCTATGGGAGGCAAGAGAGAGGGAGAGAGATGCGTACCCTCGCCCTATTACAACAGTGACGCAGGGGCTCCTAAGGCAAGTTCTATGAGGAGGCTACTTCCCTAAAGTCCCATAGTGGTTTTTTGAGAAATCTTATCCGAAGGTGGAATGCCCAACAACAGGCTTTCTGAGTTGGTATCGACCAGTGGTACATGCCCACTGAGGAGGATTTATATTTTATTGAAGGGCTTTCGAGGAGAGGGGTGGATTTTCCCTCGTTCCCCAAGGTTACAACTGGTTGTGTGGTAGGGAGTCAGTTAGTTTACTCCCAAAGATACATTAGAGCAGATATATTGTCTCCTTCAGATTTTCAGGTCTCTGGAGGAAAGTTATGTATTAGTTCATTTGGTCGTGAGGAGGTCCAGTGTCTGTCACTTATCATTTTGACCATTTCGCACAACACCAGTGACAAGCAACGCATTAGTTGCCAGCTTTTATATTATGTTGATTTTTTACTACAACAGCCACAACTTGTCAGGTTGTATGCCATTTTTTTACAACAGTTCTATACAGCATTAGATAGATGTCGTGCTCGTGCACAAGGGAGGGTCAAATTCCCTTTTGCTTCAGAGCTTTTTTGTTTATTTTTTGAGAGGTTTCCAGAGACGAGGCCTTCTTTTCTTCGGCAACCTCGTAGGCCGATTACTGAGGCACATATGCATATGTGGGGGCAGATGATGTCCATGATCCAGGTGGATATTGGTGGTCACCCGCCTATTCCACTTGGGGCCCCACCATGGTTTCTTTTAGTTTTTTAGTTTAAGCACAACTTACTTTTTTTACAATTTTTCGGGTCCTGAACTTTTGGAGCCGTTTTGAGGCCCTAAACGATGTTTTTTGGGGAAACCGGGAGAAAAATTGATCCATCAATGTTGCTCACTCAAAATTTGTAGTCCTCGAATAGATATTTCTAACAAGGTATGGTACGCGTCAAACGGAGATTGTATGCCAAAGTTACGTCCTCAAGAAGTTAAAACACCAATTTACCCAAATGGGGCCCATAGTTTTGGCGCTTCATCTCCTAGGGTTAGGGTTTTGGCTGTTTAGGATTTCCCATTATTTCTAAATAATAAATAGGCCCTCGAGCCTCATCATAACTCAGTTTAGAGGCCTGTATCCGCCACATCTCTTCCTAGAGATAGCTACTAGTGCCCTAGCTAGTTTTATTTCCATTTTGTCTGTAAGAAAATTTCAGTTCTTTGATATTAATGAAATGAGGTGTTATTTCTGCTACATCTTTGTATTTATGGTTATTTGTTTATTCTGTTGCGTTCCTACATCAATATGGATCATTGGTATTAGAACAGTTTGCTTTTTCTCGATCCATATTTGCATGTCCACAACGAGGTCAGGGTATAAGGAGTTAGGGATCGATTTGGTGGAACCTTTGCAAGATCAGCCTCACAAACCACGATGGATGCCCATGGGGGACGAAAAGAAAGATGAGGGAGTAGGAGATCCTATCAAAATATTGCTCGAGGAGGCCCTCGAAAAACAAAGGAATGCGATGATAAAAAAAATTTCCCAGATCCTTCAACGGCTGCCCACCGGCGGCGCATCTGCATCCAGCAACCACTCTGGAGGTGCGAATCCTTTTAAGGTACAAGTAAATTTTTAAATTCCCATATTTGAGGGTCAAATAGATGCAGATGTCATAGATAGATGGTTGAATCTATTAGAAGGATATTTCTCGGTTCATGACTTTTTCGACAGGGAGAAGATTATTTTTGCACTCCTCAAAGCTGCCCCCCATGTCAAGGATTGGTGGGAAACCCACTGTGAGAAAAAGGACAAGACAAAACCCTCTTTCATTAGGGGAATTTTGAGGTCTAAAATGGACCTCATAAGAAAAATGTACAACAAAAATAAACTTTATAACAACCAATAGGATTCAAGATGATGATGTCATCCATAATGGATGATTCACCATTTTTGGAGTAAAAAAGTAAAAATATTAAAAAATAATAAAATAATAAAACTACTTTTTCAACTCGTATTTTAAACTTAAATCTCCCAAAATTTTTACTCAAATTTTGAGCGGGAGTACTTGTTGGATGCGGAATTTAATTCCTCATCCAAGGAGTACCCATGTTGCATACTTTCGATGAACTATTCTACACGAAAAATGAGAAATACATAAAAAACGTGATTGTAGTCAGGTTTTTTTTTTTATGTATTTCTCATTTTTTGTGTAGTAGGACCCATCGAAAGTATGCAACATGGGTACTCCTTGGATGGGGAATTAAATTCCACATCCAACGAGTACTCCCACTCGAAATTTGAGTAAAAACTTTGGGAGATAATTTGAAAATATGAATTGAAAAAGTAGTTTTTTCATTTTCCCTCTAAAATTTGATGATGTCATCAAATCTTATTAGATTTTTTCCACTATTATTTTATAATTTCCTTAGGAGGCCCATTTTAGACCTCAAAATTCCCCTAATGGTTCTCGGCCATACCCACTTGGAATTATTTCCGAGACACCATCAAGGAACAATACTATCTCGTGGGGAGCTATGAGGACAAATACATACAATGGACCACGCTGCGACAACAAAGGGATCAAGATGTGCATGAGCTGATGAATCTGTTCCATTCCCTGCGCACAAAGTTGGGTATCAAAGATTCAGAGAAACATATGGTGCTAAAGTATTGCAGTTGTCTGCACAGATACATTCAGGAGGATATGGAGTTCCTCTACATCCCCTCGCTTGGTACGGCATACCAGTATGCTGCCAAGATTGAGGAGAAATTCAAACATAAGAAGAGAGACTTTGGATATGCGAATCAAAGCAAGGGAAAGGTGCTTCCAAACTGCAGAAAAAAGGATAGAGCCGAGCCATGGCGACTCAAGACAACTTGTCGTAGCCAAAAGCAAAGAACAACACTGCAACGCCAAAGAAGGACATGGGAAAGTGGTGTGAGTTTCATAAGAGCTCCACTCACAACACAAGTGAGTGTCAAGCCAAGCAGTCACTGGTGGCCGAGATGAGGGATTTTGAGTTAGATGCATGCTCCGACTCCGAATCAGAACCTGAAAAGGGGAATGAAAAAGGGAAACAGATTATTGATGCGGAGCCCAATGCCACTGTTGCCACTATGAAGATCCAAAAGGAGGAACCGAAAGATCCAGAGGAGGAGGAACGTCTCTTTCACTCCCAGATGCGGGTAAAGGGCTCCTCGGTATAGTTCATTGTCAATAATGGGAGCCAAAATAACCTCATTTCAGTAGAGACCGTGAAGCGATTGGTCTTGCTGACCACAGCTCACCCGAATCCATACACCATCAGGAAACTTCACCAAGGACGAGATCTTCGCGTCAACCAGCAGTGCCGCCTTCCCTATAACATCAAGCCCTTCACGGATGAGGTATTATGTGACATTGATCCTATTGATGTTTCTAATGTATTATTAGGACAACCATACTTGTGGAAGCATCATGCTATGTATGAGTCTAGGCCTCGTGCTGTTATTGTTACTTTGGGAAATAATTTGTACAGAATACTAGAGGTACGACCTCCTGTCGCTATCTCTTTCGTAACTACAAAAAAATGTAGTAAGCTCATTTCCCAAACCAAGAAATTCATTTTCCTGATGATCCGCCCCCAGGGAAAGAAGAAGACTGTGGCCACGACCTCCAAACAAGGCTCCTCTACACGACAACAACAAATGGATCAGGTTGTGGAGGAGTACAGGGACATCTTCACCTCACCCACAGGGGTTCCTCTGCACTGTCAGGTCAAGCACCCAATTGATCTGAACCTAGGTGCGCCACTACTCAATGGACCGATCTATCAGCGCTCTGTTCTGGAGAACAATGAAATCAAGAGGCAAATTCAGGAGCTATTGTGGAAAGGTCACATCTGACCAAGTTCATCATCCCGTGGGAGCCCGATCGTGTTGGTACAGAAGAAGGATGGGACGTGGAGACTCTAAATTGACTATCGGGTGCTGAAAAAGATCACTGTCTAGAATAGGTACTCGATCCCATGGATTGATGACCTTCTGGACCAACTCAAAGGTGCAAAATATTTCAGCAAGATCGACTTGAAGTCTGGGTATCACCAAGTACCAATTGAACCCTCTGATGTGTGGAAAACTGCCTTCAAAGCCAAGGAAGGCCTTTTTGAATGGTTGGTCATGCCTTTCGGGTTGACGAATTCTCTCGCAACATTCATGAGGTTGATGGATGACATATTGTGGCCATTCACCAAATCATTTGTAGTGGTGTACTTGGATGACATTCCGATCTTTAGCCAGACTTGGGAAGAGCACCTTCACCACATTTGACAAGTCCTCCAAACACTACGGCAACACAAGTTGTGTGCCAATTTAGAGAAGTACACTTTTGGCATGACCCAGGTTCAATATCTGGGATACATTATTGATGAAAGGGGGGTGCATGTGGATCCAACCAAGATCCAAGTCATTCGAGATTGGCCAGCCCCAACCACTATAACAGAGCTTTGCAGCTTTATGGGTCTTGCTAATTTCTACCGTAGGTTTGTGTTGGGATTATCTCATATCACTTGGTCCTTGAGTCAAGTCACCAAGGGAGGAGAGAGAGAAAATTTATTTTGGTCGGAACCTCAATAGAAGGCGTTCACATAATTGAAAAATTGCCTCTATTCTAACCCAGTGCTCACATTACCAGACTTGCAGCAGCCATTTGAGATCGAGACAGATGCCTCTGACTATGCTATTGGGGCAGTTCTTACTCAACAGGGACATCCAGTGGAATATCATAGTTAGACATTATCTGACACAGTTCACAAGTATCCCACTTATGACAAAGAAATGTATTCCATTGTGCAAGCTTGTCGACAATGGAAGCATTACATTTTGGGGAAGGAAACAATCATCCACACAGACCTCCAGCGCCTACAGTTCATATAGACACATGGGAAGTTGCAGAATGATCGCCATTAGAAGTGGTCCACATATCTACAACAGTTTCATCTGAACATCAAGTACAAGAAGGGTAGCACCAATAATGTTGCAGATTGCCTCAGCCGACCACCGATCGTGGTGCTCACCACCGTTCTCAACTCTTGTGGGCACAAGACTTCTGATTGGCCACTTCTCTATGAGAGCGACCCAGAATTCGGCCACACTTACAAGGAACTCTTGGGGGTTACGCAAGTTCCAAATTTTCACCTCCAAGATGCAATTTTATGTCACCTGGGACACCTTTGTGTTCCTTCAAGCGAGCGTGCCAAGATGATATGGGAAGCACACTACAGTAGAGACGCTGGGCATTTCGGGGTCGAGAAAACAGTAGCAGTACTGCAAAAGTATTTCTATTGGCTGAACCTTCGAAAGGATGTCGGGAAGCACATGAGATCCTGCACTGCTTGTGCCATTTCCAAACCGACCATCAAGAAGCAAGGCCTATATACTCTGCTACCTACCCCTAGCCAACCTTGGGAATCCATCTCCATGGATTACATGTTGGGCCTGCCTTATACTAAGAATGGAAATGACTGTGTTTTCATGGTCATCGACAGATTCTTGAAGATGGCCATTATGGCAACCTGCAAGAAGAATATCACAAAAGAAACCATTGCTAAACTCTTCTTTGAACGAGTGTGGGTGCACTTTGGGATCCCACAGTCTATCATATCAAATCGGGATAATAGGTTCCTCAAAAAATTTTGGTCCAACCTCTGGTCAATGTTGGACACCAAGCTCACCAAGTCCACAGCTTTCCATCCCCAAATAGATTTCCAGACAGAGGTCGTCAACAAAATGATTGTACACATTCTGTGCATGTACAATTCAAAGAATTCACGCACATGGGATGAGAGCCTCCCCTATGTACAAAATAGTTATAACCAGGCTCTCCACAGTTCAATCGGCCATAGCCCCTTTCAGGTGGGCTTGGGATTCCAGCCACTATGTCCCATTAACGTAGCCATGCCATTTGCTGCTACTCAGGCTGATTCGGCTCATGTCCAGTCTGAAGTTGACAAAGAAAATAACTTCATCGAGTGCATTCAACACATCCGTGAACAGGTTCATGACATATTGGACAGAGCCATTGCTAAGTACAAGCAACGCTGTGATCAACATCAGGTGCCATACAACTTCCAGGTGGACAAAAAAGTATGGCTATGTTTGCAGAAAGAGCGCCTCACTAGATCCCACCGCAAGCTTCGCCTGCTTTGATACATGCCTTACACCATCACCAAGGCTGTAGGGAAAAATGCCTTCAATCTCAGTATTCCACCATTCCTTGGTCTGCACCCAGTATTCAATGTGGATCGCCTTCGTCCTTACTTCCCACCCCTACTAGACACCTCCGACATTGCAGAACAACTCGCACCAACAAAGTTAAACCCAGACTGCATGGAATAGGCCACCACAGATTGTATCATGGAAATTCAAATCAAGAACACTCGCCAATAGAAGATCCAACTGTATCGAGTTGTCAAAGTTGGCCAACTCCTGCACCAAGGAAAGTGGTTCACCAGGGACCAAGTTCAGCAGAAATTTCCTCATCTCATGGAGGAACTTAATGCAATGGGGACCATTTCTTCATAAGGGGGGAGGAATGATCCTGGTGGATATTGGTGGTCACTCACCTATTCCACTTGGGGCCCCACCATCGTCTCTTTCAGTTTTTCAGTTTCGGTACAACTTGCTAATTTTAGCAGTTTTTCGGGTCCTGAACTTCCAGAGCCGTTTTGAGGCCCTAAACAACATTTTTTGGGAAAATCGGGAACAACACATGGATTGATGTTGCTCACTCAAAATTTTTATTCCTCGGATATATCTTTCTAACAAGGTATGGTACGCGTCAAATGAAGATCGTATGCGAAAGTTTCGTCCCTGGGAAGTTGAAACACCAATTTACCCAAACAGGGCCAATAGTTTTGGCGCTTCATCTCCTAGGGTTAGGGTTTTGGCTGTTTAGGATTCCAATTGTTTATAAATAATAAATAGGCCCTCAAGCCTCATTGTAACTCAGTTTAGAGGCATGTAGCCGCCACATCTCTTCTCAGAGATAGCTACCAGCACCCTAGCTAGTTTTATTTCCATTCTGTCTGTAAGAAAATTTCAATTATTTGATATTAATGAAATGAAGTTTTATTTATGCTACATCTTTGTATTTATGATTATATGTTTATTTTGTTGCGTTCCTCCATAAATCCAGATCAGCCCAAGAGGGAGGAGACTCTGTTTCCAGCGAGGATATCAGATGATGCACTGGGGTTGCTAGCCAGTGTTTTTTATCATCCCTTCATTATGGTCCCTTGTCCTTATGCGGGGTTGGATTGGCGAGGGTGTGCCAACATCCTCTTCAGAGATGATGAGATGCCAGATGATAGAGGTAATATTACTGTTTTATTTAAATTTATTCTAAAATTTTCTTTAACTTATTTTGATTAAATTGTGTAATCAAATTGTCTAATTATTGTTGTGTACTTGTATATATTTTGCAGACATTGGCTCTTATGATGGCAAGGAGATGTCGCCACCACCACCTGATCCAATTGTGGATCTTGATGAGGATGTAGAGGGCATGATGCCAGATATTTCCAAGGATCAGTAGGATGCCGATGCAGATCAGAGACCTGCTCCTGCTGGTGGGCCGGCCTGCGGTTGACATCTGAGTGATGCTACATACAGGATGGAGTTGGGCGACCAAATCATTGCATTGTATGTTGAGGCAGGCATCCACCCTGCTGATTTCAGTGATATAGAGGCCGATGATAGGCTCTTACAGATGTGGAGAGGAATGTCGCGTGACATGTACAACCTGATGCGGCATGTCGTAGGAGTTATGACAACTTTTACGCGACTGACGAGGACTGTCGCACGTTACAAGCGAGCCGTAGCACATGATGGACAGTCTGCAAGGTGAAACGTACCATCGACATCTCATGATCGTTCACGGCCTCGTGCCGCGCCAGATTTGTAATGAGCCTCCAATAGCATCTACCAGCAGTCATCATGGAGATGAGGCTCGATCATCGGCTGATCCATGACATTTGTATTAAAGTTGTATATTTTTAACATTATTCAGTTATATATATATATATATATATATATATATATATATATATGCTCTATATATATATATATATATATATATATATATATATGAGGTCATGTTAGATATGTTCATTTAATATGACTGAGATATATGTGTATGTGATAGCATGAGATGTATGTTGATTTTTGTTTAATAACGATGATGAGAATATATAATGTTAATTGTGTTTTGTTAGATGATCATGATTAGGGTGATGCAGTTAGCGACTTTGAATGTGTTTTTTAGTCAAATATGATGTTTGTACAATGCTTATCATGAACGTGATGTTTATTAATTAATTTATAAATAAAAAATGATCATGATGTTGTAAATTTGTAAAATTTGTATTTCTAATTGTATTTAAAATTGTAAAATGATAATTGTAATTGTAATTTTTTAATTTGTAAAATTGTAATTTTATATATGTAAAATTCTAAAATTGTTATTGTACATGAAATTGTAAAATTGTAATTCTAATTCTAATAATTCTAATTCCAATTCTAATTCTAATTGAAAATGTATGTAAAATATTTGTCAAATTTTAATTGTATTAATGTGAAATAAATTTATTAAAATTTTTAAACTTTTAAATTTGTAAATTTTAAATAATTGTAAAATAATAAATATATATAATAATATGATTTATTGCAACATAAGGAAATTTAGAAAATAATGCAAATAAATTCCTGTACTTAATTAGAATTATCGTTATTTTATTATGATCTTAGATATAAAAAAATAATTTATTTATACAATACACCATTGTTTTTGAGATCAAGTACATAATTCCAAATTATCAAGTGAATTATTGATTTTAACATTAACACAATGCAAATTACTAATTAATTCAAAATACATATTACATTAATATTTCGAAAAACTCATCTTAAAAAGTATAAAAATTGATGAAATAACACATATTGTACCATATCACTCTTGGTTCTCATGATCACCCTCATTATCTTCTAGCTCACATGGCATGATAACATTATTTCTCTCAAGAATTTGTTTTGATCTAGGGTCATGTGTCAATATGATCCACCAATCCCTATCTAACATATTTGGGTAGAAAAACACCTGGTTGCAGTGTTTAGGGAAAACATAGGGCTCCTTAGCTTCATCCCACATCTTTCTAGAGTTGATACATATCAGCCTACTATCGCAATATTCCTTTACATTATTCCGATCGAAGGTGTCCCACCACTTGCAGCTAAAAATAACACATTGGAAAGAAGAAAAGCCACTTAAATGATCTCTTGTATATTTTCTACGTAACCTAACGTCCCTCTTACTAGTTGTTGATCACAGTGGCTAGATCGACTAGATTGATCGAACTCGACTTCCACTCCAGAGTCTTGTGTGATGTTTCCATCATCGGCATTTTCTATGTGAAAATGGTCTCCATGTGCCCACATATATGGGAACAAATGCACCTATTATAAAAAAGTTTAAAAAATCATATAAGTGTTATGTGTCTTATAAATAATAATCCAACAGTTAAAATATGAAATGTAGATGTCTTAATATAACTTTCAAATTTACATATAAATTATTACCGATTTGTTGCACCCAATCCCTACGTTTAGTGCATCCTATTCAGCACGTGGGTAACGATCGGTAGCACTATATTTCTCTCTGACTTGGTCAGCAACCCAAATATTGGGGCATATTTTTGGCATATTTTCCTTTAAATGATTGGGATAAGGCATACTTCTACCATTCAACCATCTGAATTCTTTCCTGTCACTATCCCATTTCATTCTTTTTTGTTCCTACAATGCAACCCACGGTTGTGTCGCTTCATAATTGTAAAGAATGAATTTATTGATTGCTTCAATTTTTGCATTCGCTGATGAAACCAAACTAACATTATATAGTACTTAGAGATCAAAATATACATTATATCGAAGTTCAACATGAATATTAATTACTTTTTGTAAATTTGAAAAATTATAAGTCGCTTACTCTTTATCAAGCGCTTTTTTCCACTTGTTTGGAGCAACTCTCCTTCTCTTTTATCTTTATCCAATTCATCACCTCAAATCACCGCACCTAGTCTGTTTTTGATCTGCTTGATGCACTCACTGGCATAGTAGAAACACTCATATGACATGTACCCCTCTGCCATAGACCCCTCGATTTTTGCCCTTTGTCGAACAAAACCTTTCAATTTCTTCATGTAACTCTCTAAGAAGAACATCCAATGACAAGAAATAACCCCAACTAATTCAACCTCATCTACCAAGTGGATTAGAAGATGAACCTAGAATTCCATGAAACTCGTCGGCAATTCCTTCTGAAACATACAAACAATCTCAACTATCTACTGATGCCATCGTGGAATGCTAGCCACATGAATCTCCTTTGACGTGATCCAACGTATAAATGCAGATAATTTAGATATGGCATGTCCTAGGTCTTGAGGGAATTCATGTCTCACATACCCATGCAAAAACAAAGGATAATGAAACTGCAAAGTTATAAAAACGTGCAATAATATACAAAATTAGTTATGTTTTATGATCACCGCATGGGATAAAATATATTAATATAAAAAATAATAAAATCATGCTTTTGAAATTATTCGTATTCTTATAATATTCAAATGGTCATGCGATTTCAACCCCGAAAAATGGTCATCCACAGTGAAGCAACGCCGTAGTGAAGACCCATATGAAGTTGGCACCCTCACATCCATTATAACTTCCTTTGCCAAAGATATATCATATTTTTTAAAATCCAAGGGACACCACCTTCTTTGAAAAACCATGAATTAGAGGGACCAGCGCCTGCTTCTGATACCATACTTTCTAATCGTCTTGGCCAATATTTATTTCTAATTTTTGAAGTAATAAGATATTTCCTAACCGCCAATGTGTCACTTTGTTTTCAATGATATGTGCCTCCATAAAAAATATGAAACATTTTTAAATATATGCATGCGATCTAATAAGTGGGCAATCTTAAGATGCTCCTAATATGGGAGGTCATAAAAGATAGATTTCCTTTTCATCCCAATGGGCAATTTCTCAACATAGGTGTTGAAGAAATCTGGATCATTGAACTTAGGCTTCCCATTTGAATCGAGCATTTCTGTGAACTCCTTCTCCTTCTCTCTCTCATATGCTCTAATCCATTCAGCTGGTGTCATTATTAGAGGCCTTTGGGTTCTTTCTTGTTTACCATTGAAAGTGGATGCTGCTCTTCTGTAAGGGTGTTGTTCTGGTAGGAATATCCTGGAGCAATCATACACTGGCTTCCATAGATCCTTGGACCATCTAACTTTCAGAGAAGGTCCACAACATTTACATCAAAAATACCCTTTTGTTACAAGACCTGCAAGATTATATTTGTATATATTAATTAATATGCATGGCACGTTAAAGAATATCATGAATATCAGAACAAATAATATTACAACGAATTAAATAACTAATATGCGAAAGAATATTGTTACATTATATATAAACAAATCAATAAATTAAACATGTAATTTACCACAGCAAAATCCTAAGCCTAGATAATCATGTGTCATGTAAGCACATATGCCATACAACGTAAAACTATTCTCTACTGCGATGGGTCTTGATACATTGTATACATTTATCCCATCCCATAATTCCTTCAATTCATCTACCAGTGGTTGTAAGTAGACATCCATATTCTTCACTTGTCTTCTACCAGGGACTATGAGAGGCAACATAAGATGTTCATTCTTCACGGAAAACCATGGGGGGATATTGTTATTGATCACTACTACAGGCCAAACATAATAGTAATAGAATTTTAAACGACGTGAGTAAAGTTTATTGTTTTTTTGTACTTTTTTTTGTAGTTTTTTTATGAAGTGAAATAACAAATCAAAGTCTATTGTTTTATTTTATTTTTTCTCTAGTTTTTTATGAAGTAAAATACAAAATCAAATCTTTTTTTTTTTTTTAAATTTTTGTTTCTACATTTTTTCAGAAACAAAAATAAAAAAAGAAATCAATTTTTAGAAACAAAACCCTAGATTCTTTTTGTTTCTGCCATTTTTTCTCCATATTTCTTTTCAATTTAGATTTATAGGGTTTTTATACTCACAAGAAATCCAACCCATGGGACGAATTGCATAGTTGGATCCCAATCCATGTTGGCCCTTGTGTCAATCTTAAAAAATATATAGATTTTTTTTCACCGGTGTGCCCTGTGTAACGTTGCACACCGGTGCACTTGGTTATACTAACGCACCGTGCAAGTACAGTGATAAAAAAAATTTAAAAAAAAAATTATGTTTTTATCAGTGCGCCATATGTAACATATGGTACCGGTGCACTATTACATTATGGCGCACCATACAACTTGCTGTTTTGAAAAAAAACCATTTTACAAACATACCCTACATTATTTTTGTTTCTACCCTATCTTCTCCCGCTTGTTGTGATTTCAGAATTAGGGCTTTTCAATTTATATTTATAGGGTTTATATTGCTAAATATAAACCTAAGACATCCAACGAACGGGTTGACCTACATAGTTGGATCCCAATCCATGCCGACCCTTTTGTAAAAAAAAAAAAAAAAAAAAATTGATGCGCCCTGTCTGATAGAGTGTACCGGGGCGGTCGGTTATCACAATGCACCCTGAAGGTACTGTCCTAAAAGATTAAAAAAATATGCAGTCGGTGCACTATTTCATTATGACGCATCGCAAACGTTCAGTTTCGAAAAAAAAAACTTTCAAAAAATATAAACCTTACTTTCTTTTTGTTTCTCCCATTTCCTATTCTTCTTTCTGTAATTCAGAATTAGGACTTTTCAATTTAGATTTATAGGGTTTGTATTGCTAAATATAGACCTAAGACATGCAACCGACGGGACGATTAGCATAGTCGTATCCTAATCCATGTCGGCCTTGGAATGATTTAAAAAAAACAATTTTTTTATGGTGCACCCTATGTAAGGTAGCGCACTGATGCTCTGTTGTTTATAAGAGCATTGGATAAGTAATGTGAAAAAATAAGATTTTTTTAATGGTGCGCCATATGTAAAATATAGCACCGATTTATGCTAAGAAAAACTACCACTCAATGATTTTTATTAATTTTATGATGGTTAACCGGTGTGGTCATTGACATGTAACGCACCAGGGCTTCTTGTTGACATAGAGCACCGTACGGTGTATTATACTTTTTTTTCGGTGCGTGGGAAAGTCATGAACGCACCGAAGTTGGTGCGTTCACCATGAATGGCGCACCGGTTTTTTGATATATTTTTTTTTTAGTTCAGAATTTGACAGTTTATTTAAAAATATATTATTGACTGATATGATACAGGTTTGATATTGTTAAAGAAATGACTGACAATAGATCAAGTAACAAAAATACTGATAACACGTCAAGATCAAAATAAAAAAAGACAAATTCTTTGTAAATTTTTTACAAAAAAATTATTTTTGAACTATTAGTAAGTTTAAATAATATGTATTGTTTAATGTGTATCATGTAGAGCCACAAAATAATATTTGAATTTTCATTATTCTCAACGTTGTGAACAAAACATTTTTGAAAATAACCCAAGTCATAGAAGTAGCTCTAGCAGTGATAACAGTTCAAGCAAAGAATGATGATCACTATGTTTGGATATAAAAGCAAGGCGTTGTACTATTTTTGGAAAAATGTCTGTGAAATTAGACATTTTCTTTAATGTAATGGACATAGTGTCCCAATTGAAAGATAAAGGGATACCAATAAACGCTCCCATTTTGTATGACAAAGAATGTCTTATATATATATATATATATATATATATATATATATATATATATATATATATATATATATATATATATATATATGTTTTAATTTATTCTATTGTGTTCTCTATTGTTGCTATTGCGTTCTCCATTGTCGTTCTCAAATGCAGTAATAAAAATTTAATTCATATGAATATTGTTATAACATATATATGTGTTGAATTTTGATGAATAATGAATTTTAAAAAACCACAATAATTATGATATGATATAACAAATTAATCTAAACATCACATTCAAATCCATTAATAAAAATTTAATTAACATGAATATTGTTATAATATGTGTCGACTTTTGATGAATAATGAATTTAAAACAATCACAATAATTGCACTGCCACAGGTCGATATTTCTAAAAAATACAAAATGAAAACTGGTGCGCTTGTATTATTAAGCGCATCAGTGTGTTTTTACTACCTATCGGGACCACACAAATACCAAAACTAGTTAAAAATATCGAGGCGTTTGTAAGGTACGGTGCTCTGGTGCGTTTATGTATCTATACGCATTGGTGTCGTTTTATCGCCTATGAGCACTGCACGAATAACAATACCAATTATAAATTGCGGTGCGTATGTATGATACTATGCACTGGGGCATTTTTTATGTCTATACGCACTGGTGCATTTGGATGACCCATAGGCACCGCATGAATACCGATACCAATTACAAATCTCAGTGCATTTGTGTGATAGTATGCACCGGGGAATTTATGTGTCGATAAGTTCTGGTGCATTTTCATGACATATTTGCACTACACGAATACCGATACCAATTGTAAACCTTGGTGCATTTGTGTGATACGATGCACCAGGGCGTTTATATAAGCATACACATCGGCGCATTGATACGACCTATGGGCACTGCTCAAATCCTAAGACTAATTAGAATGGCCCCATGTGTTGTATCACCAACACTAGACCCGGTGATGTTATTTTCCTTAACGGCCTGGTGCATTCTCCTTTGATCGCCCCGGTGCGCTATATACCAATACACACCGGTGCGTTAAAAACTAATAAGAGCACTGATGAAAAAACATCTGTAATAACCTTTGGCCGCCCATTTTTTTTAGTTGTGTTGAATTTCTGTTAAAATATCCGCCAAAACCTTCATTACCAGAAACAGATGTGGTAGCATATGTTTGTTTGACAATTTTGGCCAATTTTATAACATTAAAAACCTCCTTTATAACCTCCACTAGAGGGTCTTTTCCTTGTAGTGTTAGGTGTATGATTTTCATTGTTAAAGACTACAAGGCTAGAATTCAAAGGATCAATGCCTCCAATTGCAGCAAGTAAAGCCATATTCTCACGGGGGTGTCACTGACAAAGCAATATTATATCACATGCATTCATATTGGGGTAATTTTTCTTAGAAAAACCCAAAACATTATATTGGATATATAACTAAGGGTTAGTGGGTTTTTTTTTTATTACATATAGAATATAAATATTTTAAGGTATTTTTTGTTTATTTTTTAAGCCAAATGGGCTTGTTTTTTGGGCAAAAGAAAAAGAGCGCCGACTGATATTGTGTGAGGCATCATTGACATTCGAGCACCATTGGACCAAGCTAGGTTAGGTTTGGCCGATTGAACATTTCTTGTGCGGATCTGAGCATTTGAACTTGCATGAGCGACCAGATGCGAGATACGGGAGGAGGGATCACTGAGAGAAAGGAGAGACAGACCCCTCCATTGACATACCTGGAGCAGGTGAACGACCTTTCTTTATGAATGGCATTACTAGGGCGGGATCCAGATGAAACTGAATTAGTAGTCTGCGAGGAAGGGGTGAGGAGAACCAGAAGCATTGAATCGCTGCAAGATGTTAGGAATGCTGCTGAAAATTTGATAGGCCTAGATTTTCAACGGTATCGATTATCACAGATAACTATTTGATCAAAATATCTTATTGAATTGTGCCATTTATTTTGTATATCTACTTGAAATATAAGCATTCTTTGACATTCTGATTTAAGTGATTAGTATCGATTTTTGCAGTATAGTTATGGATTTTGTTTCTCAGTCGATCATCGGCAAGTTATTCATAGTAACAAGAACCATCCTAAATAGTATGGTTTCTAACAAATATTCCTGCGAGGAACTCAGACAAAACCTTTTCCTCCTCAAGCCTAGCATTGATAAAATTTCCAAGCTATCTTCTTAGTTAGGCCCCGCGCATGAGAGAGGCCACCCATTCAAATATTTTCAAGCGCAGCTGCAATATGGCCTTCACATAGTAAAAGAATTAGACCGTATGAGAAACTTTAATTTATACACAAGGTATCGCTATGGAAAGAAGATCCAAAAGATAGAAAATAATGTCAACAATTTCTTGCGTACCCTTGATGTCCACAATCCAGATGTGGATTTCAAGGGTTTTAGCAAACAATCTGAACTTATTGAAGAGATGGGTCGGGTTATAATGGAAAGGGTTAATGTTAAGATGACTAATGATGCCAACTTCAATTAATTCATGCTTCATCAAATGAGCACAAATGAACTATTTCAGAGCGCCATTGATGGGTCGCATGATACCACAATGTCTGAACAGTATGAGAAATTCACTGGTAACGATAGCTCCCAAGTCCCGAGTATGCCAAAATTTGTATTGGGTTTGAATAATATTGTCAGTGATGTCAAACATATCCTATTCAAGAAGGGAGTTAGTATCGTTGGGGTTGAATGGATGGGTGGAAGTGGCAAAACTACCATTTCATTAGCCCCTTGCAAGGATCCCGAATTCAAAGGCAAGAACAACTCCTCTATTTTAATCGTCACACCAAGCTTCCATTTTATTGCTTCCCTTTTGTTTTTTCAGTGCTTATTCTCATTGTGATTATCATATTTTTTCCAAAACAATATAGTTTTCATAACTGTTGCACAGTCTCCAAATGTAATGGGCCTTTTGGAGATTATGTGGGATAAAATGATCAGAGGTCGAAGGCCTGTTTTTTAGAGCATCGAGGATGAGCACAACCAAATGTAGAAGAAACTCAGTTTAAAAGGAAATCCACAGACGTTGGTTTTTCTGGATGATGTTTGGTCAAAATCAGATGTGGAACAGTTGTTGTTTGAAGCAGAGGGTTGCAAAACGGTTATCACAACCATGCAGGATCTCGCTATTCCACATACAGACAGTAGTCACGTGTATAACATGGCCATGTTGCAGAAGGCTGATGCCCTGTCTCATTTCTGTTTATGGGCCTTTGGACAACCTTCGATTCCAACAAGAAATGATGAAGTTGTTGTTAAACACGTAAGAATATGACATACTATTCAAAATCTCATACCCTAACTGCTTGTTTCTCTATCCTTCTCGAATGCTTTGCATCCTATTATACAGTGTTCAAACTCAGATTGATTTTATGTCCCTTTGACAAATAAATGGTTTTATAGGTCTAAAATCGGAGAGTTAACAACTCCAAAAAAAAATTAATGCTCTATATTTCTGTAGAAGATTAACATGTTTAACTGCTAAAATATTTGTTGGTTGAAGCAGTTTGTATGGGTTTACCACTTTCCCTCAAGGTGATTGGAAGCTCTTTTCACAATGAGCCACAACCAGTTTGGGAAAAGTATAAGAAGAAACTTTCAAGAGCAGAATCTATATCGAAACATCACAGAGAGGATCTGCAACATTGCTTGGAAACAAGTATTGATGTCCTTGATGATGAAACAAAGGATTTATTTATGGAATTGGGGAATTTCCCAAGGGTAGAAAGATCTGTGTATATTTATTGCTGGATATTTGGGTATATGCCTATGGAATGGATAGATAAGATGCTTTTGTGGTCTTGTTAGAACTTGCAAGTCGAAATCTCTTAAATCTCACAAGCGATTCAAGGTGAGGAACTTCCTTATATTTTCCGCCTTCAATAAATTTTCTGATTGTTTTGTTCTTCTCATTCTTCATATTTGTATCTCAACTTAATTTTATAGTATTTTATGAGCACCAGCTTTGCAAAAACGTTGAGGCAAAATAAAATCAGAAATCAAGAAGGTAAGATAAATAAATGTGTTAGCTGGTAAAGATAAAGGTGTTTTTCAGATCACTCCCTTTGGTTAATACAAGTTTTGATGCATCAGGAGTCTAGGCATCTCATTTGATTATGCTAGCGATATTTTCTTTACTCAACATGATGTGATGCATGATTTAGCCTTGAGTCTGGCTAGCTAGGATAGTGTCGTTCATAAGAGGCTTTTCATGATTTCTAAAGAGGACGATATTCCCACAAATGGGTTGGCACTAGAAGATACATCTCAGGTTCAATTTGTTTCAATTCATACAGGTCATCCCTGAAACTTATTTTCTTTTCCTTGCATAAGCATTGAATAATTATTTGTTCAATTTACTATTTTTTCAAATTTAATAAGGAAGCATTTTTATCAGCATAGCATCTCAGCTCTCTGACTTTTGCATTTCTGGGACATTACTATAGGTTCAATGGAAGAACAAGATTGGTCTCAAATAGATTTTTCTGAGGTGAAAGCTCTGGCTTTGTTCTTTGATGAAAGTCAATACTGTCTTCCAACATTTCTACATACCATGCCAAAAATTCAAGTTCTTATCATGTACAATTACAATTCAAAGTGTGCAGTACTTAAAGGCCAGTCCGTACTTTCATCAATTACCCAGCTTAAGTCTGTATTCCTTTAGAATTTGAAACTACCTCCTCTTTACAAGTACTGTAGAACTCGGGAGAACTTGGAAAAATTCACTCTAAGCCTTTGTGAGGACTTGGGAAATATGACTCTATTTGACAAGGGGCAAGTCCTATAGTTTCCTAAGCTTGTAGAAATTATCTTTGATCACTGCAGTGATTTGGAGTAATTTCCAACAAACATATGCACTTTAATTTTCGTAGAAAGGTTGTTTGTCACAGATTGTCATCTTATCCAAAAGTTACCCGATGACTTGGGAAATTTAAGGTCACTTAGGATGCTAAGATTGTTTGCAATTCCAATCTTGTCAATGCTTCCTCCTTCCATTTTCAGACTTCAACAACTAGAATTTCTTGATATTTCACTGTTCAGCTCTTTGAACAACCTCCCTGTAGAATGTGATAAACTATCAAGCCTAAAGGTTTTGGACATGAGAGAGTGCTCTGGACTCACTTTAAGACTAGTGTTTTTGCACAAGAATGATTGCTAATATTCCCTAGAATTTATGAATAATAAGAGACCACTTGGGGCAAGATCTGTGATTTCTATTGTAGACAGTGAGATTGATTATTAGACACTTCAAAAATTTACTGTATAACTGACAATTACATGCTATCTGTCTATTTGTGAGAGAACTAGAAATTTCAGATTTTGTAACTTGGTCAGGCAGTGGCTGTGAAATAACTCACATATATATGTACAAAACTGGCATTGGAAAAATGAGTGAAAAATTACGTTTTATATGTAATTTTGCTTCATGCAATTTTGTTTTTACAAATATTTATAATTCCTTCTTTTTCCATACTAATATATGTATTGTATGCCATCATATGCAAACAAAGCAGAACATCATCTATTTTTTTTTCAATGTCTTTGGAACATAAGATAAAATTCCTTTTGTTTTGGGTCAACTGTGTGGATGTCAAAGACACTTAGATATTTGATGCTTATCAAAGAATGGCTTAACATTCATGATAGAGGAGAGGTTCATATGAAAAAAATGCTCGAAATGTGATTGATTATTGGTTATGTTTAAGAGAAATGTTCTACACTATCATGCTTTCTAAAATTCATTTATATTTTCTCCACACATGCAGCTTCAGGAAACTACACAATCTTCATCTAGAGAAACTGATGTCAAATTTCAGATAACGAAAGACACTTTGGATGACATGTTGAGATCTATGTACTACATAAGAGACCAATTGTCTAATGTTGTAAGTAGATCCAATTATATACTACAATAAATTTCATAAATTTAGAAGTTAGAACCGAATTATTCATATTTGTACAGTGTAGTTTTTATTGGTCTTATTTACTAGTTGATTGAATTTTTAATTTGAATCTACTCCATAGTTTTATGAGACTTTCCATAATAGGTCTACTTCTACATGAACTTTTTACAAGAATACTATGTAATGTAATTCCACGTGTTTGATTTGAGGGTGCAACTTCAAGTGGGCAGGAATTGAGGAGGGGCCAGCAATAATGTATTTGAATATAGAAAAATCATTAAATGTATTTGGTCTGGATTTTGAGACATGAAAAGTGAGAATTCATTACTTAATGAATATTTCAGTGAGTGGGTGTGAAAAAAATTCATTATGAATGGTTAAAAGAGGGAAAGGGATAGCAATGGCCAAGGGCACAAATCGGTAAAGCAAAAAATGCTAATTGTAATATCTAATCACATTGTTCTACTCTTCATACAAAATGGCCTAGAAATAAGTAGTGATGATTTCTTCTTGCCAGAGTAGGCCTTTCTATTGTTATTCTTACCCATGAAACACGAGCATGAAGGAGAGGCTGGTTATTTATTGTAGTTAGCCTGAATTGCATGCTCAATCTACTATAAAAGTTCCATGATAAGTCTGGGATGTTTTTCTTTAGACTCTGCATTTTCCACGAGTATGACGACACTTGTATATGCACAATTAATCCATTTGAAGATTGAATTTTCAATTACTTTTAAGCCATGGAAACTCAGAAAAAAGTCGCTTGGTAATTCAAAAGAAATAAAATATACAAAACCATTTTAGAGAACAAATCTAGAACAATATTGAGCAAAATGATAATGCATACACAAATCTACATTTCAGTATCCAAACCAGGCTAAAAAAAAGACGTGAGATGACATACCACAAGTATTGCCCAAATACAACCACTAAACATTTTCAATTTCGTAGCAGTTCAAAGCCACATTTCAGAGACCAATGGTCCAATACATCTGAAAACTAGAATATGAGCTCTCCTTAATGACAAATACAAAGGGCAAAACAAGAAGTGCAAAAATATGTCACCATATAGTATCTGATATTAATTTATGTTAAAGATGCACTGTAAATTCCTCCAGTAACTACAGTTACAAATGAAAGAGATTCAAAACTCAAATTAACTCAGAAGAAACCATCAAATAGGATCATAGGATTTTAAGTTGTGTAATAACAGAGATTATTGAAATAACAGGACAAAGGAAACAATATGATAGACCCCTGACAATTCTTTTTTGTATGTGAGAAGCCTAAATGCTACTATACAAAGGACGTGTTGTCAAAATGCAGATCCCAGTTATTGATAGTACCAAGGCTTTAAGACTAACTAATCCAAATCCCAAATTTTACTTGGTTTTCAGCTAACAGTGATAACCTCTACAGTAATTCAGAAAAAAATAGTTGCAGAATTGGATAAAATAATATACCACTTTGCTGAAGCAATAAACACAGGAAATTATTCTCAACCTTTAACAGCATAAATCTGACCCTTAACAAGTTAGAAACATGTCAATGCTTTTGAGCAATCCGTACAAGATTTCTCCCTATATTGCTCCACTAGTTCTCTCCCCCTGCCATTCTTCCAAATGAACCAAATCATGTATGAACCATGGCCACTTTTCAACAAAGTTTAAATATCGACTTTCTACATTGCATTACAAGGTAGCGATTTGGAGGAATTTCTAGCAAACATATGCAGTTTAATTTCCTTGGAAAGGTTGTTTGTCACGGATTGTCATCTTATCCAAAAGTTACATGAGGACTTGGGAAATTTAAGGTCACTTAGGTTGCTGAGATTGTCTGCAAGTCCAAGCTTTTCAATGCTTCCTCCTTCCATTTGCAGACTTCAACAACTAGAATTTCTTGATATTTCACTATGCAGCTCTTTGAACGACCTTCCCATAGAATTTGATCAACTATCAAACCTAAAGGTTTTGGACATGAGAGACCGCTCTGGACTCACTTTAAGACTAGTGTTTTTGCACAATAATGATGGCTAATATTCTCTAGAATTTATAAATAATAAAAGGCCACTTGGGGCAAGATCTGTGATTTCTATTGCAAATAGTGAGCTTGATTATTAGACACTTCAAAAATTTACTGTATAACTGATAGTTACATGCTATCTGTCTATTTTTGAGAGAACTGGAAATTTTATATTTTGTAACTTGGTCAGGCGGTGGCTGTGAAATAACTCACATATATATGTACAAAATTGTCATTGGAAAAAATGAGTGAAAAATTACGTTTTATATGTATTTTTGCTTCATGCAATTTTGTTTTTACAACTTTGTATAATTCCATCTTTTTCCATACTAATATATTTATTGTATGCCATTGTATGCAAGAAAAGCAGAACATCATCTATTTTTTTCAGTGTCTTTGGAACATAAGATAAAATGCCTTTTGTTTTGGGTCAACTGTGTGGATGTCAAAGACACTTAGATCTTTGATGCTCATCAAAGAATGGCTTAACATTCATGATAGAGGAGAGGTTCATATGAAAAAAATGCTCGAAATGTGATTGATTATTGGTTAAGTATAAGAGAAATGTTCTACACTAGCATGATTTCTAAAATTCATTTATATTTTCTCCACACATGCAGCTTTAGGAAACTAGTCAATCTTCATCTGGAAACTGATGTCAAATTTCAGATAAAAAAAGACACTTTGGAGGCCATGTTGATATCTATGTACTACATAAGAGACCAACTATATAATGTTGTAAGTAGATCCAATTATATACTGCAATAAATTTCATAAATTTAGAAGTTAGAACATAATTATTCATCTTTGTACAATGTAGTTTTTATTGGTCTTATTAACAAGTTGATTGAATTGTTAATTTGAATCTACTCCATAGTTTTCTGAGACTTGCCATAATAGGTCTACTTCTACGTGAAGTTTTTACAAGACTACTATTTAATGCAATTCCATGTGTTTGTTTTGAGGGTGCAACTTCAAGTGGGCATGCATTGAGGAAGGGCTAGCAATAATGTATTTGAATATAGAAAAATCATTAAATGTATTTGTTCTAGATTTAGGGACATGAAAAGTGAGAATTCATTACTTAATGAATATTTCAGCGAGTGGATGGGAAAAAAATTCAATATGAATGGTTAAAAGAGGGAAAGGGATAGCAATGGCTAAGGCCACAAATCGGTAAAGTAGAAAATAATAATTGTAATATCTAATCACATTGTTCTACTCTTCATATAAAATGACCTAGAAATAAGTAGTGATGATTTCTTATTGCCAGAGTAGGCCTTTATATTGTTATTCTTACCCATGAAACACGAGGATGAAGGAGAGGCTGGTTATTTATGGTAGTTAGCCTGAATTGCATGCTCAATCTACTATAAAAATTCCATGATTAAGTCTGGGATGTTTTGCTTTAGACTCTGCATTTTCCACGAGTATGAGGACACTTGGATATGCATAACTAATCCATTTGAAGATTGAATTTTCAATTACTTTTAAGCCACGAAAACTCAAAAGAAGTTCCCTTGGTAATTCAAAAGAAATAAAATATACAAAGCCATTTTAGAGAACATATCTAGAACAATATTGAGCAAAATGATAATGCATACACAAATGTACATTTCAGTATCCAAACCAGGCTAAACAAAAGACATGAGATGACATACCACAAGTATTTCCCAAATACAACCACTAAACATTTTCAATCAAGTAAGAGTTTAAAGCCACATTTCAAAGACCAATGGTCCAATACATTTGAAAACTAGAATATGATCTCTCCTTAATGACAAATAAAAAGGAAAAAACAAGAAGTGAAAAAATCTGTCACCATACAGTATCTGATATTAATTTATGTTAAATATGCACTGTAAATTCCTCCAATAACTACAATTACAAATGAAATAGTTTCAATACTCAAATTAGCTCAGAAGAAACCATCAAATAGGATCATAGGATTTTAAGTTGTGTAATAACAGAGATTATTGAAATAACAAGACAAAGGAAACAATATGATAGACCCATGACAATTATTTTTTGTATATGAGAAGCCTAAATGCTACTATACAGAGGACACTGTCTAAATGCAGATCCCAGTTATTGATAGTACGAAGGCTTTAAGAATGACTAATCCAAATCCTAGATTTTACTTGGTTTTCGGCTAACAGTGATAACCTCTACAGTAATTTGGAAACAAAGAGTTGCAGAATTGGATAAAATAGAATACCATTTTGCTGAAGCAATAAACACAGGAAATTGTTCTCAACCTTTAACAGCATAAATCTGACCCTTAACAAGTTAGAAACATGTCAATGCTTTTGAGAAGATCAAATTAGCCTTTAAAGTGCACAAAACTCATAAATAGGAATATAAGTTAAGAATTTCTCTTTTCCTATAAGGGTTGATGTAGACTAGGTGTGAAGATTTCAACATGTTTATAGAGGCAATATCCCAAAATTTTTATAGAGGCAATATCCCAAAATGTCAACGAAAACATCCTAGGATAAACCTTACAATGGTCAACTCATTTTAATGCTCCACATTGAGGCCCTTAGATGGGTAGACCTATATTATGATGTATGCCAATGTTTGTATTTGTTTATTATCTTGTTGGGGCTCAACACCATTTGATGTGAGGATACCTAATAATTTTTTTTTTTAGAGTATATGATTATGCAATTGCATGATTATAATGATGGGTAATGTAATAAATATGTTTAAATTCTCACATATATATGCGATGCGTGATGACGTAGGGGAGGGGGGTAGTCCCTGTTGAAATATGTAACTAGGTTTGGTCTTCATAATGACATATGTAATCATGATTTTATGTATTTGATGTAAAGAGAAACATAAATTTATTATTATTAAATTCTCGAGGCATGGGTTTCATGCTCAAGGGAGATTTATTTTTAGGTCAAGCACCCTTTGAGTGCTTCTAGGACTTGTAATTTGGTCTACAAGTTAGTTGAGTCATTGTCATGTATGGAAGACTCTTTTGGGCATGTTACATATTGTAAAGAAAATTTATTTGAGTCAAATCTAGAGTCAAAGACCCTCCAAGGCCTTGTCATAGTGCAAAGAAAAAGTCGACCTCTATGAGAGGATAAGTCAGCCTAAAGCTAGAAATTCGACCTAGAGAAAGGCCTATATATAAGAAAGACTTCGATCTCACTTGAAGGACTTACTCCACGTTAATGACCAAGCCTTAAAGTATACAATTGTCTAGGATTTTGAAGTATTGAGTTGTCTAGCTAGATGCAAATAAGTCTTGAGTCTATTTTTGTATCATAGATAGCTTGTTCTGAAGCTTATTAACAAATTTTTTTCAATTGGTTGCTGCAAAATTTGATTCTTGGGGCAGTATGGTTGAGCATGGTGATTGATCATTTAATATCGTCACGATGTCTCGACACCTTTGGTGACATAAGAGAACCTTGATTTGAAAATGACATTTATAGTAATCTTGTGGATAGATAATAATGAGATTGTCAAGGGAAGTAATCTATAGACTGTGACATATGTGTCAGTGCGTGACCCTATTTCACATTTGTATACTAATGTTTAATGACAGCATGATGGATCTTGCTTTTGTCAAAATAACCTTGGCATCTGTATAGCAACAACCTTCTCTGTGACATGGTGACAATGATCCCCTTTTGTGAACACCGTTGAAGATTCATTTTGAGGATGTTGAGTATAGTTGTTACAGTAATTATGACTGAAGATTCATATTGAGGTTGTTGAGTATAGTTGTTACAGTAATTATGACTACATCTCCAGTGCTTCCAAATGGGCCTTGAAATTTCTGGTATCATTTTGAAAACAAATTCTTGTCTTAAGCTAGTGAATATTGGGCTTATTAATTCTTCTCCAATCCTACCAAGATAGTGTTATGACCCCATAGATCTCTCCAAATGTGAAATCCCATCTTTGAAAGATGCTCACTAAAAAACTTGGGGGTAGACCTACCTAGCATGTTGATGTTGGGAAGGTTCATAAAACATAGCCACATAATACCATCCATTTGAACTTGGCGGAAACTGTCTACAATGCTTACAAAATATTTTTGATAATATTGAAAACAAGAAATCTAGTGGTAAGAGCTCTTTAAATCACATTACCAAGGTTAAAAAACCATTAATGCCATCCACATGGGTCATTTCCAAATGATGTCTTAATAAAATATACCATGGGGCTCTCATTAAAATGCTTAAATTTAAAACAATAGAGAACAATGTTTTTTTTGTCATTAAGGCAAAGGGAGGGTCTCATAACTCTTATCCTCACCTTACCTTTTCTTCTCTACATAGCTCTTAAAAACTGTAACTTTTGGTGTTCCACCTTAATAAGACACTAGTTTGACTACATGAGGTTGTAGTTGGATTTTTGAACAAGAAGCTTTCAAAGGGAAGAGGGTCTAGACTTGTGATTGAACACCTTATTTGGTGCAAACATATTCATAAAGATTGATCAATTGATTTTTCATCATCATATAGATCAATTTATATGTCACTTTATAGACATGCACATAATCAATCTTCCTAAAACATGGTTGATCTTTGTATGCCTTAGACCATTAAATGCCACAAATCATAGTGAGATGTGCTTGAGTGTGGATTGAGTAATCACATTGTGGGAATACTAATATGCATCTCTTATGTATATCACAAGAAGAAAGGTGAATTTTAGAATGCATGTGGGGTCATAAGAGAGGCATCATTTCATTATGTTAAGGATATAAATAAAAAGGGGTGTAAAAAATGTTAATGAAAAAATAGATACCTACAATATCTAGTGAAAGTAGGGGTTTTTTAAATTGGGAAAATGCAATGGGTTAGTATTGGTAGGGGGTTAAATAAAGTGATTTTTAGAGGTATTTTCCAATATGTAGTCAAATTAAGGGTATTTTTTAGTATGCCACGAACGCACATGCTATGCCATAGGTTAATTGAGTGACGCCCCCGTGCATCTTCTGGGCGAGACAGTTCTACAAAACCTCAAGAGTTGACATATCCGAAGGAGCTTGAGCTAGATCCTCAACTATGTTATAGTTTTGAGCAGCTCTCACACAAGGATTGAATGCAAATATGTGAATAATGACCTTGAGACGTTTAATTGTTAATTAATTTTGAACCAAATTTGGAGTAGGATCTGAAGTGGATGAGGTATAAATTACACGTTGATTAGTAGCCTTACCAGTTGAAGGATTTGGATTACTGTAGTCCTTATTTGTTGTAGCCACCATAACTTCATTCTTTTGTTTGGTGGAGGAAAGCATCATAACTGAGGAAGACGAAGTGGGATCCCATGCAACCATGTTTGTATCATGATTAGGAAAGGGGTACGTTAACACAACAGGTGTAGCAGATGACTTAATGAATTAATTTAATTATACCCAATGTGGAAAATCTCGATTGAAATGCTCCTCATTACAAATTAAGCAAGGATAACGAGGTTTCTACTTTTCTTCATGAGATTGGTTATTTTGTTTATTTTGCGGAGGATTATCTTTCTTCTTCTTTCCTTTTCCTTTCTTATTACCTCCTTATTTTTTAGATTTTACTTTTGTGTATTGGATGAAATTAATCTTAGAAGTATAAACCCTAGTAGTAGTGGACGAGTGGTTTTGGGTAGCCGCAACAAGAGTTGAACTAGATAGTTTACCCACTGACTGTTGACTAGTAGAACCAATCACACCACCGATGGAATGTGATTATTTAGTGGGAGGTTGTGGAACAATATTGCATGGTCACATAGAATTGGGTATTTTATCGTTAAACATTTCGAATTATGTATAAACAAGATCCAAATATTGGGTATGAGAAATTAATTTCTCTTCGATCAAAACTCTGCCCTTAGGAACATCTTTAGTTATAGGTGCTAATAAATACTTAGTGAACCATTAAGCTAATAATTGATCAGGAACACAGGTCTTAACCAAATGACAATAACATTTCCACTCATGAATGTGATCAGAAATATGATTGGACTCAGATTGTTTTAAATTGGTTAATGTTTAGTTCTAGTCTTATACCGAATGGGCAGCTGAAAATGCATTAAGAACGTGGTCTCTAATTAGGCACTAACATTTTTGAACGAATATCATGGTAATTCAATATACCACTGTGTTGTCGTACCAGTAAGCGTGTGTTGGAAAAGACATAAACGGATAGAGTCATCATTTAAAGAGGTCGAAGAACACCATAAATGATACGTCATAATGTGCGTAGACAGGTCTTCTCTAGGATTTCCATTGAACTTTGGGATATCACTCGAAAATTTCATAGGAATGACAAACCACCAAAGAGAGTGGAAAATGGGATCATTTGTAAGTCGAGTGAAACTTCCTAGTCAAGTCAGGTGGAGGATATCCTAGGTAAGATGGGATGGCTTGAGAAAAAGGTATTTTATCTCCTCGGTAAGTAGGATTCCGGTAACCTAGATAATCATAACCTTGTTGCCCAATTCCAAGATAATCTTGCTTCCCAGTTCTAGGATAACTTTGAATAAGTTGAAATGGCTGAGTTGGAATTTGATGACCTAGGTAAGGAATTTAAATAATACCTTGATATGGTTTCCCCAGGGGATTTTGCATCACCTCTATTTAGGGTTGGCTATCTTGTGTTTGTGCCATGCCATATACAGGTTAACCCACCTGGATTTGAGGAATATCCTGGCCTAGCGGTGGGGGTTGTAAGGAACCTTGAAGAGGTTGAGTAAATGAGACTTGAGAGGCCCCAAATACTAGTGGAATATGTTAAGTTAGAGGTGCAGTATGCAAAGGTTGACTTATATTAGCTTGAGCTTGAAGATGTTGAGATATAGGTTGACAAGTTGAAATTTGAGATGTAGGTGGAACAAGTTGAGAGGTTTGATATTTATTCATAACCAAGCCAGGTTGTATGGGAAATGTAGGATGCCATGGATTTTTAGCCATTCCTGGATATGGAGGAATTGAATGGGGTTGAGCACTAGGTTAAAGTATATGATTAGGATATTGAAACACTACAACAACAGGATTCCTCCCTATTGAAACAGGAGGGTATCAAGTATAAGGTGGATTTGGTTGTTGTAAGTGTCCATACCCACTAACACATGGACCAGATTGCTGCTCTACTACAGGTTGGGATGGAAGAGGAAGATCATATTATGTAGCACTCATCAAAAAAGTGCCAAATGGGATTTTAGAAGAGGATTACATGGGAGAAGTCAATGTACTAGATGTTGCACTGGAAAAGGTACTAGATAACAATTGATAACCAGGTAGGGTGGATGGGCCACCATACAAATCTGCCTCCGGTGATGTTGCAAACATGGAAGTGGCTCCAAAATTGGTTTCCTCGATCATAGTATCATATGTTGACTGAAAAACCATAATAGACTAAATCATGGTTAAATTTCCCAAAGAGGATTATCGAGGGAAGATCAAGGCTACATTGAAAAGAGGAGGATCACATAAATGAGCTTGAACTAGAGTACGAGGAGGAAGTTTATAGAGAGGAGTCCCTCTTAAATAAATAGAAGAAGAAGGTTGAGACTCTTCTTGGGAAATCTACTCAATACTCAGAAGACCAGATGGAAGTTATTCACCATCGAGTCCAACATATACAGGTTGTGGTTAAGCCAAAAATAAAGGAAGAGAAGAGGAAGGACCTAAAGTAGTAGGTATAGCTAACTAAGGCTCCTCATGTTATATAAAATAATGTTGTAATTTGTTTTAGTCAATAAAATTAGGTTCAAAAACCTTAGGTAATAAAGTTTTAGGTGATTATTTTTCGACTATGTTGGACCGATCATCTAATAATAATTGATCTTGGGTTCAATACTCAGGGGAAGGAATGATTCTAGTTGAGTTATTTTGGATGTAGATCTAAAAGGGGTAGTTTATGAAGTACTGGATTCAGTAGTTTGCGTATTTTTTTATTATTTTAACATCCAAGAGTTGCCTTAGGTGGAAGAGGAGGAAATCTTTGCATCCTATGTGAATGATGGGGTTGAGGGGGCTTTTCTTCTATGTTGGTTTAATATATTCTATAAATTAACAACAAAAATAAATAAAAAAGGGGTAACTAGGAAAAAGGGTTTACCAAACAACTTTAAACTTCAATATACCACCTTCGTGAACCAAGGATTTATGTACAGGAAGGAAATATCCTTGAATGTTGTGTTCGATGTATCATAATTTCAAAGGAAACCAAATTGATTACCTAAGGTGAGGATATCAACCTAGTGTGGAAATCCAAAATATACCAGAAGGTATGTGGAAGCACATTTTGTGTTAGTGTTAACGGTATGATGAGAGAATTCCTATATACTTTTCAGCATGGAGCGCCATCCAATATACCTAGAGGTACGTGGAGAAAAGTCCTATACACTTACGTACGTGGAACACGACATCACCTTCAAAATGAAACATTGCCAAAAAATGACAACAACGCTGGAACACATCTCTAGTCTAGACCTCTAGATGTTTTTGTTAATGTTTCAAATGCTCCTTAAGGTTGATTCAATAAATTTTAGAGTTTATCTTAAATTAAGTTTCATTTTTCAAGTCTCACTACAAATTTCACTTAAATAACCTAAAATGAAATCTAGCACGATAAAATGAAATATTTTATTTTCAAAGAAAATATATGTACGGGATGGAAGAAACAAAGATTAATGCAACATAAAAAATGAAAAAAACAAAAATTATTAAGTAAATTTCTGTAATGCAACTATTCCAATTTCCAAATTCACAAACAAAGCCCTAAATGAAATACAAAACGCAAAATGATGAGATTTTTATTTTCGATCTTCTTAATCTTCAAATGAAATGAAAACATAGATGTTACTAAATCACTTATAAGATAAACTACACAGAATTATGACTGTAATATCAATTTCTTCAAGAAATCAATGATAAAGAAAAAGTTCATAAAATTCCTAATTGACAAGAACAAATAAAAATCCAAACAAATTCTTATCAAAGGCTATTAAAAACAAAAAGAAATAAAATTAAGGATTTTTAGGGACAAGGACACACTTAGATACAAACGGAAAAAAATAAAATTAGAGAGTAAGGAAAGAAAAATATTTTTTTTCATTTTATAGGGATCAACGCAGGTGAAAAATTGGCACCGGTTCTTTGGAACTCAGGTTCAAAGAAGGAGAGAGTGCGCTAAAGTGCTCTATCTCTAGACCAGGGGTGCGCTGAGGAAAATCCAACCAAAATATGACAAAAAAATCAAATCAAGCCCAAGAATATATTTTCCTAAGGTTAATCAATTTATGAATCAATCAATCAAGGTTGCTTTAACAGGTGAAAAAAGGCGTTAAGGTTAAGGAAACCACTAAGGGAAGAATCAATCCCAAATGGAGTTACCCAAATTTTATGCGAAATATTCACGATTGCAGAAAAAGTTGAATTCCCTAGACCTAGTGATCTAGTCTAGAAAAATAAAAGACAAAAAGTATGAAGTTTTCCTTAGATAAATTATATGGGAAAGAAGCCTACCTCGAATATGTAGCAAGATTTTCTTTCCTTCTCACTTTAAGCTCCAACTATAGCTCCAAGTGCTATAATTAGAACCCACACACACAAATAAAATAATAAAAGGATCCACAAAATCCAACTAGCATAATTTAAAATCTATATTCAATGAATCAACATGACATTGAAATACATGAGTGCAAACATAAGACAACAAATATAGGAAAACAAGATACTCTTTGTATTAATAAAAATAGGAGAGAGTTTACGAACATAAATAGTAGTTGACTTTGTAGATGTCTCCCCAAGTTTACTTTTACTTCCTTGTCACAAAGAACACCTCAATATAAAACCTAATTCATGAATATGATGACTCCTTTAGGTTCAAGGAAGAAATGTAAGGGCACTATCAATCTCCAAAAGTCAACACTAATGCTATGGATGGAAGTAAATTTATAGGAGAAGTGTGGTATTTTAGAATATACCATTATGGGTTTGAGATCCACATATGATGGGAGGATGAGCTCAAGGGATAAGAGATGAGGTATATATGATAGGATTCGAGTTCTTTATCCATGGTAAATAGTTAAAACAATCTTGGAAGCTTCTGGAAGAGGGAGCTTCAAAGATATTTTTTATTTTCTCGAATTTCTAGAATTAGTGCACCTACAAAAGGGAGAAAAATGTGTTCATTAGTGTATGTGAACAAAGATGAAACCAATTCTAAATGGAAGTGTCTAAGGAGGCAAGGTGTGCTAGGGCTAAAAACAGTGAACTTGAGAAATTACTCCCAAAAACTCCGGCATTTTGGAGAGGTCATTCTTAGGGATTTGTGAAGGGATGATGAAAACATGTTCACGGATATTGATTGATCCGGTTTAAAAGCCTATTGACTAGATGTGGCAAAATGGGTTATAAGAGATGTGATCAGGTGTGAATGAAAAGATGCTAGTTAATTATGAAAAAGTTTGTAACTAGTTGAGTCAAGAAATTATTGTTAAATATTTAGATAATGACCAAGGAAATGCAACTAGATGGATAATGAGAGGAATTAAAGATAAGGGTCATTCTACTACTAAAATCATAAAGGTGGAGGTGAAGGATGAAGATGAAGTAAAGGAGTTTGACAACAAGTGGAGTATGAAAGCACATAAAACCCTGCTTTACTGGAAATAATTCTCTACTCATATGCTTAACACTGGAAAAGTGAGAGTAAAAATGATCCAAGTAAGATTTGACTCCCTAGACTATTATCTACGACAAGTGATCTAGATAAAACATTTTAAGAGGCTTACATTAAGCCATTAAAATAAAAGAAATAATTTGGTTAAATGTGTAGAAATAACTCGAAATTTGCAGTTGTTAATGGATTGAGACTAAATACAATGGAAATAAATTTGTTCTACTCAATCCGTGGAATGGAAAACATACAATAGAGCCACATGTAATAATCATTCAATCACAATGAACACAATATTTTTACTAGGGATCCCAACTAGGAAAAAACCCCTCTGTTTTTTGTATTATATCAGATGAGACAATGATCAATTACATGAAAACTTCAATCCTTGAAGTTCAACCTACACTATAATACTGATCTCCTTCTGAGACTACTCTGGAAAACACTTAGCCAATCTAGGCCTCCTTCTCCTCCTATTTCCTTGCAAAATTTATCTCGTGAAGAATAGGAAGATCTCCTATGTCCTTGCGAAAATCCAAATAGAATGAAGTCACTTGCTACATGCAAACTCTATACACTCACTAGTATAAAATAATAAATACATTTATGTCATTTCCCTCCACTTAACTAGGAAATTCAAATTGCATTCATGAATAGGGAAATTTTTAGTAAATTGACTAGTTAAATGAGAGATGAGTGAGTTAACATCAGTTAAAACTACTCAATTGAACTCCTACTGACTATATTCAAGACTAGAACTTAGATAAATGAGTTTAACTAACTATAACTCCACTATATAGCTAGATATTAGAAATAAACTCATGTACAACTCTACTTCTTACCCACAAACTCAAATTGACTGACTTAACTAACCAACTTGGCCATTTCACTCCTGCTAATTTTAATTCAAGTCATCCTTCTTATGTGGAAATTCAAATTTCTCCATTTGACTAAGGCACAAGTCAAATGAAGCCTTTTCTTGCTAAAATTTAACAAAATGATCAATAATTCATTTTTCCATTAAGGGGGTGTGTTAGAATAATAATGAAGAAATTATAGAATATCTTATTATTAGAGTTTGTTATGTGTTCTTAGAGCTATATTTGGACTGATCGTCGTAATTGTTCCTTGTTAGTTTTTAGATCTTATATTTTGGGATTTTTTTTAAATATATTGTAATCCTATGTATGTCCTTCGTTACTAGCTTGGTGATCAAGATGGATATTGGTAGCCACCTAACTATTCCACTTGGAATCCTAATACTAGTTCTTTTCAGTTTCCTTAATTCTAGTACAACTTTCTATTTTTGGAAGTTTTGCAAATCCTAAACTTTTGCAGTAATTTTAAGGTCCTAAACAACATTTTTTTGGAAAACAGAGAGATTGGAAAAATCCAAAATAAATTTTGTACGTTCATTTTTTATTCCTCATGAAGATCTTCGAAATAAGGTATTATGACAGCCAAACGAAGATCGTATGGGAAAGTTATGACCCCACGAAGTTGGAAGTCCAACTTACCCCAACACGGCCCAAAACCATTGGCGCTTCATCTCCTAGGGTTAGGGTTTCACATTCATTATTTATGATAAAAATGCCTCCAAGCCTCATTATAACATGGTTGAGAAGACATGTATCCATCGCATCTCTTCTAAGAGATAAGCTACCATTTCCCGAGCTAGTTATTTTCATTCTACTTGTAAATTTTTTTGAACATTCGCTATTTATTAATTGAAGTTCAGTATTACTGTATCTTTGTGTTTTTTATCAATTCTGTATTTTGCATCATTCCTTCATAAATATGGATCACTTTGATGAATGTAAGCGTGAGTGAAGCAGTGATGCAGGAGCATTCTTCAAAGTTTATAAGACCTAAGAGCCTTATAACACATTTACTAAAGGGAGTGAGTTCCCTTAATTATTTTGTTTATTTTTGTAAGTTTAGTTTGAGTTCTAAAGAGATTTAAATGTAATTTGATTAATGAATAATATCTCGTGAGTTGTAGATATCTTAGGGATGAGTGAGTAATCCTAGGAAGAGTGAGGATTTTAGGGATCTAGAGGTCTAATATAGGATTTGGTTGAGTAAATAATGGAATTGAGAGAAGCTTCAGGAAATATTGAGAGATTGTTGGATATGAACTAAAACTCGTTCATGATTCCTTTTTGTATATATTGGTAAGCATTTTGAAACAACAGAGGTTGGATAGAGTTGGCTAGTTAGGGTGTGAGAGTGCGATGAGTTAGAGAGGCCATTTTAATGTGTGTGTTCAGGCCCACATAGGTCGTAGTACTGTAATCAAATTAGACTTCAATGAATATTGAATAAATCTATATTTATTATGATTTTTTTTAACCATGGCTTATAAATCTTGTGTGATTGTGTGAATTGTAGCATGCCATGCTGTTTAAGTAGAATTTCTGTCGAAATTTAGAGAAGGATTGACCAGTAGAATGGGATTCGAGTCAGTGGTTGTCGTGGAGTCTTTAGACTCTGCATATTGAATCAGGAATTGCACATCCGAGGGAATGTCAATGGTTGAATAACCATCTGGAACCTCCAAAATGAGCCGCGATGGAACACCTTGCAGTTGCATAAATTTATTGATGAGTTATTAAAGAGAGTAGCATGGAGAAATTTTTGGTCGTAGAGGGCCGCAACTGTGTTTTCCCCAAAATCTCAGAGGTTTCAGAACAAAAGTATGAAGGTTGAATGCACGGTTTAAATTATCTCGTAGGAATGAAGCAGAAGATGGATGGGTGAGATATTATCACAAGAGTGCAGTGATAAATAAACGGTCGAGAAACTGTATCACAACCAACGATTATTATCCTTATTGCTAAGCCATCACAGATTATAAACCTTAAGTTGCGATGCGACAGAGTGGCCATGTGTCGGGGTTTTGTGTATATCGCATATTGCATCCATTAAGGGATCCTTGAAATGCGAAAAGGTATATGTTGTGATATGCGATAAGTTATTCACACCGATTTGCGAAATTTCTATATCACAAAATTTGCAATATATGTATTGCCTGATCGGCAGTAATGTTATTTTGTGCACTAGGCAATGTTGTAAAACCTGTGATTTCAGTATGGTTTTGGGGGCCGATTCATGATGAGTTAAGGATTTCTATTGCGATCTACTTCAAATCATGGACATTGCGATAAAGAAACCCACTGTGCGTATTTATAGGTTATATGGACCCATAACCCATAGGTCTGGGGTATTGTATAAATTTGCAGCTTTGCTGCATCATTTCGGATATGAAATTTTCTGAACATATTCTCTATTTCGAGTATAATCCTGGGTTAAAGCGAGGTTGATAGTTAGCCTTGCATCATTTTTGGTACTAGAGCAAGACAACTTCTCTTTGGGGTTTTTTATTCAAGGATTGAATTTTATTCTCAGTATGTGTAGAATTTGCATTGGTGATAGATCCAAATACAGGAGGTCATGGTTTGAAAGGAATTGGTCATTGGGAGATCAAAACACAAAATATTTTATGAAGAGAAGAATCCTGAAATGTTGCAGGTAATCAAGACTTTAGCCATTTCATTCAAGATAGAATACGGAAAGAGGTTTGAGGAAGATAAGATCAGGGAAGGATCTTGTAAGTTTTAAAAACTTCAATGATAAATGTATGTGACTGTAAGTAGCAACAAAAAATTGCAACCAGGTAGCTGTGACGAAGGATAAGGGAGCAAGTGAAAAAACTTGCAGTAAGAGATGTTGTAAGGAAATGAATAGAACATGGATTTTCTCAGAAGGAAAAGGAAATTTGTTGGAAGAAGAACTAAATTGCAGACCGTGAAAAGTAAAGCAACATGTTTATTTTCCAAGCCAATGAAAGCTTAAGGAGATAAGATCATTGGAATATATCTCAGGTATGAGTTATATTTTAATATTTGGTTTAATTTTAATTATTTTCACCGTGAAGAGAATGATAGCAACCAACACACAGTAGGAGACTGTGTAAAGGGAAGAGAAGTTGTGTTAGTGGAAAATTTAGCAAAGGAGATTGCTGTAGCAAAGAAGAGAATAATAGAGTTCTCAAAACAGAGAGAGGGGAAGGTGAACATTGGTTAAAAAATCCTGACAGTGTTGGAAGCTGAGGAGCAAGAGTGCTCAAGAGAGGTTTTTTTGTAGAAACCCAAGGAAAATATACAAAGATGATGACTTGGTGTAGGTGACAAGTAATGACTTGTTACAAAGAAATGAGAGAGGATTACTGTAAGCTCATAGTCGGCAAAGGGATTCCACATAAATAAGTCGAGATGACTATTAGGAGTCATGAGAGAAGCCACAACAAAATAAAGAAAGATGCCAAGGAAAATGGAAAGGGAAAGAAGATGAGTCAAGAAGTACTTGACAATTTTTTTTTTTGCTAAATTGAAAGCAAGCATTGATACAATAATAATTTTGCTTGAATACTATGAAAGAGGCCAAAGGCATGGTTGGACTATGAAAAGAAAGAAGATAAAATGGAATTTTTTGCAGAAACAGATAAATAGGAGAATGTAGATCAGATTAAGAGAAGAACTTAGAGCGACTGAGTTAAATGTGAAAGATGGATATTGTAGACCTGAGAAAGAAGTTTACCTTGTTTAGGAAGGAATTATTGATGATTTTCTGAATAGTTGGACAAGTTCAGATCAACTGAGAGATGTGATCATTGAGACATAAAAGGAAGAGGAGCTTTGTATTTTTGAAACTAATGTTTTGTGTATGTATGCAGGTGATGAAAAACCTTTAAAAGATGTATTTATGCAGGTTGATGAATAAATGAAAATGTTAAAATAGATATTTGTAATAGAACAATTCTTAATTGAACATGTGTTCAAAGACACTGAAGATGGACAATTGTTGAAGACTACTATGGAAGCTGAAAATGATGAATCTAGTAAGACTTGGAAAAACAATGGAAAACAGTCTGAAGACAAAAGGAAATTGTAGATTACAAAAGGAGTAGAAAGGAAGTATGAAGATAACCTTTTGACATGATAAAAATTAGGTATATGTATAGTGCAAACACTCGAGGTAATGGGATTATCTCTTCAAATTTCATTCAAAAATTATGAACCTGTATTGATAGTTGGTGGGAAAGAAATTGTCTTGAAAGGACATAATGGAGCATCAATGGAAAGGGATCTTAATAAAGATTAAATTGTGGAATATGGTAGAACATAAATTTATAAGGAGAATTTATTCCAAGGATGTATAAATATTCCAGTAAAGGCTATGAAGAAGAAAGGAAAAGAGGACAGTTGAGAACTTAAAAATAGGTTGGTAGAGGCTAATACATAGCAGAAAATTGAAGACAATATTATTTTTACAAATTGCAAAAGGAGTAAAGGTGAATGTAATAAAAAAACTAAAAAGAGATAGGAAATCTCATAGGATGAAGGCAAATATGCTTTCATGAAATATGCATGTGTAGTGAATAACAAAGGGGTTCAATGGAATGTGATATTCATGGCTTTAGCAATAATTTTTACTGTTGTAAAAGGGGCTTTACAGTGGAATGGAAAATCTATTGTATATTGTGATTTTGTTTCCTGTATAGAAACAAATAGAACTTTAGCTTCTAAAATTAGATATTGGCAGATTTTGATTGAAAAGAAAAAGGAATGGAAAAAGCAACTTAGTGGCTTATAGATTTGTAAGGAATAAAAGGGAAGGATGAAAAGAAATATGAAAGGAAGGAAGGCCAAAGAGAAGAACAAAGAATAGAGTTCAGAAATTAGACAACATTTAAAAAAAAGTAAAAACAAAGAAGACTTTTCCAAGACAAGACAATATGAAGGAGGATATGACAAGTCAGACATGTCATATGCACATCAAGGGGATGAAAAATTAGAAGGAACTTGGAGCAAAGGTAATGAGGGAAAAGATCGAAAATGTAATATGTTTTCTAATTTTTAAATATTAACTGTTGAATGTGTTTTTCAATATGAAAGAAAAACTTCTCTTGAAGATATATTTGTTTATACAGATATGAGGGAGCATGCAAGTTATGGAGATGCGGAAAATCAGTTTTCCATATGGAAACAAGAAGATGGGAGAAAGAAACTAGTTGATTTAGAAGTTTGGAATAGAGGAAAGAGAGTTGATATAACTCTTACACAAGTCATTGCAGAAGAGAAAGAAGATTGCAAAGGATGTGAAATTACAATCCATGAATTTTTTTAAATTTTGATCCAAAAAAGATTTTAATGTCAAGAGTTTATCTTGAGTTTGCAAATGAAAAATTGGGTGAACAGTTCAGTTAAATTTAATGTGAATATGGAGACAATTGAACAAGGTTCAATAACTAAAATTTGTTTAGCTAATGGACAATATATAGTGGGAAGGCCATATTTTCATGTGTCAAATGAGGAACAATCTTCTTTTTAAATTGAAAAGATTCCACTCAAGATATTGGATAAGTGGTGATGAAAACAACAAAGGTGATAGGTATGGGAATTTTTAAAAGTCAAAAAGTCAAGAAGAGATGGAAGGATATGCAGGACAATTTAAGAAAATGGTTTGGAAATAGAAGAGGATGCTGGTGATAGGGTCAAAAATAAAAATATACGGTCAGGTACAAGACAATGGAACTAGTGGAGAAGACATGAAGTTGAAGTTAAATTATGTTGAGATGATGACAAGACAACAACACAAAGAAGTACATAAATTTATGTTTCTTGAAGAGATATTTATGTTGAATATTAGTATCAAAACACTATGTAGTAGAGATGCTCATGAAAGTAGAGCAAAAGGAAATCCAAAATACAGGGTTTGGCATCCAAAAGAAGGAGAGAATGGAGAAAATACACTTGTAATTGGAAAAGGTCAGACAACCAGTTGGAAGATGAAGCCTAAGGAAGTTTACAACAGAGGAAGTTGGAAGACTCATGAAAAGGATTCCATGAATTATTTCAACTCGGGGAGTCTGATGCAGGAGCATTCTTCAAAGTTTATAAGAGTTAAGAGTCCTATCACATATTTACTAAAGTGATATGAAAGGAATGTATTAGTTTGTTGTGCTAAGTGTCTTTTCAGTATTAAAACATGTACAATTTGTCTCAATTTTTTTGCTTAAGGAATGAGTATTTTAACCATGAAACATAGATGAATTTTTTGGGTTTTAAGCATGAAAATAAGCCTAAATAACACTGTACAATAGTGTATAATATAGAAATACCATCACACACAAGTTTTACACAATAGGCATGATGAAGCAGTTCACCCCTCCTAGGATACATCTGCTGGTCCATCTCCCAAGGGCATGTCCCTCTTTGTCACTATGCTCAAAATTGAAAATACATGTGTTTACAAGCCTCTAATGAATTTTTTTTCTCTGCACCAGTGGCTCCAGAATACTCAAATTAGTCTAGATAGAGATTTGTTTCACCCAAATTGGTCAAAAATTTACCTCCATAGCCATTTTCCCAATCTCAGCTACAAAACCTCCACTAATTGTGGAGAACTGCAGTTAAATGTAGCTAATTTTGGAAAAATCCACATTTTTAGGGGCAACACTAATATTCTGCTAACCCGAAAACCGTAAAATTAAGTTTTAGTGTTAAGCGGGAGGGGGTGGCCACATGCCAACCCCCAGAAACCTCACAATCACCATATATTGGAGCGGAACTCCATTACAAATGTGATTGAGTGTATATAGGAGTAGAGTTTAACATCGAGGTTAGAGTCTGACTGCGTGGAGTAAATCGTAAACACCAGAGCAAACAACGATATGTAATAAGGCTTTGCAACGTGAAGTTTAATGTTATGGTTGTATCCGCTGAAACTTACATTAAAATCATCATTTATTGTTTGCGTTAACATTTGAAAACGATATTTGGACCGTCGGTGGTCCCAAAACCCAATGGGATTTGTAATAAACCTTAATACAACCTTCGACCCTTAGTGGTTAAGACAAAACTCATAGCGCAGATGGTGGAAAGCTTTGCGCGCCTGTTAGAGGTCGCGGAGTTGAACCCCCTTGAAATCAATAAATTGTATTCGACCATCTAGGGGACATGTGGCAGCTTTCGGGCTGGCCACACGTCACCCATCCAATGGTCCTCCCACAAATTCATACAATACCATTAATGATCCAAAAACTGCCACTTGGAAAATCCTGATTAAATTAGAAAAATGGAATATTCCAAGAATATTCCACCTTTGTTGACTGTACCTGCATGTTTACTGGGCATCCTAGTCACTCCTATCACAAAAAATTAACTGTTTAGGAAAATGATCAGAACGCGATATCTTCCTCATATGACATCGTTTTTTCGAACCATTTGCGGTGCCGAAATCAAAACGACGAGACCTACCCGGTCGATCAAGTTTAGTATAGTTTTGAGCACTTTAAGGTTTGAGAAAAATACATGATCTCCTGATCACACCTCCCCATTAGGAAGCTTTTAGACCCCAAAAGACTTTAATTACCTGTTTAGAAGACGAGGGTACAACTCCCTCACCTTTTCAACTTCCATCCACCTTGCCTTACATGGTTTACTGCCCTTGAGCCCAACTCGAAGGTAATCAACACTTCCCCTCTTAGAAGTGTGTGTCGTCTTGTCAAGGATGGTATCCTCCTTGAGCTCATCCAAAAATTCTGGCAAGAAATCTTCTATAGACGACAGCTGAACATCACTCCCTTGATCATCAATCAAAGGAGGCTCATACAAATGTAAATTTTCCACATTGACAACTGAATACATTTGCATATATGAAGGCAAGTCAAGTTGAAATTCATTACTACCAACTTTTTTGATGATCTTGAATGGACCATAGCGAATGGGCTTGAGCTTTTTACCTTCTCCTTGCATCCTTTCTTTGCTTATGTGCAACCATACTTCATCCACTTCTTGAAAATTGTGATAAACTATATGTTTGTCATGCCTCTCCTTGTATTTTATTTGACTCTTCTCAAGATATTCTTGAACTTGTTGATGAATAAGCTAAATTTTCTCAATGAACTTTCGAGCCTTGTCGACATCACTATGCCCATAAATTTCAACATCCTTCTCAAAGATGACGTCTAATGGCGATTTTGGCAAATACCCAAAGCAGGCTTCAAAAGGTGAAGTATTTGTAGAAGAGTGCTTTGCCCGGTTGTAAGCATGCTGAATGTAATGCAGTTTCTCATCCCACAACTTAGGATGTGTTCTGCAATATCCTCTCAATAGATGCACAATGGTTCTGTTCACCACCTCGGCTTGGCCATCAGTTTGCAGATGAAAAGTAGTACTCTTTTTCAACTTTGTGTCCATCATCTTCCAAATATTGGACCAAAAATTCCCAACGAACCTGGAATCCCTGTCACTAAAAATAGAAGTTGGCAATCCATATTGAACCCATACATGTTGAAAATAAAATTCAACAGTTTTTTCAACAGTAATGGTTTTCTTACATGGCATAAGTATACACATTTTAATTAATCTATCCACAACTACATAAAGAAAATCATGATGTTTTCTTGACATAGGTAGACCTCCAAAAAAGTCCATGGAGACACTCTCCCATGGCCTTGATGGTACCAGTAGTGGTGTGTACAACCCAAGATTCCTATTACTAGGCTTGCTTATTGCACACATACAACAACCTCTTATAAAACGTGACACACTATCTATCATGCGAGGCCAATATCAATACCTCTATAGATGCGCCACTGTTTTTCTTACTCCAAAGTGTCCAACAATAAGAGACGAATGAGCCTTTCTCATGACACTAAGCCTATATCCTTGCGGAATACACAACTTGCCCAAATGAAACAACAAATTTTTATGCATGTGATAATCATTTTCCTCAACTTGATTCCCTTCACTCAAACTAGCATACACATCTTGAAAATCAGCATCATGTGCATATTGTTCTATGTAATTCTCATGTACAATAGAATCATTTTTAAGTAAAGTAGAAGCACTTATAATTGGCCTTGAAAGAATATCAACAAATTTATTCAAAATACCTTTCTTGTACCTTATAACCAAGTGAAACTGTTGAAGAAATCCCATCCACATGAAATTTCGTGATTGCTACAATTTTGTTTGCGACTGCAAGTACTATAATGGTTGGTGATTGATATGTATAATCGTATCTTTACCCATCAAGTAGTGTTTCCTCTTCTTGACGCTTTGTACCAACACACACATCTCTTTGTCATATGTAGGATAATTAGTTACAACACCATTGAATGTTTCAGAATGAAAAGCGATAGGCTTACCATGCTGCAAAAGTATTGCACCCATAGCATAATCACTAGCATCGATTTGTATCTCGAATGGCTCTCTCAAATTCGGTAATGCAAGGACTGGAGCTGAATTGATCTTGTATTTTAAAGCTTCAAAAGCTTGGTGTTGTTTGCCTCCTTGTTGGAAACATTTCTTCACACTTATCATTGCATGCATAGGAGCTACTATGGCATAAAAGTTAGCAATAAACTTTCTCTAATACTGAGTTGCGCCTAAGAAAATTATTACCTTGGTTACTGTCTTGGGAGTAGGCCAATTCATAATGGCTTCCACTTTAGAAGGATCAATTATCAACTCACCTCCTCCTACAATGAATTCTTTTCAAATTCACACTTAGACATATTAAGTAAATTTCTCTTTCTTCAAAACATCAAGCACCCTTTTCACATGGAAGACATGTTCTTCTCTTGTTTTTCTGAAAATAAGTATATCGTCTAAATACACAATAAAAAATTCATCAAGAAATGGATGCAAAACATTATCCATAACACGCATGAAAGTTGTTGGTGCATTACACAAACCAAATGACATAACCAACCACTCAAAGAGTCCTTGTTTGGTTTTGAATGCAGTCTTCCATATATCACTTTTTGCAATTATTACTTGATGATATCCACTTCGTAAATCTAACTTGGTGAAAAACTTTGCTTCTTTCAGCTGATCAAGCAAATCATCTATCCTTGGGAATTGGTATCGATTCTTTACCGTTATCTTGTTCAAAGCTCTGAAGTCTACACACATGGGCCAAGTCCCATCTTTCTTCGGAATCAAGACTATAGGTGAACCCAATCGCGAAGTGCTTGGCCTTATGAGTCCCTTGTCCAACATGTCCTTGATTTACCTCTTTATTTCAACATTCTCCATTATCAGCATGTGATACATGGCGATGTTTGGAAGAGGAAAATCTTGTTGCAACTAAATTTCATGTTGAATCTCCCTTTTTGGAAGCAATCCTGTTGGCTCCTGAAACATCTCTTGATGTTCATCAACTACATAATATAAATTTGTTTTCAACTTAGGATCACAATCCTCAAATGATTCATGATTAACATCAGCTTTAGGCTTAATCATTATAAGAACAAATTCTTACTTGAATTCACCAACCTCTTTATCTGTCCAGCATTTACCGTTGCAATATTTGTCTTCTTGCAATGTGCTCTAACAATGTGCTCCTTTTCCATCTTTGAATAAATGGTATTTTTTCTCATGGTGATGGAAGATTGCTTTCTTGTCATACAAGTAAGGACTACCCAACACAATACATGTAATATCAAGCGGAACCACATTTGATTCAACTGTGTCAACAAAATGTGAAGTTATTGCAAAGAGCAATATGCATTTCTTTGAAACTTGTAAATTTGCATCCTTACAAATCCACCCAAGTGGATATGGTTTTTGATGTGGAATGGTCTCAATATTAAGATTATCGATCAAGTCTTCAGAGATTAAGTTTGCTTGTGACCCACTGTAAAACAATGTGTCGATCTTGGTATGTTTGGATATGACCCTCACATGAAAAAAATCAATTCTCTCTTCTTCATTTGGAGCTTGTATGTGACAGTTTGATGTACTAATACTGGGTTTTGTTTCTATTTATTTCCCCTTCATGTTCTTCAATCCCATGGATGTGATTTTAGATTCATCACCTAAATCCTCTCCGAAGTTATGTTGAGTTGTAGCTGTAGTTTTATGCTTCCCTTTGTTATTATTATATCCGGGTCTCTTTTTAGGATGTAAATTCCAACATTTTTTCTCTTTATGGCCTTCTCTTGAAAAATGTTTAGAAACCACTTTTTCTCCCTCTTTCTTGAAAGATGCATTCTTTTTGTCCTTACCTTTTGAGCTCTTCTCTTTGTTTTTCCCCTGAAGAGGTTTCTTCCTACCCTCATCAGTAATGTTTTTTCCTCTCGCTTATAGATGTGTGGCCTGAACACAAACTTCATCTAGACTTGTAGGATTAAACATGAGAATAGTGCATATGTCTTAGGTAGCTATGTAAGCCTCCTATGTACTTAAGCAAAGTATCTTGGCTCTTCAAATCCACCCCTATTAAGAGATATCTTCTCCTAAATTCTTTGGTGTATTCTTGCATATTTTGTCCTTTCAATTGTCTAAATTTTTTCCAGTTCATTATGGCTTTCTGCATGTGAGATAATGGATAAAATTGTTGTTTTATTGCAGTAATGAAATTATTCCATGATAAGATAATCTTACCATGCTTCTTGATCTCCTCCTTTGTCTTGGATTCCCACAAAACAAGTGCTGCACCTTCCATTCTCAATGAAGTTAGTTGGATTTTGGTATTATCATCATGAAGGTTATGAATTCTCAAATAGACCTCCAATTTCCTAATCCAATTATCAAGATTTTCTGGATTGAATTCACCATTAAACATTGGCAATTCAAACTTAACATCAAGTTTTAGAAAAGGAATTTTACCAGTGTTATTTGATTTGTGTGGCTGATGTACTGAAGATGAAGTAGAGGATGATGATGATGAGGGTGAGGATGGTGACTTTCCACTGCCTTCATTTGCTCCATTGCCCTTCTTTGATTATCTTCATAATTTTGATCTCCTGATGATCCCTTACTTTCCTTGTGAAGCTTGGATCCTTATCCTTCTAGTATCTCATTCCTTTCTTGATAAAGGACTCTCACCATCTCAGTCATGTCAAGGAATGCTTTCCTAAAACAGTCTTTCTTCTTCTTTGGGATCCACGTCTTCATGGATTTCTTCTTCCTCTCGAGGCATGCTTAATGCTACTTCTGCTTCTTTTGGAGGTGAACTAGGTGGTGGAGAATGTGGCAATATTTCCCTCCTTTGTTGTGGCTTACTTTGAGAACCTCTTGCTTCCACCAATTTTCCTTCTCCTCTCTTAAGCTTGAGCCTAGTAAGCATGTGAACGCTTGCAAATAGTTAAACAAATTTTTGCACACAAAAACACCAGAGATTAAAATCTAGATCTGATACCATCCTGATCTAAAAGGATTGTATTAGTTTGATGTGCTAAGTGTCTTTTCAATAATAAAACATGTACAATTTGTCTGCATTTGTTTTCTTAAGGAATGAGTATTTTAACCATGAAACATAGATAAATATTTTGATTTCTAAGCATGAAAATAAGCCTAAATAACATTGTACAATAGTGTATAATAGAGAAATACCATCACACATAAGTTTTACACAGTAGGTATGATGAAGCAATTCACCCCTCCTGGGCTACATCTGCTGGTCTAGCTCCCAAGGGCATGTCCCTCTTTGTCATTATGCTAAAAATTTCAAATTTGTGTGTTTAAAAGCCTCTAATGGTTGTTTTCTCTGCATCAGTGGTTCCAAAATTCTCAAATTAGTCTAGATAGACTCTTGTTTCACCCAAATTGGTCGAAAATTGACCTCCCTAGAAATTTTCCCAATCTTAGCGACAAAACCTCCACTAATTGTGGAGAACTGCAGTTAACTGTAGCTAATTTTGGCAAAATCTGCATTTTTAGGGGCAGCGCTAATCTTCCGCCAACCCGCGAACCGTAACATTAAGTTTCAGTGTTAAGGGGGAGTGGGTGGCCACATGCCAACCCCCAAAAACCCTGCGGTCACCATAAATTGGAGCGGAACTCCATTGCAATTGTGGTTGAGTGTATATAGGAGTAGAGTTTAACATCAAGGTTAGAGTCCGACTGCATGGAGGAAACCGTAACTGCCGGAGCAAAAAATGGTATGTGATAAGGTTTTGCAACGTGAAGTTTAATTATGTTGTTGTATTCGCCGAAACTTACATTAACATCACTTTTTATTATTTGCGTTAACATGTGAACATGATCATTGGACTGTCAGGGGATTGGGACCGTTGGCAATCCCAAACCCCCATGGGATTTGTAATAAACCTTAAAAACAACCTTTGACCCTTAGTGGTTAAGACACAACTCGTAGCAGAGATGGTGGAAAGCTTTGCGCGCCTGATGCAGGTCGCGGGGTCGAATCCCCTGGACCTCAATAAATTTTGGTCAACTATCCAGGGGACACGTGGCAGCCTCCGGGCTGGCCACGTGTCACCCATCAACCGATCCTCCCACAAATTCGTACAATACCATTAACGGTCACTTGGAAAATCCTGATTGAATTAGAAAAATAGAATATTCTGAGAATATGCCACCTTTGTTGACTGTACCTGCATGCTGACTGGGCATCCCAGTCACTCCTATCACAAAATTTAGCTATTTAGTAAAACGATAAAAATGCAATATCTTCCTCATACAACATCGGTTTTTCGAACGGTTCACGGCGCTAGAATCGCAACGACGAGACCTACCCGGTAGCTCAAGTTTGGTAAAGTTTTGAGCACTTTCAATTTTGAGCAAATACATGAACTTCTGATCATAAAGGGAGTGAGTTCCCTTAATTTTTTTTTTCCTAAGTTTAGTTTGAGTTGTAAAGAGATTTAAATGTAATTTGATTAATGAAGAATATCTCGTGAGTTGTAGAGATATTAGGGATGAATGAGTAATCCTAGGAAGAGTGAGGATTTTAGATATCTAGAGGTCTAATATAGGATTTGGTTGAGTAAAGAATGGAATTGAGAGAAGCTTTAGGAAATATTGAGAGATTGTTGGATCTGAACTGAAATTGGTCATGATTCCTTTTTGTATATATTGGTAAGCATTTTGAAACAACATAGGTTGGTTGGATTTGGCTAGTTAGGGTGTGAGAGTGCGATGAGTTAGAGAGGCCATTTCAATGTGTATGTTCAGGCCCATAGAGTTCGTAGTACTGTAATCGAATTAGAATTCAATGAAGATTGAATAATTATGTATTTATTATGATTTTCTTAAACTATGGCTTATAAATCTTGTGTGATTGTGTGAATTGTGGCGTGCCATGTTGTTTAAGTATAATTTATGTTGAAATTCATAGCAGCATTGACTAGTAAAATGGGATCCGATTCAGTGACTGTCATGGAGTCTTGATACTCTACGTATTGAATCAAGAATTGCATAGCCGAGGGAATGTAAATGGTTGAATAACCAGTTGGAGCCTCCAAAACAAGTGACTATGGAACACCTTGCGGTCGCATAATTTTATTGATGAGTTATTGAAGAGAGTAGCATGGAGTAATGTTTGGTCGCATAGGGCTGCAACTTTGTTTTCCCCAAAATCTCAGAGGTTCAGAACAAAAGTATGAAGGTTGAATGGACGGTTGAAATTATTTTCGCAGGAATGAAGCAGAAGATGGATGGGTGAGATCTTATCGCAAGAGCGCGGTAAGAATATTTACAGTTGAGAAACCGTATTGCATCCAGCGATTATTATCCTTATTGCTAAGATAGCACAGGTTCTAATTTTTATGTTGCGATGCGACAGAGTGGCCACGTGTCATGGTTCTATGTATATCACGTATTGCATCTGTTAAGGGATCCTTGAAATGTGAAAAGGTATATGTTGTGATATGTGATAAGTTATCCGCATCGAATTTCAAAATCGCTATATCACAAAATTTACAATATATGTATTGCTTGATCGACAATAATGTTATTTTGTGCACCATGCAATGTTGTAAAACCTGCGATTCCAGTATGGTTTTGGGAGCCGATTCATGATGAGTTAAGGATTGTGATTGTGATCTGCTTCAAACTGCAGATGCTGTGATAAAGAAACCTGTTGTTGCGTATTTCCAAGTTATGTGGACCCATAACCCACATGTCGGGGGTGTTGTGTAACTTTGCAACCTTGCTGCATCATTTTAGATATGGAATTTTATGAACATATACTCTATTTCGAGTATAATCCTAGGTTAAAGTGGGTTTGATAGTGAGCCTTACATCAAGCAGTCTCCTACATGATAAATTGTCTCAGCTGTGAGTTGTAATTAATATTCTTATAATTTGTCTTTGATAATTTCAAATTCAATAGTTTCTTGGTCATCAACCGAGTCCTAGTACAAAGCTTTGTGCAATGCTACTTTTGAAGCAATTTTGATGAGGTAATTTCTTGAAGATGTTGGAGAAGTATAGAGAATTCTAGCCATTATCAAATGTGATAATAAAAGCTTTGTCAAACTAGCCAAAAATCATGTACACCATGCAAGATCTAAACACATTGAGACACACTATCATTTTGTCAAGGAAAAGATGCAGTCCAAGGAAATAAATTTATTCTATTTTAATAATCATGAAAATGTGGCTGACATATTTACAAATCCTTTTGGAAGGGAGAAGTTTGAAATATGCAGGAATTAGTCAAGTGTGTAGAAAACACACTTATCGATTAAGAAAGGGTGTCACAGTAATGGAGAAATCTAGAATCTCGAATTATTGTAATTTTTAATATATTTTTAGAGTTATTTTTGGACTAATTATCCTAAAAATAATTTTTTAGATTTCAAATCCTATATTCTAATATTTTGTTCAACTAAATTGTAATCCTATATATGTACTTGAGTATTGGATTAATGAATGTAAGTGTGAGCCGAAAAATCTTCTTTATGAGCGATTGTCTCACTAGTGAGCTACAACTCATCTCCCAATACTTATCTTATGTAATTTTTAAGTGAGTCTTCTTTATGCTAATAATGAAAGTATATGTAGTATCGTAGAATGCATATGTGAAACAAGATCCTTTACACTCAAGTATTTTATTTTTTAGGTTTTTTTTAAGCTGAATCCCTCCATGATAATTTCATATGTGTTCTCATTTTGAAATATAATGATTTTGTTTCCTTAACAATCACATGACATCTAAATAAAAAATAGAATTAATATGAAACAAAATGTTGACGAAAAAATGATAATGCAACAATAAACCTTCCAATTATCATAAAAATCATATAAATAATAAATATAAAATATATTATTAAAATTACAATTAATAATAATATTAATATAAAAATTAATGAAAATATTATAACATCAATCCAATTTATTTTCAAAATAACAGAGTTTTTATAAATACAATATCTATAAATCTTTAATATATATAATTTTTTAAGTTATATTGATGTAAATATTAATATAATGCTTGACTATTAATAACATATTTTTTTATAAATACAACATTTATAAATCTTTAATATGTATATAATTATTTAAGTTATATTGATGTTTATATAATGCTTATAAACGTAATGGTCATGTTCAAATAAAACTTTAAAATATAATACTAAAAATATCTTAAGTATTTATATTTAAGTGGAAAATAATACCATAATGATAAACATCTTATCGGGTTTATAATTTTTATATTTTCCTCCCTAAAGTTGTTTGGTTCATCAATAAGATTTAAAAATGGAAAGGCATCATGAAGAAAATATGGACTATATCCCCAGTAACAAGCATGACATTTACGATTAACGAACATGAAATTTAAGTGATTTGAAACAATGAGTGTGATACAATAATGATTGGTTAATTTTGGTATTTTAAATGAGATTTTTTTTTTTTAATAAGTTTTTAAATTTTAATTAAAAAAATTAAATTATTTATTTATATAATATAATATAATAGCAAATCAATTATTAATGGCATAAATTAAATAATTATTATTTTAACTTTATACTATTTTATAAATTAAAATCAAAACTATTTTTAAATATTTTATTATATTATTTTAATTATTTTGTATTTTTATTTAAATTACTTAATGAGAAAGTTGTAATGCTAATTATATCTACAAATGATCTAGGTTAATATTTGAAATACATTAATATCAATATTTAAGACAAATTTAATTATTCTTGGATAAGAAATACTTAGAATTCACATCATTAGATAAGAGAAGAAAAATATCCACACAAGTTGCCTACTACTTCAAACAAAATTATATTTGCTTAATTTTTTTTCTTTTGGGAATAAAGACAAATAAGTAAAAAAACTAGAGATAAAATCCCCATTGGCGAGTAAAATGAAGAGAGAAAAAATCCACCATAGAGATATGCCAATATAGTAGCAATACAATCACAAATGAAATGAAATAGGTCTTATACGACATGATAAGAAACACATCCATTGTGATTTTGGATTGGGTAGGATGTCAACACATGAAGTTGAGAATCTGTACTCCAAAGTTAGTGATTGGAATGATAAAGGTTTTGGTAAAGGTGAGCATAGGGTCTTCAAGACATGACACCAAAAAAATTGAAGCTCATAATTATATTGGAGTGACAAAAAATGTTCACATAAACATGAGCATTTGCACTCCACAACCAAATTTAGATTGAAAATGTTTTTGATAAGTAAAAAAATGAATTCTATATAAATCATCTCCATCTCAAAATTATTATGCATTTAGAGTTGATCACATGACACACCTTTTGAGTGGTGCTATTTTTAAGTTCTTCACATTACTTTCATTTTAGTTATATCCTTGGGTGTGATTCTAATACTCATGATGAATTTAATTGCTTTGTTGACACTACTGCACATAACTAAATATCATGGCAACTCAAAATTAGAAATTATGCAAAAATCTAAAATGGTCATTACTTAGGCCAATGGAAAAGTTAATATTTAGGTGGTCTGCCTTCAATCTCTACTAAGTTTAGTTCACGAGTCTCTCCAAGGATTCAAATGTACCATCTCTAGTCACATTTTTTGAGATATACTCTCAAATGAAGCTTAGTTTCTCCTTGATGGTTTCATGGTCTTTCTTTAATTCTATGATGGCTAAGTGATAAAAGACAAGTTTTTTTTAATGTTAGTCTATTAAATGTTGGTTAATATTTCCACTATGTAAGTGGATCCAATGATGGAAAAGGGACTAGAGTCTGCTTTATGTTAATGACGAAGGTATCTATGATATGATAGAATGCATATGTGAGCTAACTCCTTCAAATTCAAATATTGTAAGTTTTGAGTTTCTTTTTTTCTTAATTCTTTATGAGACAATTATATATATATTATTTTTATTTTTTTCAAATCACATAATACACTTGGAGTTTTAATCAATGAGTTTCACATAAAGGTTTTTCATCCAGTGGTTTTCTCTGTATTAAATTATATGTTTGAACTTTCATGGGTATATTTGAAGAGGAATCCTCGGGGTGTAACCACAAATCTTATCTCAAGGATATTCTGTAAACAAGGGGTGAACGTGAGTGACCTATTACATCATGGTTGGGTAAAATTAGTGAGAAAAAATTGGTTGCATGGGATTTCTACTTATTTTCCTTTTGTACTATGTTACATTATAATTTTTATAGGGTTTCTCTACTCTCGGATTCATAAGCCTGCTAGGCCAAGTCGCCTCTCTATGAGTTGGCCTCAAGATTAGACGAACTCATAGGAAATACTATGGTGGTTACTTAGTTAATGGGTTTAAGGGAACTTGTGTGGATTGCAGTTTAGTACCATGGCTCTACCCTCTCGCAATAAGGCCATTATACAGGCAAGAAATGGCTGGAGCTGAGACAGAGGAGCTAGACAGGGGGGTCAAAACTCCCATCCATGCCAGACTATGGGACGAGGTTGTCGCAGTATCTCAAGCATGACCCACGAGGCTACTTAGGCTTTCCAAATGAACATGCCCCCACAGGTTCAACAATTGATTTATGGGCGGGAGACATATATAAAACAACAAGAGGAGAATATTAATTTGGACATGGAAGAATGACAAACTTTAATCAAAGACCTAGGCGACTCTAGAGGATGATATGCCTAGTTTCAATAAACAATGTACTTATACTAGATAATGAAAAATATTGTGGCAAAAGCAATGATGACTTCCTTTGCTGGTTCATCTAAAGATGCTTCAGACTTGTAGGAAATTCATAGGGATTTCAACTCATCCAATGGTAGATCCAGTTTCAAAATTCTCACCTCAACCGCATAGAGAAAAATATCTCGTGCCTCCCTCAAACTGAACTTCTAGGCTCCAACACTAAAGATCTGACACCCATAGGCTCATTTGATGAGTAACATAATAATATTTATGCTTCTTTTTAGAATTTTGAGATGTCAACATGATAGCTCTATATATTTTGATGTTTAGGTATATAGTTCATAGTAAAATAAAATAAAATCAAACATATATAGCGATGATATACAATCTTTGAATTTGTAAGTTTTGGCCAACTTCTAATGCAATCAGATGACCAACATACCTGGTTTTCCAATGAGTAAGTTGAAGCCATATGATCTTGATAAATATAGATGTAAACTTACTTATTTATGTTTATGAAAATGGAATAAAAAGATATTTCTACATAATACACTCAAATAAAAAAATAAAATTAATATAAAACAAAATTTAGATGAAAAATAAAACAGCATAATAATAAACTTTGCAATTATCATAAATAATAAACATAAAACATTAAAATTAATAATAATATTTATTAAAATGAAATAAATTATTATAATATCAATTTAAACTAAATTTTCAATTTAATAAATTTTATTTAAATATAATATTTTTTAAACCATTAATATATAAATATTTAAAAAAAAAAATCAATCATGTCCACTAAAACCTTCAAAATATAACACCATGATAAATGCTTACGCTGAGCTAAAAATAATAATACTACAGCAATAATTTTTTCACAAACAACACATCACATGGCTTATAATTTTTTTCCCTTTCGCTTTCCATCAATGTTCTTTTTATTACGACTTTTTCGTTTTCCATCAAAGTTCTTTTAATTACAACTTTTTTCCTTTTGCCTTTTATCAAAGTTCTTTTTATTACAACTTTTTCCTTTTTTGCCTTCTTCCCTTCTATCAAAATTCTTTTAATTACAACTAATATTTAAAAATAGAGAAACATCATGCAAATTACACAGAGAACATATGCACCATATTCTGAGTAACTAGCATGAACATAAGTAATTTGGAAAGATACTTATAAGAAAATAAATATTATAAAATTGAATGTAGTAATTTGGAAAGATACTTATAAGAAAATAAATATTATAAAATTGAATGTATTAATTATTGGTTAAGTTTGATATTAAATATCACATTTCCATTGTTTTAGGGATTTAAAAGAAACATTTGGTATTCACGATTAAATATATAATTAATATAAATTTTAAAATACATAAATAATAATTAAAAAATAATAATGAATTTTATTTATGATTTACAAAATTAAAAAAAACAATTTATTTATTTATTTATTTTTTTTTGGTAGATTAGGGCTTTTTATTTTTTATTTTACTCATTCCAATAAAAATAATTTGAAAATTGATTAATATATTATTCACAACATGAATTTTAAGTTCTAAGACAAAGTTAATTAATTTAAAAAAATTCAAAGTTAGCTTCAAGGCAAAGTTAATTTGTTTTTAAAAAATTCACATTTTTAGCTAAATGTTCATAAAATAACTTTACTATATTTAATGTACACTTTAGATTAACATTGAAAACATACAAAGTTAATTATTTTTTAAATAATTTGCATTCTTAGAGAAATGCTCACAAAAGAACATTACTACTCTTAACGCACACTTTAGATTAACATTGACAACTTACATCTAAATTGGTGACGGGAAAATATTTATCTTCATTGGAAACCCATGTTTTCCATTTATAAATATAAAAACTCCATGTTATCACTTTATAAAAACTCCATGTTATCATTAGATCATCATGATTAATATAGTAAATATAGCTAATTATTTTTCTTTCTTTTCTTTTTAATTAGAAATTTTATTATCTTCAATTTCAAAATTATATCTCTATTACTTCATGACATACAATTTTCCCACAAAACCAAGAATGAGGCCTCAATTCTTCAGAAGAGAATCCAAGGATCTTGACTATCCTCAAAATATACAAAGTAACATCAACAAAGTCTACATCTGAGCATGAGACCAACCTACAAGAGTCCATCTACAAGAGAACCAAGAGAAACGAAACATGAAATGATTCTAAGAGTTTGAGGAAGTCACAAGCGTCGAATCTCAAGCACTCGTTCCAAAAAGGCCTGATAACTTTGGCTCACATTGCAGATGACTCTCCAAATGAGCTATGCGTGCATCTGATTTCTCCAGATAATAACATTGTCGCTCAATCCTTTGAATACCATTCAGGATTTGGATGATATCATTCATGTCTTCTCTTTTCTCCATCAAGACGTGACCGAGCAGAGTCCTTATTTCCTTAGAGTATAGGGTGACACCATGCAAGTATTGGTTCCTTTGACCCTTGGTGTGACAAGGTTGGGTAACCAATTAGAAACCTTAGAAATGATATTTGTGTCGAAATCGGCTTGGCGGTCATGAGCCACGTGAGTGTCCACTTGTTGAATTTCCTCTTCGATATTAGGAGAGGTCAGTACATGATAGTGGGTGGCTACATCTTGAGCTTGATCTTACACATGTAACTTTCTGCGAGGATTACAACCACCCCTCCCCATCTACCCTTGCTTGCACCTCATTCGTGTCTAGTCGTGATTGAGAAAGTTAAAGGAACCCAAGAAAAAACCTTTCTCCCTTCGAAAAAGTGCACATGGAAAATTTTTCCCTAGCTCTTTAAGGGGGCCATAACCATAAATTAGAACATATATCTCTTCCTCCTAAAAAAATAAAAATAACACCCAACACCACAATTATCAACCTTGACGAAGGTTTAAAATCCCAGTTGGCAAACGAACAACCTTGATACACATTAAGGAAGGAGTGATGAGAGATCAATTTACAAACGTAAATATATAATTATGCACTAGAATGATACTTCAACTCTTTTTGTAACTGAAGAATATAAATACAACTTCCCAATAGAGACCAGACCATAGGAGATGTAGATGGAACCATAGGAAGAACAAATACTACAACAACATCAAAATTTAGAATAATGAAAATCTAACCCACAAAAATTACTCGATTATAGACGTTTTGACACACCACATTTAGTAAATTCAAATCTGGGAATGCTTAACAGGCGCAATATAACGAAAACCCCTACAACAAACTAAGCACCCTACATGTGGACCCTCCCTAGGACGGTCCCTACTCCTAAAACTAAAATTCCCCTCTTGCCTAATGAATCTAACTCCAATGAAAAAGCATTATCCTCATGTAGTAAGATTCATTAAGATACCTCTAGGAGCTCAATCATAATTGCTTGGGAGACCTCTGAAACTTTGGTCTGAAAGATGCGTATATCATCCCATATGGTTGACTTACCTTGATTAGCTTCCAAAATTACCAAGCAAGCTAAGGGGAGGTTTACTTCCACCTACAATGGGTATGGTATTCCTTAGTGTTTTAAATAGAAAACTAAGTGTTGAGACATTGCATCTAAAAACCAATAAATGAACCAAACTATTAACTTGTGTGAGATGAAATGTTGCATGAATTCGACTTTTGGGTAGTAGGCCATTCCACCCCCATTAATTGCATTGAGAGGCAGGATTGGCCGACACCCCTCACAAATCCTTTCACCACATGTTGATCATGAAATTATTTTTATTGTTATATATTATAATAAAAAAATAATTAAATATATTTAAGAATTAATAATAAGTATTCTATTTATCTAATATAAATACTTACTCTTAAAATATCCTATTCTAAAATATTATTTATGTGTTCCTTATTAACATACATAAAAATCATAGATTTATTTTAATTTTATATTTATTAAATATTATAAAATAAATAAATTTATACTCTATCATTATTAATATTTAGATAACGATTAAATATCTAAAAATAATATTTTTAAAAATTTATTTTTTTGTTAGTCAAAGTTCAATCATTATATTAACATAAAAATGGAGAGTACAAAATGCATCTCGACAGACCCTTTTCTCTCAGTTCGACGAGAATTGTTGAGATTGGGACTAGGAGGATAACATGAGCTACCGACTTCATGCATTATTTTCCGACGACATAGTATCCATGACATACATATTGTAAACAAAAAGGGAAACATAACATAAAGAAACATATTAAGGAGGGGGGTTGGGGGGGATTACAGGGGGAGCTGCGTAATAGAAATAATATTCATGCATATGAAAATCGATATGCTCCACCCTCGCTTCCAGAATGTGAAGGTGGTCGTTAGTGCACCTTTGCTAGCGACGCAAATTATCCAATTGTTCCATGATTCCACGTTGGTCAAATTGAATGTCATTGATGAAATCTACCAGCCATTATGATCATCATATCGTTGATTCATGAGGTTGTCCATGTTCACTTAAATGTTCTATATTTGAGGAGAAATAGACTCCAGCGATGCTGGAGCTACCACATGCCCCAAGGAACCATCAACTCTCTCCTCTTTCTCTCGACTGCCCGACGAACCCGACCAGGTGTCATTGTCCCATTATGGCTGAACTTCTCACCATAGATTTCCACCCCCATAGTGTGGTCTCCCACGGTGTTGAGGCATCCCTGCATAACCAAAACACCTGAAAGGGCAGTGGAAGCAAGCACCCTCCCAACCCCACACATCAACAAAACACAATGTTACTTCAACCACTACCCCCAAGAAAATTGAGGGGTTATCCAACACTGGTTGTCACCGAAATCAAATCTCCATACCCAAGAAAAGAGGGACAACAATTCCTCAGCACAGGGCTTCGAAAGTTGTTCGCGACGTCCCATACCCTCTTCTACAATTGTCTTTGCATAATTCCTCCAACTAGCCGAGCCCTTCCTAGCAGTAAAGACTCTCGGGGACCCTGAGAAACCAAGGACTTGCCACCGGTGTCCAACAACCACAAAACAATAGTCACTCAAACAGTTTCTCCACCGCTCACAAACCAGAAGAGGATAATTCTTCAGTGCTTGGCTAGGGCCTATCAACCCTGGCTCTTCTCCTCTCAACTTTTCCACGTCACGCAAACTAACTGGGTCGACAAGAATGCCAATCAGTTCCTTCTCCCTAGACATTCTAGGGTCCCAAGGGTAATCCAAATCTAACAACACACCCCATATTGTGCACTAGTTGTTGGCTTCTCTGCCTCTCCCCCAAGGCCTAGACCTTGGACAGGCGTGCAGGAGCTCCTACACCCTTACCACATTGCACAACACTATCATCTCCAACCATGACCAAGAAATGCATAAACAACTCCAAGGATGAGATTTAATAGCCATCTTCGTGGGTGACAACCTTGCACATTGGCCCTTGCTAGCACTTCTATTAAACATGGGGATGGGGCGTGTGTGGAGGTTGGATAAGCTCTGCCGCCATCTCTCCCACCACTTTTCCAACAATTAAGGCATCTCGATGAGGGAAATATTTTTTTAATTTAAAAATTAAATAAAATTTTGTTTAATTTATCTAAATTTCCACTTCATATAATTATCATCTTAACATCTCATTAATAGAATTTAAAAATCAATATTTTAATATTTTTCTATGATATATTTCCATGATCCAAATTTATCTCTATAATCCAAATTAATAATATCATATAGTTAATATGATTAAAATCTCTATCTCTCTAATATAATTTTAATTAAACAATTTTTTGGCATATGGTTTTTGTGTTATGATTTTATCCAAATAATTTATGTGGAGAGAATCAAAATTTATATTTTAAAAATTTGTTTGTTTAACTCTATATTATATTAATGTTATGTTAGTATTTTATTAATATAATACTAGACCAATCATATTAATAAATGTAATTAATATATATAATGAGTAAATATTTCAATACTAATTAAACCTTAATCTTTCAAATTTCTAAATATCTCAATAATAAGTGAGATGAATCTGGTAAAATTGTTATTCACTACTGCTAAGACTTTTCTAACTTTTCAATGAACTTGACCGTCAGCAACAATTTCCTTCTTAAAAACAATTTTCTTTAAGTTTTTCAGTGTTTGCTATGTAAATCACTACATGCCAAAAGAAGGATGAAGGATGAACGCCGCTAGTTCTGCTCATTTATGTGATTATTCACTTTTATGTTATGTTGGAGAGTATGGCTTTATTCTTCCAATGGTCATCAATGATACGTTGCAAACTTTTATGTAATTATTCACTTTTATGCTGGAGAGTATGGCTTCATTCTTCCAATGGTCATCGAAGATACGTTGCAAACTTTGGCACATATTGACTATTGAATACCATATCGATATAATATTTTATTAATTAATTGATGAGTTAACTAATTTTAAACGTATTAGATTTATTTCATCAATCTCCAACAAAAGTTAACTTCAAATAGTAACCTATCCTATTTTCTTCTACCTAAGCAAGGAAGATCAATTTCCAACAAATAATGGATAACTAACATCCCTATTATTTGTAACATGGGATTTACACAGAATTCGCAACCATTTTCATAAATTTATAGTGGAGACCTTCAGAAATCCAGTGAGAAATTCTAATTTTGGTATCGAATTACTTATAAAATGAAAATTCAAACCGTCAGCTTTGTCTAACCAACTTCACAGTTTACCCATTTTAAAATTTCATGACAAAGTGAACCTTGGAAATCCAATGTAATCATTTGCATCTTGATCCAAATAGTGTTAACATATATTCTCATCTCAATGCATTTTTTACCAATTTCTAATATGTAGGAGCTAATGGCAATGCACCTCTTGACCTGCTCCATGAAAATTATGAACTTTTTTTTAGCATTTTCTTCACATTTTCTCTTGAGTTTGTGTGAACTGTAAATTTTGGTATCCAATGATAAAGCCATATTATTAACTATGCTGTTCAACTTGCTATGAGGAGTTAAATCAGAGGTTATTATGAGGAGTTAAATCAGAGGCGGTGGAAAAGAGTAAGAGGTGGAAGTAATTTTAGGGCAAAATAAATAATAAATTAATTTAATTTATTGTTCTATTTGAAATTGAAAAATGTAACTTTTCATTATCAATTTAATCTATGTGATGATTGTGATTTTGAAGAAAAATAATCATTTTTCATTTATAGGAAAATTAAAATTCCTCAGACCCCTATAGACCAAATTTACTACATATTAATATAATATAATATTATATTATAATTTTAATATCTCATTAATATCATCCATTTTTTAAGATTCCACTCATATTAATATCATCTTAACCCATCAAATTCCTTAGATTTTAATCCCTATGTGAGATGATTTCTAAACTTAAACAAAATGACTCTGGTTATTTAAATAAATAAAATGATGACTGGTTTACGGAAAATGGTTGCATTGCTATAATTGTACTCTGTAAGTTTCGTGTTCCCTTGCAGTGTCGTGTCCAGTGCAGGTTCTGCATTTGTTTTTGGCCCTCTCTTTCGTTTTCCCTTCAAGTGTCGTGTACAATGCAAATTCTGTCTGCCAATTTCCAAAATATATATATATATATATATATATATATATATATATATATATATATATATATATATATATATATATATGACAAAATATCATGCAATACAACGCCTTGTGCCATTTGTTGTTCTTGTTTTGAACTATAAATTCCAAAAATTGAACACTCGATGGATACGATGATGATGCAGCTACACACATTGCAATACAAATATTATTAAATTAAATCAATTTATTATGTCATCGGACTAACCCAAACAATAGCTTTAGGACGTTCGAATTATGTGCACGTCAAGAAGGTTGCAGTCACAGATTTTGCAAACTCATCAAAGAATCATGATGGCCCTCTAATTCTGTTATTAAACATAAACATAATTTTGAGGACTGGACTTCCTCAATCATATGACAATGCCAAACTCAACCTCATGTCCTGGATTTCCAGGACTGAACATAAGCATTTCCTGAGGTACAAATGGTGGCTCCACTAGTTTTTTGTTGCTGTTGGTTTGGTGGGCTTATATCCATCATTTGCAGCTTTGAATCAATGGCCGATGCAAACCTGCAAGCATGAGAAGTGGATGCCAATGGCACCACAGGCAGATTCTCACAATTGCACATTTCAATCATGAAACCATCAGGGTCATGAATGAACAGCTGATCCACGAACAATCCCCCTTCATCCACTCTGCGTTTTACATACTTTATTTCCATGTCTTGCAGTTTCATCTCCACCACCTGCATGTTTTCACACTGCACATATGCAATCCTCAATCAGATATATTTATCAAACAATCTCAATGATATCAGAGAATTGAAAAAACCATGATTAACATAAATATCTAGACTCCTCAGTGTATCTATACCTCGAAGGATACATGATTATCCCTTGGATTAATCTCAGATTTGTTGGGTAAATCCTCTGGATTCTTACTGATCTGCAGCAAATGTATGCCAACTCCATAATTGAACAGCCTACACAATCACAAAAAATATCAGACTCTTTGATATCTATAGGTACATAAAAAAACACACTGGTTTAAACTGTGGTTAACAGGCAGAATTGAAAAGAAATATAGTTACCAGGCTCCATCAAAATCAAAAGAGCGGGGCCTGTTAATAGGAACAAATCCTAACACATTCTCGTAGAAATTAATGGAATCCTCAACAGATTTGCAGAGGAGAGAAATATGATTGAGGGAAGTTAGAGGCAGGGGTCCTCCCAAGTATTTCACCATCTCTACCCAAACTTAAAGCGGAGTTGCCAAAAAGAAAAAAAATGGGAGAATGTTTGTGAGACGATGGATACACACAAATAATGAAAAAATGAATTCGCGGATGAACAGGCCTCAGACACATCTACTTGTGAGAACGTAAGTTGTTATCTTTATTTATATTTGGTAGTCAAATCCCCATGGCGGACATCCAGATAAGTATTGACACGCGGCAGTTTTTTAAAATATGACGTGTCTTCATTAATCGAGGGTCCAATAATGGTGCTTGTTCGAAAATGTGTAATGTGATATTCGTGGATTTGTTCGACACGTAAGCAGAGACGTGAAGGACAGAGCACAGGTTGACGTGGCTTCACAAAAATTTGGTGTCGCCTAACTGTGTTCCACACTGCTTTGTTGTTTTCAAGAATATGTGGAGGGCGTGCACCGACTTTTCACGCACAGCGTATCTATAGCCCGGGTTGTGAGAGATGTGAAAATGTAGCGTAGTTGAATTCAATATAAATGAAATTCAAATTATTATAAAATTATCAATTGCATCACATGTTGCAAAAGAAACATTGTAAGGAAATATCATAGGAAAAAGTAGTCTAGAATAAATAAGATGTTGTAGAGAAGGAGGCATCCTGGAGGAATGCAAAGAAAATTTTGCTTCCATGGAAACAGGAAGTGAAGGTTTCAAAGATATTGACGATAAGAGTTATCAACGAGAAAATTTTGTTATAGATATTGAAATAGGGAATTGCCGGTGAAAACATATATGTAAACCAACATAATTTTTTCACATACATAAAAATTTTGTTATAGATATTGAAATAGGAAATTGGGGGCTAAAATCCTTTGGTGATTAATAATCCTCGGAAACAGGCATGAAATGAGCATGTAACTCACATAAGATATTTTAAATACATTCAAGTACAATCTATATGTAAATAAGAGAATCTTTATTTTAAAAAATAGGGTTTAGTCCAATTTCATCTACATATCCTAGCCCCAATTGTATGGTTGTCAGAAATTGTATATGAAGAACAATAGTCTTGGTATACAAGAAAGTGAGTGTCATTTTAATATGGAGACATTTTTGGAAGGAGATATTGTTCTTTATGTTATGGTTTATTTTCTTAACTCCAAACTTGGCTTAGTCTTTCTCTATATACATAAGAAAAAAAATACAAAGTAAATTCACAAATTTAAGTTATAGTTCTATATTTTATACTTACAAATCTAGTTTCTTATTAAAATATTTTACACACATCAATTTATTCAAATAAATTATATTGTGAATATTTTTTCTCCTATTTTTTTATTACAAAATTATTGTACTCCCTACTAAGTAAAACAACTTTATTAATAAAAAATTGAATGCCAAATTGAAAGATTACTCAAGTGAGAAATACTATAATATATATAACTGATTTATGGAGACATTAAAAAATTAGGATTCAATAATACGAGAATGATGAACTTGCATGTTGGGCTAATATATGTAAAAAACCTTATCAATTCGTATAATGTGAGTGACAATGTGAAAGAGTTTTAGTATTGGAATTTCCATGTGTCACCAAATTAAAAGAATATCATGAGACATTGTATATCTACAAGGGTGTATTGAGAGCATTTCCTCTTTCAATGATTGTTATTATTAAAGAACATTTCTTACTGCATAATATGTAGAATTATAAAAAAAATTAATTGTGTTGGAATCTGATGACAATGAGGACAATATAAGCAGTGCATTCATAAAACTACCACATACTATCAATAGGCCAAAGGGTTTTCCTGTGAAGCAATCTATGCAACTTCGTCATGTAGATCGAATCTCAGCACTAAGGAGTCATCCTAAGATAAAAGGTCATCATAGTAACTTGGATGTTAAAAAACCATCAATCACTTAATTATATTTCTCTAAATATCAACAATTGGACAATAGTCACCATATAGGTAACAATTGGGGGAAATGTGTATCCATATGATAGTATAACTGTATATACAATAGCTTGTACAAAAGATATAAAAATATGTCATAAGCAATGCAACTGCGACATGAACTACTCACAATCCTTAATGATATACTCAAATTTCTTCCAGAATACTAATCAAGTGTCTAAAGAAGCCATCAACACTCAATCACCATATAGGTAACACCTGGAGGAAATGTGTTAGAATTGTATGTACAATAGCTTATACAAAAGATATAAAAATCGGTTATAAGCAATGCAATTGCTACATGAACTACTCAACATATAGGTAATGTGTGGGGGAAATATGTTAGAACTGTATATACAATAGCTTATATAAATGATATAAAATTTTGTTATAAGCAATGCAACTGCTACAGGAACTACTCACAAACCTTAATGATATACTCAAAGTTCTTCCACAATACTAATAAAGTGTCTAAAGAAGCCATCATCACTTCCAAAATCACATATTTAAACATACAAGTTGTAAAAAGGTAATTTGTTTCATAAATTTTAATAGAATCATGTGTTGAGATCTAAGAGGCCTCTTTTTGATTGAAAACATACTAAACTGATGAAGAGAAATAATTTAAAAACTCCTTGGCACACTTGTTACATAATAATTTGTTGCACAATTTGTATAGGAGTAAATGTCAGCTTGCAACGCGTCCAAATAAAACAATTGAAGTAAATACTATCGATTTGTTTCCAATGCATTTATGCAATTAAAATAGAGACAAGAACTTTTGAAGAATACTCCATTGAAAATTAGAGGAATCTTCATGCCTGGTTTTCCAAGCTGGCCGTGAATAACTTTGTGGATCACTTCGATCAACACTGTATTTCTTTCACCATTATCTAACAATATCGAGACAAAATGAGTAAGCAATTTATGAATGGAAACTCCTACAGACGTGTCACAAAAATTAGTTGGTTTGCAATATCAATTAATTAGATTGATATCAATGCTTGTAAACTATTATAAACATAAAAATTGAAAGGCTTACTTAAAAAATGATAAAAATAACTTGTCATCGACATAAAATTTAAACGATTAGAATATATTATTGCATACATGGTTACAATTTTTCATGGATAACTAGTTTTTCATGGATTAGGTGGTATGTATCAGCAAGAAAAGATATTAAAATCTATTACAAGTAGTACAACTGCTAGAGGAACTATTCATAGTCCTTAATGATATACACAAAGTTCTTCCGCAATACTAATCAAGTGTCTAAATAAGTCATCATCAGTTCCAAAATCACATATATTGGATATTAAAATCGATTATAAGTAGTACAACTGCTACAGGAACTATTCATAGTCCTTAATGATATACGCAAAGTTCTTCCACAATACTAATCAAGTGTCTAAATAAGTCATCATCAGTTCCAAAATCACATATTTAAACATACAAGTTGTAAAAATTGAATTTGTTTCATAAATTTTGATAGAATCCTGTGCTCATATCTAAGATATAGTTCTTAAACTTGAAGCCTCTTCTTGATTGAAAACATACTAAATTGATAAGATATAGTTGAAGAGCAAGAATTTAAAAACTTCTTGGCACAACTTGAATAACATTATATATATATATATATATATATATATATATATATATATATTAAAAATTAATTAATTTGAATATATTAAATAAATAATTATTAATTTAAGAAAAATTATATCAAGAAAGGGAAAGACCATGTTACAGACCATGTTACAGTGAAATGTTAATGCAATAGTGCTTTATTGAGCCTTACAAACCATGAGGCCTATGTTAAAGTTAAGTATGCCAACATCAATGCCTCATGAATAAAGAAATAGATTGTAATTTTCTACCTTCAAAATCAAAGGTTGTTTTGGTGCATTTCCTCCATATTTAACGTTGATCACTTCTTATTGAGGCACCTATGTATTATTTCCTTCACGATCTTTGAAAATATTCAAAATATCACATTGTTCTTTATCACTGATGTCCTAGGTGTTTGATACAAAGTTGGTATTTTTTTTTCTTTTTGCAAATAGTAAAAAACGTATGGAGATGTGGCTTTCATCACTTCAAGAGTAGTGAAAATAAAATTTATGGAGAGGTGGCTTTCATCACTTCAAGAGTAGTAAAAATAAAGCGATTGAGAAAATAACTCCAACACTGAGAGAGATTTGGTAGCATTTGTGGAGTTGGCGAACATGTCTTGTTATGTGGTGTTGGCTACTCAGGATATATGTAGAAGAAATGAATTTTTATTTAGCTTATATTACATTAACCATGAAATTGTGAGAAAACAACTCTAGCACTGAGAAATATTTGGAAGCAAATGTTGAATTGGTGAACATGTCTTTCTCTATGGTGTTGGATATTGGGCATAGATTTTTTGATCTTGTATACACGTAGCTTATACTACATTAACCATGAAATTGTCAACATTTAGGGCACACTTGCCATTGCATTTGTAGAGAAAATTACAATAGAGTATCATATTTTCTTATCATATCTAAATGTTCCTATATGCAAGAACTACCTCATGCCTCATAGTTTAAATTTGTGCAAGGAAGAGGAGAGGAGGAGTGTCAAGGTGCAAGCTAGAATAAGAAGAGAAAGAAGAATCTTGTTTGGGACTTGAGATAGATTCATTCTCTCCACATCTGCAGTAAATCTTAATAAAACAAAACTCACCATACTTTGAATTTTTAAAATAAATATCTTAAAAATTAGAATATCAATTTAATACATTTGACTCAATTACACATTTAACAATATTCATTTAAAAGATACAAATGGAAATTACTATTTTAAATAAAAATAGTAAAAAGAATCACATTAATTACCATGGCCCTCATGTACCTTCCTCTTATTACTTTTTAAATACCCGATGTTTGTAACTTATTATTAATCAAATAGTGTCAATTTTGTAAAACTATAATCTACAAGTCTCACTTTTTATAGCTTTGGTAGAAGGGTAGAGTATCTAAATTAGGTTATTCTAAATTGATCATCTCTAGCCATTTTCTTTGATTGTGGGTCAAGTTATAAACTAATAACCTGTGAAATCCCTAGCCATTTTATTTGATTGAGGATAAGTTATAAACTTGAATATACTCTCTCTTGAGAAGGCTCTACAATATATATTGGATGGAGGGAAATGTTATGATAAAACATGTACAGAAAACCCCTTAGGCTTGTCTCAACTTACTCTATTGTTAATTACACAGTGTGAATTTTGTAAAACTAGTGGGTCTTTTTTTCTATGTTTTGTTTGGAATTGAAAATAAAATTTTTTATAAAAGCTAAAATTATGTAAAAAACATGTAAGAATTTTTTAGCTACAATTAGGTAATGAAAGATATGTATATAGTTTCTTTATTTCCCTCTTTAAATAAACTACATTCCACATGAATACCATGGGTCAATACCATGGGTTGTTTTTATAGTTTACTACTTTTATTTTTTATTGTATTTTGACCTAATTAAAATGTTCATTACATTATTTTTTGTTTTTATGTAATTTGACATAGTCAAAATGTTAAATTGAGGTTAAAATCTAACAAATTTTTAATAAGAAAATTTCAACTTAAAAGTCACCAAAACTTAAATTCAATCTAACTTATTAAAAAGAAAAAAACTAACATTATAAAAAACATATAAAAACCTAATTAAAATGTTCATTACATTATGTCAATCATTTTATTTAATTTACTTTTATTTTTATTTTTGTGTAATTTTACATAGTCAAAATGTTAAATTGAGGTTAAAATCTAACAATTTTTTAATAAGAACATTTCAACTTAAAAGTCAACAAAACTTAAATTCAATCTAACTTATTAAAAAGAAAAAAAACTAACATTATACAAAACATATAAAAAACTATTTAATTGTGGATTTAATGGCCTAAAACATTTGTAGTGAAAAAAGTTGAGTAAGTTTGACATCATATAATAAGAAAATTGTTTATGATTACAAGGTAACAAACATGTAAGATTTTTTTAGCTACACTTAGGTATATATATATATATATATATATAGTTTATTAATTTCTCTCTTTAAATAAACTATATTCCACATGAATACCATGGGTCAATACAATGGGTTGTTTTTATAGTTTATTATTATTTTACTTATTATTTTTATTTTTTTTGTATTTTGACCTAGTTAAAATGTTCATTACATTATGTCAATCTTTTTATTTAATTTACTTATTTTTTAATTTTTGTGTAATTTGAAATAGTCTAAATGTTAAATTGAGGTTAAAATCTAACAATTTTTTAATAACAACATTTTAACTTAAAAGTCACCAAAGCTTAAATTCAATCGAACTTATTAAAAAAGAAAAAAAGTAACATTATAAAAAACATATAAAAAACTACTTATTTGTGGATCTAATGGCCTAAAACATTTCAATCGTCTAACATTTGATCCAATGGCTCAAACGTGGACACAATGGCGACTAAGAGAGTTGTTTTCAAATAAGAACACCTTAAGACATAAATACACTCATTATAAATTTATAATAAATAATTTTATATAACAATTATAACCATATTTTTCCAACCAACTCTTTTATAATTATTTAACCTATAATTTTAAAAAAACTCTTATTGTAAAAACTTATTATTATTAATATAAACCATCCATTTCACAAGCATAAACCATGTGACAAAATGTTGTTGACTTCAATAGGAGCGATCTTCCTTAGATTGCTTTAACTATTAGTTGGGTAGGTAGTTTTTTCAGAGGGAAAAAACACCGTTTATTTGTATTAATAAAATAAACAGTACATACTAATCAGAGTGTTTTTTAAGGACATCGTTCGAGATATACATAATATGAGTATGATTTTTAATGATTCAAGAAATTCCCCATGATATTGAAATAGACTTACAAGCTTTATTTTAGAAAACATTTTCAAACAGAGGAGACCCAAACGAAAAAAAAAAAACCATGAGAAAGCTAATCACTGAGAAAAGTTTTGCTAGGCAGACTAAAACAAAAAACTGATCCAGGAAGACCATAAACCATGAGTTGTTTGAAACTTGCATGTCTCCAGTAACCAACACATCCAGAGAAGAAAATATGAGAAATAAACCCGATTGATAAAAGAGAAATGATAGAAGAGCCAGGGAAAAAAAAAACATGTTGAGCAGGCTCACTTGATGAAGGCAGCCTCGCTTAATAACAGTGAGAGCGTTATAATGGAGAAAAAGGAGAGTGCGAAGCAAAAAATTAGAGCAGGCTCACTTTATTAGGAGTGCCTCGCTTGATGAATTGAGAGCAGGAAAACTTAGCCAAAAAACATGCAATTAGGGAATGGGAACTGAAAAACACTGAGTTATCTCATTATTCTGAAAGCCTCATTTGGACAAGGCCGAAAGGTTCAAGTAGACCCTTCTTAGACAAGCCATCAGCACACAAATTTGCTTCCCAATATATGTGCTGGAGAGATGAAACTCGAATCCACTGCATAAGGAAGGAGATGCGGTTTATCTAATTTTGTAGCCCTATAGGATGAAAATCACATAAGCCATTGATCCCGTCGATAACCACCTTGGGTCCCCGTAGATATGAATATTAGGAAATTATAGATTATAGGAAACCCAAATAACACTCCATAGAGTAAGGAGCTTCGCTTTTGTGTTGGAGCCCATACTGCCATTCCAGAAGATAGTAAAACGATCACCGTTTTCCAATTTGATCCAACTGCCACAACCACAGGACCCCTGTTATTCAGCGCAATAAAAAAAACTAGCAAGGAGGATGACGGGGTGAGGTTGAAGATGATGAGAGACGTCAAAGATGCTCCGTTCAGAAACATTCGGAAGGTCCATCCATCCCATAATATCTTTGAAGATCTTATGAGGATCGAAGTGGGCACCCTAAAAAATGATCATGTTCCTAGCAGGCCAGAGCTCTCGTAGAAGGAAAAAAGGAAGAGAAATAAAATTATGATTCAGAGGAGTCCAGGAGAGTATAGAATGAAGAAAATCATGGGGGCGCCAACTATGGTCATGCAAAAGATCAAAAAACCATAGCTAAACATCAAGGATCACTGTGCACTGAAAGAAAATGTGAGAAACAATCTCAGCTTCCTGTCCTCAGAAAGAGAAAAACCCTGGCCCTTGAATGCCCCTCTTGTTTATATGATCCCAAGTAAGGATTCTATTTTGCTAAAGTAGCCAGACCAAAAGACGAATCTTGATTGGGACTTTGCGCTTCCATAAAGAGAGAAGGAATGGTTGATCCAACGCCCATGGGGAGGAGGAGATGTTTATATTATAAAGATTAGCCATGCCAAGAGAATCTCGAATCATGCGACCAGACCATGTTATATAATCCCCAGTGTGATTCAAACATATACCTTCCTGTTTTAACACTGATGACACCTCTAGCCACATGGCATGTAGTCGACTCCTCAGGTCCAGCTGGGCAGCGTTTTTCAAAATCGGATAACCCAACTGCCAATGGGAGATAAGCTGTGACAGATGAAAAATTACCCTACGCGCAAAGGTGGTCTGGAGCTGATATGGAAGATTGAAATTTTGAGGGTGCCCTTTGATATGATTTGCACCCAATATTATGCTTTGGTCATTCCCAAAAATCCATTCAAGCCTGCCAAGAAAAGATGCTTCAATGCATCTAAAACTGATCCAGATTTGAGATCCCCGGTTGGAGTGAGGGAGCCCATTTATGAGAAAATCCAGAAGGTCATGTTGTACCTTGTATTTTTCCTGGAAGATGGTAGGCTAGAGGCCGGCCCCGAAGAGAGCCTACCAGAAGGACTCTTCCAGGAGGGCCTAAGAGAAAACATGTAAATCCAGAAGGCCCCAGCCTCCCAGTCGCTTCAGAAGAGTGAGTCTGTCTAGTTTGCACAAATGAGTTTTTTTGGCCCTCTCGCCCCAGACCAAAGGAAACATGATATGATCTGGTTGATTCTAGAAATAATGACAAAAGGAATGATAAATAAATGAGCCCAATAGACAATAATTTGTTGAAAGACAACCTGTATAAGAATAAAACGTCCCCCATGGGACAACCATCTGTGCGTCCAAGCGTCTAGTTTCCTTTTGATTTTTTAAATCAACCAGAGCTAGTCTTCGTTGAGGTATTTGCAAGGCTTAAGACAGAAACCCAAATATGAGAATCCCTCAACCAAAAAGACCCGAGTCATTTGAAAAAGACATGCAATGATCTTAATTATAATTAAAAAGTATTCTATATTTGAAATTAATTTTTTTTATTATTGAATTGATATTTTTGAGTTGTTCTAATTTATTGTGAGGAATTTGTAAAAAATCTAAATTCAAACTCCCACAAAATTTTACACTACTAAATTCACTTATATATCTTACACTACTAAATTCATTTATATATTTAATAAATATCTTAATTGAATATATATATATATATATATATATATATATATATATAATTTCATAAAAAAATCTATTACTTATATAAAAAAACAAAATCAATTAAATAAAATAAATCATACAATATATTTAAATTAATAATTTCATTTTTATATTATTTAATACTCAAAATAAACTTAATTTCCACATTAAAATGAGAATAAATTTAAATAAGTTAACTTAATATTCACATTAAAATAAGAATACATTTAAATCTGTAACTTATTGGTTTGGATGAGGCTGCATAATTTCCATAAAAATGGGTTCGGATGAACTTCCGATCGGAGATCCTATAAAATATGTCACATCACCGCGGCTATATATGTATAAACGTTTTGACTCATAACGTCATTAATCTCCGCATAAATTAAACATTTTTAACATTTTACCATGAAGATTAAAATTGATGACGGTCCTCAGCATTTAATATACAATACCATATCCAACTTCAATATAATATAATTTTTTATTAATTAAATTAAAAATTAAAACCATATTAATACATTATTATTAATTTTTACTCAATTTCAATATATTAGAACAAAGTGTATATTAAATACAATGAGTAACATATACTACTCAGTAAATTAATAAAGCTATAGCTCTCTATATATTAGTTAACATCACACACTTTTCCATTCCAATTTATCTCTTACAACGCTCATTGCTCTCAACAAAATTAACTAGTTCAGGAAGGTTGATCAATAGGATGCTTTGTTTCCTGGGTTTGTGTTTTTTTTTACAAATAAATACGCCAATGAGATGTTACTCTTTAAGTTGAAGTGAGAAGGTTTTGATGAAATTAAAACCCTAATTAATACTTGGACTAAGGTTGGTCAATGGGATGCTTTGTTTCCTTGGTTTGCGTTTTTTTTACAAATAAATACGCCAATGAGATGTGACTCTTTAAGTTAAAGTGATGAAGGTTTTAATGAAATTAAAATTCTAATTAATACTTGGACTTGTATATATTTAGGTCTAAATGTATTTGGGATATTGAGTATATAAGATATTTAAAAAAAATTGCAATGTAAAAAGTTTGGAGGTTGAAATCAGGTTTGGTCAATTTCATATTTTAGGTATCAATTTAACTTATAATTTATTTTAAAAACTATTATAATATTTTTTAATATTTATTGTTGTTTCGAGACTTGTTTTACAATTAAGTAGAGGGAAGATGTATTTAATTTAAGTAAATAAAGTAATGTAAATTAGTTTGTTTAGATATATATAGTTTAAGTAGTAAATAAAATGGTCTTTCTCACAATATTTTTTTTTGGTTATTTTTGACTAAAATCCAATCGAGATTTTAAAAAACTTGAGTTTAAGTTGTTTAATGTGTAGAATTCAAGTGCCCCATAGGGTTTTTGAGGGCGCTGATTCATACATTTTAAATAAATAAAAAATCACATTTTTCTTGAAATTGTTTATAAGTTAGACTGCAAACACATATAAAATGTAAAATGGATACAAATTAAAACAATGATTTTGTAACCGTATTTAAATTTAATTAATAAGCACATAAAAACTTAATACTTACATTATACTTACCATATAAGAAGAATTTTAACCATGCATATTCATCCCCATTTTACCATGGATACTATGGGCCAATACCATAGCTTATCAATACTAGATGCCAAAAACCATATTTAAATTTAATTAATACACCTAAAAACTTAATATTTACAATAAACTTACAATATAATAATATTTTTAGCCATGGATATTCACCTCACATTACCATGGATATTATTAAATTGTAAATAGGTTTTGTTACAATACTGTGAGCTAATACCATCACTTATCAATACCAGATGTCGAAAAACCATAATTCATTTCACAATCAAAATAATTTAATTTTATAAATTTTTTAATTAAATATAAAAGAAAAAAATGGTTATAATTACTTTTGAGATATATTTAATCTCTCTATCCTCACCATCACTAATTTCACATACATATATAAAATTACCATAAAAAAAAAAATTACCCACTATGTCCTAACTATACAATGTCATGCATTATAATAATTTTATAATAATTTTAAGCGCACATACTTATGGATATAAGGTTTAATCATTTGTGCATCATTATGCATTTAATATATAAGGTTCAAAATTATTTTGGTTTCATTTTATTTAAAGCACATGGATCTGTCCTTCGGGACTTTTATTTTAAATTCCCACATATGATTACTAATCACATCAAACCATCATCTTGGTCCCATCCGTTAACCATCCTCTGGAAAGAACACTTACCAGGAGCTGAGAGGAGACATTTATTGGTTCATGTGTTCATGTAGATGTTTGTGCTGACCGTCGATCCTCAGGCTTTAGATCCAACGGTGGACATGGAACAGGAGGGGGTTTGGTTAACTAACCCTACACTGAACGCCACACTCTGTCATTCATTGCTTTTCTCTTGTGTTTGTGTTGCTCTGCAACTTATGGGGTGATTTTTCTTCGGAAGTGTGGATTCTTGCTGCCTCTATCTAGTGTGGAGGGATCGACCTTGGTCCAATGCACCACTGGTGCACTCTCTTATTAAGACTTTGTTTTTTTTTTTTTTTAAATCCATCTCTCGGTGGGGTTCTTCGTGAATTTTGTGTCATTTCACTGTGCGAAAAAGGGTTGGATTCATTTTCTTCTCAAAATTGATGTCCCATCGCGCCTCACTGGGTGTGTTTCTCCATTAATCCAGATAACTCCTTTTGCTATTTTTCCTGCATTGTCTTCCTTTAATGAAGAGGTTTTAATATATCCTTTTTGATAATATTTTATTGCTCGCAGGTTCGATTAATCACTTCTCATGGTTTACTCCTTTGTCCAGGTTGGGTTGTAGATACAAGAGGAACCCTTTAGCAATTGCGTGAAGTTTTTCCTCAGGTAATAACTTGGATGCAGTTTTCAATGCTTCGTTTGCTTTTTTTCTTTCCGTGATAAGGTATTCCTACCCTTACCCACCTCTTATTATTATTTTCCAGGGTCTCCATGCAGAATTCTGGGTAGTTCGAGGGCATCACAACACTTCTCCGATGGCCGCCACCTCCGTGTCTAAGTAAGTCGTGACCTTGTGTTGCAATGACTTTATTTTATTTGCTCTACGTTTTTCTTTGGGATATAACTCTGAGGGTCGAACCCTTGGCTATACAGGTACTGAACCTCAGCTGGTTCTTACCCTCTTTACATATGGCTGGGCAAAAATCGAGTGTTAAGTTATGGGTTTTATTTGCTTACTGAAGCATGTATTCTGGTGTATAAAATTTGGAACAACTTCATTTTACTTTCTCGGCCTCGAAGGCGTATAAGGATAGTTTCATTTTGATATCTACATATTGTTCCTTTCTTTGAGCAAGATTATTTTAAGGGTTTATACCCTCGACTTCTCAGCCATATGCAACCTGATCTCTCCTTGAGACTGAAACTAATTTGTGTATTATGTATAAGTTATTACTCTTATATACATGTATACTGTTATTGATGTCCACTATCATGATGTAAGAAAATTATGTTTACTTGTAAGAACATCCAAGTTTGAGTACTGTTCACGATGTGATAAGAATTATTATCTTTTGGTGTTTCATCCACCTTACATTTTTCTGGGTTATATGGTTTTCAACATTTTTTAAATTATTTTAGTATTTGATTTCAAACACAGAAAAGTTGTATTTTCACAGTTAAGAGTTTTCCATACTCGTATAATACTTAGATACTGATTTTTATGCTCAGAAGGCTAGAGCACAAGGGATTCGGTTCCGTTAGCCATGGAACCTGAATCCTAAACGTGAGTGCCTATATCTATATTTTCCACTGAATGCTTAAGGGCTACTAATAGTGCAATTTAATTTCCTACACCACCCACACACTATCTATTTCTTGGTAGGATGGTACACATAAGTTTGTTTTCTTTTGTTTTTCTCGTATACATGCATGCACTAGTTTGAGTCTCGCTCTTATATTGTTTACATAATGAACAAATCATTATTCCTTTTACTTCTTATGACTCACACTGTATTTTTTTGTATACCAAAACCCTAATGTCTTAGCAATCTTCTCTTTTTTGGCTATTAAAGATTTATTCACAGTGACTGTATCCTTCTTGATAAAGAAAACTACTAGTACATTCTGCACAACATAATCTTGGTATGTTTTAGTAAAACTTTCTGATTTTCAAAAAATATCCTAGAAAGGAAATTCTCTCTATGATTTCATTGATACGTCAGATATTTCTCTATTGTCTGAAAAGAGTTAAACACAAAAGTTAAACACATATTTATCAATTATTTTCCACAAATAAATTAGTTAATACAAATACTTATCTTAGTTGTTGTTAAACTGATTGTGCCACCTTACCATGAGAGAGGAATTCACGTCCTCAACTCCCCCCGTGCTCCGCACCAGAGTCTAAGGTAGCAATATTAACCAAAAGTTCTAGACCTCGAGACCTTAGTCTAGCCTAATCTTCCTTTGGGTTACAGAGCTTCACTGGCTCCAAGCCAGCCCCTGACAACTCTTTCCTGCAACATTTATGTTGTTAACCCTCTTTCTTATTTTATTTACATAACCCCTTCCCTTCCTAGGATTTCGTTTTTATCCTTTTTGGGGAAGGTAACTGTCAAAACTGCCTCTTCCTTTTTAATCTGGAATCTTGGAACTAATTACCAATCAGTTAACCAGTTACTAAATTATAAATTTTATTCATAAAATAGAACTCAAGTTTTATTAACGAATAATCATATTTGTTAATCCATTTTCTCCATTAAAGTTTTAAATGTATTTTGTAAAATTCATTTTAACGTAAAATATTAAGAAATAATCTAGGTGTTACATCTTCCCCTGCTTAAGGTAAACACCGCCTTTAGTGTTTACTTCATTACAATGAAAAATTCAATATACACTTCTTGTATCGATTTTTCATCTTCCCAAGTAGCCTCCTCCAGGCTAAAGTGCTTCCACTGCACTTTAACTTGGGGGATGGCATGCCTTCAGAGCGTTATTTCTCTCTAATCGAGAATACACTGAGGCTCTACCATAAATTCATAGTCTGGTTCTACCTACAAGAAACATAATTCAAAATTAATTTAGTTAATGATCCTTATTTTTCTAGAAGTCATATCTGAAAAATAGCTTACATGTACGTTCTGCTAGTGTATAAAATGCTCGGGGTCATGCATGTATTGTTTCAGTAATGATACATGAAACCCATTGTGCACTAATAGGTGGATGGGCAATGCCACCTGGTAGGCCACCAACCCAACTCGTTCCAAAATTTGGAAGGGTCCACAGTATCTGGGAGCCAATTTGGCACTAGTAGTCCATCTTAAGGTGATTTCTTAGGTTTGATCCATACATAAACATGGTCACCTACTTCGAATTCTCTAATTCTCTTCATTCCAATGGGTGGTGTTGATTTTGTACTAGGAGTACAATGGTTACAATATTTTTGGACGATAGATTTTAATTTTCAAGAACTTTTCTTGAATTTTTTTTTCGAAATGAAAAGAAGTTGAATTACGGCGTATCGCAGGGAAGTCGGGAAAGATAATCAGCTCTAATTTAATGACGTATATTATGAAGAAATAACAACGAGGTATAATTTCACAATTATGATCACTAGAGGTTCAAACATCAAAATCATCTATTTCTCCAGATCTCCAAAAAGTCTTGGAAAATCATTCCAAGGTGTTTGAGACTCCCAAAGGACTCTCACGTATTCATGATCATGATCATTCTATTCATTTGATTCCAGGAAGTGTTCCTCCAAACATCAGGCCTTACAGATATCCTTATGCTCAAAAGAGTGAGATTGAACATCTGGTTGCACAAATGCTAGATGCTGGCATAATTCAACCTAGTCAAAGTTCTTTCTATGCTCTAGTAGTATTCGTGCATAAGAAGGATGATCATGGAATATATGTCCGGATTAGAGGGAGCTCAACAAGCTCACTATTAAAGATAAATTTCCCATCCCTGACATTGATGAATTATTAGATGAATTACATGGAGAAATTTACTTTTCCAAGTTGGATCTTTGCTCTGGATATCATCAAATTCGAATGAAGGCTGAAGACATTTCAAAAAAAACATTCATAACTCATGAGGGTCATTATGAATTTTTGGTCATGCCTTTTGGCCTTACTAATGCACCTTCCACATTTCAAGGTTTGATGAATTCCATTTTCAAATTGTTCCTTAGAAAATTTGTGTTAGTAGTTTTTGATGATATACTAATCTACAACAAGTCTTGGAAGGATCATGTTCAACATGTTGACAGGGTGCTCAAATTATTAGAGGAGAAAAAATTATATAAAAAACCCTCCAAATGTTTCTTTGGAGTACAAGAGGTGGAATATTTGGGTCATATTGTATCTCATGAGGGTGTTAAGGTAGACCATAACAAAATTAAATCCATTAAAGAATGGAAAATCCTCACAACCATAAAGCATCTTTGAGGATTTCTGGGGTTAAAAGGGTATTATCGCAAGTTTGTTAAGAATTATGGGAGAATATCGGCACCTCTAACAGCATTACTAAAGAAAGATGCATTTTATTGGACTCCAAAAGCAACTAAGCCCTTTGAACATCTTAAAGAGGAAATGTTCCAAGCATCAGTCTTAGCTATGCTAGACTTCACAAAACATTTTATTGTGGAATGTGATGCCTCATGAAATGGAATTGGTGCAGTTTTAATGCAAAAAGGAAGACCCATTTCTTTTGAAAGTCCTCCAATCAAAGGAAAGTATTTACAAAAACCTATTTATGAGAAGGAAATGTTATAAATACTATATGCACTAAAGTAATGGCGACCTTACCTAATGGAAAGACACTTCAAGGTAAAAACGTATTATGATAGTCTTAAATAATCTTTAGAACAAATATTATCTTCAGAAGAGCAGCAAAGATGGGTCACAAAGATGTTGGGTTATGTATTTTAAATCATCTACAAAAAAAGGAAGAAAAATGTGGTTGCAGATGCACTCTCAAGAAAGGATGAGGATGTGGAAGCATTTCTTTGTGCCATTTCTATTATCCAACCTGAGTGGATAACCGAAGCAAGGGATGAATGGAAGAATGATGAATATGTGTGGACTCTCATTCAAAATTTGCAGCAAGATCCCAATACATCCGAAACATTTAGATGGAAAAATGATTCATTATGCTACAAAGTTCGCTTATAACTCTGTAAGAATTCCCAACTCAAATAAAAGATTCTTTTGGAATTGCACACCTCTCCCTTAGGAGGGCACTAAATATTTTTAAAAACTCACCACAGGGTCAAGAAATAATTTTTTTTGGGATGGCCTTAAATATGATATTGAAAATTTTGTGGCGGAATGTTTGGTTTTCCAACAAAATAAATTTGATACAATTAAGACCTTGGGTCTGTTACAAACTTTATCCATTCAAAATCAATGATGGTAGGAGGTTTCAATGGATTTTATCACAAGTTTACCCAAGTCTGAAGGAAATAATGTCATTATGGTGGTAGTTGATAGACTTACCAAGTATGCACACTTTTGTGCATTATATCATCCATTTAAATCCAGTATAGTTGCTACTGCATTTATGGAAACAATTCAAAAGATACATGGAAACCCAAATTTTATTGTAAGTGACAGAGATCCCATTTTTACAGTAAATTTTTGGACGGAATTATTTTCTTATTTGGGTACTCAATTAGCTCATAGCTCATCATATCATCCTCAATCTGATGGGCAAACTGAGATAGTGAACAAATGTTTGGAAGGACATATTCATTGCTTTGTATCTGATGAACAAACACAATGGGTCAAGTGGTTACCTCTGGCTAAATGGTGGTATAAAAATTCCTTCCATACTGTAGAAAAAATGACCCCATTTATGGCACTTTATGGATATCATCCACCGTCCATAACACCATCCTTAAGAGATAATTATAAGGTTCAAGTAGCGGAATATCACATCGAACATCAATAACAAGTTCTCCAAATCTTAAAGGATAACCTCACTTTGGTGTAGAAATGAATGAAACAACAGGCAGATCAACATCACAATGAAAGAAGTTTTGATGTAGGCGACTGGGTATTTTTACAGCTACAACCATACAAACAAATGTTCCTCAAGAATGCTAAGGAGGATAATAAATTATCACCAAAGTATTACGATCCTTACAAGGTATTGCAAAATATTGGTACTATGGCATACAAATTGGAGCTTCCTGCATCTTCCCGAGTGCACCCAGTTTTCCAAGTTTCATGCTTAAGAAGGTTATAGGTGACAAGCTCTCAGTTCAAACAATATTTCTAGAACTTGATGAGGAAGGAAAAATCATATTGGAACCTGAAGTAGTCATGGAAAAAAGAACTCGATATCTGCGAAATATATCAATTTTAGAATATCTCATAAAGTGGAAGAACTTACCCGTTGAAGATTCAACATGAGAGGATGAGAATTTTAGACAAAAGCATCCAAAACTACTCAAGCATTGAGGACGACGCTTTTTTGAAGGAGAGGGTCATGTTAGGTCCCCATAATACTAGTGTAGTCCCTTATTATTGTTAGTGTAGCCCCCTTATTGTTATTGTTGTGCCCATGTAGTCCCCATATTGTTATTATTGTGCCTCATAGAAGCCCAATATTGTTACTGTTGTGCCCTTACATTATTATTGTTATGTCGGCTAGGATTATATTGTGACCCCTTGGAAGCCTATATATAGAAATGAGTTTTTTTCATTTGAAACATCCAAGAATTGTTCATTTATGTAATTTAAAGGAGGTTTCCCCCTCGAAGAGGCCGAATTCTAAACCATTGGTCTATATTTTCTTCTATTTTGTGAGATGGTTTCACAATAGGGAGGCCCCCAATATCTAGAAAAAATGAAATTCTAGAATAAAAGAGGAGAACACATAGTAAAAAAAACCACAGATAAACTTTTTTTATTAAAACAAATAATAACTGTAAAAGCTACATTGTGGTGGACAAATTGTCCTTTTAAAAAATGTTACTTGTTACTTATAGCCTTTTTTATTAACAATACCATAGAAAAATTCCATGGGTGGGTAAAGACCATGGGTGAATAAATACCATGAGTGGAGGTCACTTACAATACCATGGGTGGGTAAATACCATGGGAGGATGAATACCATGGGTGGATTTCACTTACAATACCATGGGTGGATTCCACTTATAATACCATGGGTAAATTCCATGGGTGGATAAATACCATGGGTGGATGAATACCATGGGTGGATGTCACTTACAATATCATGGGTAAATTCCATGTGTGGATAAATATCGTGGGTGACTGAATACCATGGGTAGATAACACTTCCCATTTGGATAATTCCTCCCTCCTTGAAAGCAGTGGTCCCCACTACATGATGTTCCCTCCTGATAAGCCTTTGTTGAATATGAAGAGCCACTGAAGAGAAGGATTTTGTGTGGCTAACCCATAACCATGATAAACGAAGATACGAGAGTAGAGATACCCAATAATGTTTGTGACCAACTGTGATACTGACAGTGTATGGCCTAGAAAATGGACTTTGGTGAAGCATGGGTTTGTGGATGACCCATAACCATTATAAACAAAGCTCTGAGGATTCTGTAATGATTGTGGCCAACTCTGATAGTAACAATGTGTAACCTAGAAAATGGACTTCGATGACAAGGTTTTTGTGTGGTTGACCCATAACCATGATGGTGGATTTTCTAGTATATTATCCTATCTAATGAGATGTTGTAAAGGCTTATTTCACATTACATACCTCTTGCTGCAACTTTGCTAATAATGATTTCTGCAAGTGATGAAATCAAATTCCGTCAAAGAACCATTTTAGGTATTGAAGAGTTTTTTCCATCGATACAAGACACTCGGAATTTGATGATATTTGGAGTGAGAAAATGATTCATAAAACTCTTGGTACGCGTGTTCGCATAACATGAGAGACATTGTCACTTAAATTTCTCATATCTCTTAAACAAAGAAATGAAATCAAATTCCCAAAAAAAAAACACATTTGAACTAACATAAAATAATTGAAAATAAGTTATTTTTTACTTTTTGAAATTCTCTATGGAGGTTGGAGCACTTGCATGAATTTTTCTGAATATTTCTATAAAACTTGAAACTGAAATATGCTTCAAAAGCTCATTCCCATGGAGTCATAACCTAAATCTGATACCACTAATATGGATCTTGGGGGGAAGCCCCCAATATCTAAAAAAATGAAATTTCAGAAGAAAAGAGTAGAACACAATAAATAAAACCAGAAAGAAAGTTTTTCTATTAAAACAAAGAATAACTATAAAATGTGACTTCTTATTATGATTGTCTATCCTTTAACAAAATGTCACTCTTTACTTACAACCTTTTTTAATTAGAATACCACAAGTAAATTCCATGGGTGGATGTCACTTACAATACCATGCGTAAATTCCATGGGTGGATAAATACCATGGGAGAATGAATACCACGGGTGGATGCCACTTACAATACCATGGGTAAATTCCATTGGTGGATGCCACTTACAATACCATGGGTAAATTCCATGGGTGGATAAATACTATGGGTGGATGTCACTTACAATACCATGGGTGGATGCCACTTTCCATTCAGATCATCTCTATCACAACTTTATTTTCTTGGAGATTTAGATCTTCTTCTAGATTTAGATATTCCATTTGAGGACTTATCGTTATTTTGATTATGGGAGCGTGCTTTTGTAGACAAGGCATATGTTCTAACTTTCCATGTTTTTTCATATGCTCTAAATTTCCACTATATTAAAGGAATTTATATGCTTTGTCACCAAGCATCCAAATTTCATCTCAAAGTTATATAAATTTTTTCACAGAAAAAAAATTATTCACTTGAGACTTAGATTAATAGTTTTCCCAAACTTGTTCCGCAATGCCTTGGTTGTAGCTTCTTATGAAACATTTAGTAATAATAAATATGAGAGACACTGTTGGGCCACAAATATGTCATTATTATTATCACTATTTAACGTCTATTTTATCCATTTCTATCATTGTTTATCACGTCATTCATCATACTTTATCAAAATTTATTACATAATTCCGTTTTATAATTATTTATGCTCTTATGGATAAATACTACTTTTTCTCCTTTTTTTTTTAATAAATTGAAGATTATTATGCATTATTTTTCCAATGATGGTTTAGTAATGAATTTGTTATAAAATCACTCATGATTTTAGCCTCCAAGATCTTTTCTAGATTGCAAATTTGATTTCCAGCCCATAATCAAATATTCCAACTCAGAAATTCGTTGGAATAAGAAGTGACAGTTTTGTGTTGGACATTTCGGACAAATGAAGATGAATCCAGCAAATCCAAGACATGGGTTTTGTGTAGAACAGAACAAATAGTTTTTCTTCAAAGAACAGTTTTCCAAAATTTGGTCTGTATTAAGAGAAATGCAAGGTTCTTCGAAGATGATTTTCTCATATTTGTTGTAACTGTGGTCATTTTCCAAATTCTTCAAATTGCAATAGCAAATTCGACTTGTTCCTGCTGAATGATGATGCGAAGATCTTTCAGATATGATCTTGTTTATTGAGATTATGTAATCAATCCAAAATTGTAATGGAAATCATTTTATAAATCAACTTTTTTGTAACTTCCCTTTGCACTCTGTGTATTTAAATGAAAACAAAGATCAAAGGGAGAAGAGGATAATTATGAAATAAGATAAAGGAGTAATTAAGAGATAGGAGAGATGGGAGATGTACAATTGTTGCACTAGAGGCAAGTCTATGAAATTCATTATGCTGTAATTACTTATCTCATATATCTTAATGAAGGAAGATATCCATTGAGTTCTACATGTGTTACATGTAATTCGATTTTAATTATTTCTCAAGGCAGAATTGAGCCTTGGGCAGTTGGGCCCACTACCTTGGACGAGGTGCTGCCTTGAACATCTAAAGTAGTCTAGTTACGTTCTTGTTTATTTGAATTTGAATTTTTGTTCTTCAAAGTAAATTTCCTTTCTTTAATAGCAATTTGTTGTTTGTTGCATTTTTCAGATTTGTTAGTTCTTGCAATTTCTAGATTTCATTTAATTTTCTGCTCTAGATTAGCATTTAAATTATGTTGGGTACAATAGGTTAAATTTACAATTCAATAATGTGTGATTTAATTTAGAATTGATTCAATTCATGTGATTAGAATAATTATGTTCTTGTCATTTACTTATTGTTTTTGAGATTTAGTATTGTTTTTCAAGTCCTACATTTTATTTCTTTTCGAATGAACTTGATAGTGTAGAACATAAACATATAGGACCAATGTTACCTGTTGGTATTTTCTTGCATATATTTTTTTGATTTCCTTGAAACAAAAAGACGTTCCTTCGTTGATAATTAATGTTCAAGTGTTTAGTTTTTATTATTAAGAAATTAATTGTACCCAACATTTTGGCATCGTTGCCGGGGAGGCAGTCAAATATCGCTACCACACTAATATCTGGTTGTAGATGCATATCTGATTTCATGAGGGCTGGATATTGAAGACGGAATGTAAGAACCTACACACGCATCTTGGGGAACTAATGATGTGTCTACTCTCAATAGTCAGGCTTAGGTCATATAACATGCATGATTAAAAGTAGGAACATTAAAGGTAGGAACTCAGATTTTTTTAATCATTTCACTTAAGTGGTGATGTAAGCACCACCCATTACACTAACCAATTGACAAGAATATTTGAAGGAGGAACCTCAAAGCAGAACATGAAGAACATCTTCTATTTTGGGAAGAAATGACACACACTTCTAATTTTAATTTTCCTATTAGAGATCTAGGAGGAGTGACACAAATACACATCATCCCCTCATCCGCTCTACCAAAATTTAGTGGTTTGGAAAATGAATATCCATATACATTTTTATTTTATTTTGAAGTACTTTGTAGATGATATGATTGTTGTACTAATGATAAAAGGTTGAAAGTGTTTCCTCTTACTCTAAAAAGAGTAGCTCTCTGATGGTTCATGAGCCTTGGTGGCAACTGCATTCAAACATGTGAGGACATGAAGAATGTATTCTTGAGGAAGTGCCAAAACTATTGCGAGGCCAGTGAAGATATTTTCAGTATGATACAAGGGGAAGATGAAACCTTGGAGGACGATGTGGAGCGATTTAAATACAACCTTAAAAAATCAAAGCATAAGAATTTGGAAAAAGAGATCTTAAAAACACTCATTCTTAAAGGAATAAAAAATGAACTTTTAGAAATCTTAAATCTGATAGGAAAAGGTGATGTTTTTCAGCTATCATATGATGATGTTTGTGATTTATTCATAAGGTATTCAAGAGGAATATCCAAGGCTGGTAAGAATTTTCTTCTTTCCATTCCAAATCTGCTGTAAGAACTGGAGATATAAGAGTTGAAATCTGTGATTTATTTGAACATTTTAAAATTTATTTTATTAGCTCTCTAAATTCACAATTCCATGTTTTGCAGGTTAAGAGAAATATGACAGGATTTGAAGAAGTGTTTTTCCCTCGATGCCGAATTAGACACCCCATGGGTAACTGCTCTTTCTTACCTAAGATAAAAGAAACATATCAAAGACATCGAGAAGCTACAATTTCACAACCATGGAAACTATGGCCTACTTGTATGTTTCAAAACATTCCATTTCCATTTGATTACTTGCATAATCCATTATGGAATGCTCCTGTGTTAGGGCAGCCATGTCAATCTCAATATAACCCTAATCAATATTTTCCACAAGCTTGACATGGTTCATCTTATGATTGCATGAATACTCTTCCACATATTGTAACACAAACATATCATCCATATTCTTTTCCAGCTCTTCAAAAACATGTTGCTTTCTTATCAAAATAATCCACACAACCCAATCAAATACATCATCAAAATCCTCCATACCCTACACAATTTCCTGCTTAATCCATTCCACACCCTCATAGTAATAAACTAGTACAACATGCTTACAGTGCTGAACTGCAAAATTTACCCACCCTTTCCACCAATTCTATCTCACATGCACCATTACAACAAAATTATATTGAGATTGGAAAGGTTTCAAATAAAAAAATGCCGACGTTATGGAAGAAAACAAGGTTTCTTCTAGTCTACATCAACAAGCCGTCGAGATCAATAAGACATTAGAAACTCAAGAAATTCAAGAAATGAAAATTGTGGGAAATCAAGAGAGTAAAGGCTATATTGAAGACTATTTTCACTCCATCATTTTCTTGCAGCAACATTCCATACTTTGGCAATTCTTAACACCATCCTTTCAAGGGAAGCTGGTCTCTCATTCCCTATTATTTATTAACATGTATTTTTCAAATTCGGGTATGTACATACTTGAGGCCTTATTTCGAAAATGGTTCCATTGGAATTACTCTTACACGTAAGTATATTTTATGTTTCAAAGTAGACTAGGTTAGTGTAGATAATAAAATAAATAAGAACATAAATAAATAATTTTCTTTATTAAAAAAAAAAGTTGTTTTTGTTGCAACACGATGTGGAAATCAAAATTGGTGATAAATTCTTGAATTTATTTATGCATGTAGATGTATTATATTTAAGATAATTCTTCTACATACACTCATTCATTTTTATTAGCAATTTGGAAAAAATACTTGAATATCATATTTTTTTGGCTTGTGGGCTTGATAAAATTTCTGAAAACACAGTCAGGACAATCATGTTTTGAGGGAAAAAAATGGAATATTTTAAAAAATTGTTTATATTATAAGTAGCCCTTTATGTCTACATTCCAACCCAATTTTAATCATTCAATTTGGATTTAAAACGAAAAATTTATAACGAAAAAAATGACAGGGTGTCTAGTAGACAGCTTAGGGACAGAGTTGGGATAGTTAGTTTTTGGAGGTCCAAATTACTAGATCTTGAAAACTTGCTTCTATGGTATATTCTCAAATGAATATAGTTTACAAGTAAATTTGAATAAATTTATTTCGATATCGTATGAGAACTTTATGACCAAAATACTGAATGTCTATCGTAAATCTGCATTTTTAAAACTCTGTTTTTCCTGATGTTCACTTGCGTATTTGACCCATCAATTCTTCTTTCCTTTAAAACCTGTTTCTATTGGAGGTATATAAATGAATATACTTTAATCTACAATGAATCATTTGAATCCGTCATCAAATGAAAAATTTATGCTTAAAATACCAACTGTTGGTATAAGTTGAGAAATCAGAAATGTCTCTGTTATGCAGGTTGTTATAAGTAAATTTGACATATCATCTCATGGAGTATTTAAAAATTGTTTCTTTTAGAGATATCCCTATGAACTCACTTTCATTTTCCTTTGTAATCACTCACATCAGACGAAAAAAAAGAAGTTATGATTAAAATACTGCTGGTTAGTATGGTTGGCCACCGCTCCCCCGCAGGTAAGAAATTAATTTTACTTTGTTTATTTCTTTCTTGTGGATTTGTTTTACATAGTAGCTACTTGTTATTTTTTTCATATTTATTCGATTAGGAGAGCCCGATCACCTCTCTTCTTTGATGATTTTATGTTTTATTGAAGGTAGATGCTCGTTTTTGCAGGTCCGAAGAGAATAAAGGAGGTCCATTTAAGAAAAAGTGATTCTTGAAGACAATGTTAATGAAATAAGGGCATTTAATCCAAGAATATATTAAAAATTTAGTATCGTATGACGTTAATTTTTTTTTAGGTGTCATGATCTAAAAATTCTTATAAGATCTTGCTACAAATTTCCTACTAATACCTACCAACAAGAAAACGATGTGAAGACATTTTCATTACTTGACGGGATTCATAACAGGAAAAATGAAAAATTGAACATTCAAGTAATTTCCACCAAAGAATTTTTACAAAAGATCATTTTTTTTCCATTCATTTACCATTGACAGATTGTTGTTCCTGGAAACAAATTGATGTTCCCTTAGGAAACAAAATTGCGTCAACTGAAATCACAATTGTTGTAACTTAAGTTATTTATTTATTTATCAAACTTTTCAATAATGTTTTGTTTCCTTAGGCTTATTTCTTTTATATTTTTATGTTTCACGTGTTCAAAGTCACAACTTTTGTTCCTTCATCAAAATAAAAGGAAGTTCTTAAGTTTCATGCTGGTGCTCCACAGCTATCCTTTTATTCCCCAATATTATCAAGTATATGGTTGCCTCATACCTCATATTAAAAAACTCTTATGGTAAGTCTTGTCAGGAATGATTCACTCTTAATTCCTGATTATTTTGTAAAGTGACTATGAATGTTGGATGACTAATCCTTCTCCATGTCACCTTGTTAGGATCGCCCATTGAGTTAGTTTTTGGGAGGGATTTCCAAAGTCACAATTGATACTTCACGCTTACGAGTTTAAAATGGTATGGGTAGTTTCGAGGTTGTAACATGCAACAAGGATGTTGTTGGATAAATAATCCTCGAATCGCAATTGTCATTCCATTGGGAAAAATTGTTGTTCCTTATAACTCAACCGTGATTTATTTTTGTGTGTTTAATAATTCTTGTTCAATAGATTGAACAACTGCTATTCAATGAACTGAACAACTACTGTTCAGAAAATGAATAATTGTGATTTATTTTTTTGTGTTTGATAATTGATGTTCAATAGATTGAACAACTATTGTTCAGAAAAATGAGAACCACGATTTATTTTTGTGTGTTTAACAAATGTTGCTCAATAGATTGAAAAACTGTTGTTCAATCAATTGAACAACGACTGTTCAGAAAAATGAATAGTCATGATTTTTTTTTTTTGTGCTTAATAATTGTTGTTCAATAGATTGAACAACTGATGTTCAATCAACTAAACAACTACTGTTCAGAAAAATGAACAACCACGATTTCTTTTTGTGTGTTTAATAATTGTTGTTCGATAGATTGAACAACTGTTGTTCAATCAACTGAACAACTGTTGTTCAGAAAATTGAACAACCACGATTTCTTTTTGTGTGTTTAATAATTGTTGTTCAATAGATTGAACAACTGTTGTTCAATCAACTGAAAAACTACTGTTTAGAAAAATGAACAACCATGATTTATTTTTGTGTAATTTTTAATTGATGTTCAATAGATTGAACAATTGTTGTTCAATCAACTGAACAACTACTGTTCAGAATAGCCGTGATTTCTTTTTGTGTGTTTAATAATTGTTTTTCAATAGATTTAACAACTGATGTTCAATCAAATGAATAGTTGATGTTCAGAAAAATGAACAACCACGATTTATTTTTTTGGTGTGTTTAATGATTGCTGTTCAGTAAAATGAACAACTGTGATTATTTTTTGGTTTGTTGACACCATTTTTGATGAATTTTACATATCATTGCTATTCGATGGAATGAACAACTATTGTTCAATACATTGAACAACTGTTGTTCAATTAAAACAATAGTTGTTGTTTTGACATCTGCACAACTGTCGTTCAATCCTTTAAAGGAACGATTATTGTTCCCTTTTTCACAGTTTTTGTTCCATTAAAAGGAATGATTGTTGTTCCCTTAGTCACATCTATTGTTCCATATATTACAATTGTTGTTATCTAAGCCAAGGTTGTCCATTTTCATTTAGCACTTGGTGAATAAGAAATGATTTTAATGTTCTAGGTCATCTTTGACATAATGATTGGGTAGTGAATTTATCTTTGTTTATCTATAAACATAATCTTATTTTTAAGGAATAATTATGCAAAGATGATTTCACCATGTCAATTTTCAACTTTCTTAAATTTTTCAAGTCCCTGATTTTATAAAATATATGATGATTACCACAAAATTGTACTTAAATATTTTTGTCACTATCTAATGGACTGTTTCTCAACCCAAATATTAACAAAGAAAAACATATTTATCAACAGTCATTTGAAAGTTAATAGTTTTTGAGAAGAAAGACTACTCAAGTTGATAATAGTTACTACAAAACGTTTTACGCCATCCCTAGCTCTTAAGGAGTTGATCTACGACCCCATAGTAATATTTTTTTGATTAAAAATAACCATAGTGGAAATTTAAATAAAAAAGTCAACTGAAGGATAGGAGGTCTCATCACGAGCTGACCTACCATGATCATAGGTCCTACTAAAGTGACATTACCACTACTGGTCACCAAGCCAGGGTAATGGCATTTTGTTGTAAAACTGAAGGACAAGAGGTCTCATCACGAGCTGGCTTGTTCATTTTTGTTAGCTCCCATGAATGGCATTATTATTAACTGGTTACCAAGGCCGAAAAATGATCTTCAATAGACATCTAAGTAAATTGAAATTCTCTTGTAACTATGTATTTACTTCTAATAGATGGGACACTAGCATCTAAATGGGTTCGAAAGGCATCCCTATCCAGGCTATGGACACCTAATGGAAGTAGTGGTCATGCCTATGGTATCGAAGTTAATTCAATACTATGGTTTTCTTGGTTACATTTTTTCTCAAAGCTAATTGCCAAAAAATCCTACTGTTGCATATATAAGGTTTGCTGGAATTCATGGTCCATGGGGTAATATTTTATCAGTTCTTAGATGATGATGGTTATGGTTTATATTTATTATTGCATTATAAATATTCACTTTACATGTCAGGGATGAAATTTTTAGGATATTTGACATTTGACATTTTGTATCATCTAATCTATCATTCCTTTATTATACAAGTTTCATATATTTAACCAAAGATATTTTCTTTGCCCAATTAGTCTCCATTTATTCATAGCTTAACAACACTACTATTATTTTTGGGAAGAATAAAGAGGCCTAATTCTGATTTTGAATCCTAAGTAATTGGTGAGACCTTGAGAAGCAAAGACTGAGATAACTAATTCTCACAATTTTTGTGCTCATAACAACAAAAGCTTATGGGTATAGGGAATGCATATTTTTCTCATCATTTTTACCCTCATTTATATTCCATTCTTATCCATTATTATCCCATGAAATTCACAACAAGATTATGTCACTTTTATATATAATGAGGTAATTGAGGTGATGAATTACTGATTGCGTCTACTTATGAGATGGGTTATACAAATCTTGATAATAGAGAAACTAATCAGTTTGGGGGAAGGAAACCTCTCCTACACTTAATGATTACTTTTCTTCAGCTTCCACGGCTTCCGCCTTTAGCACCAGCTCAACCTATATCAAATTCAACGAATGCCAGTCCATACATTCCATTCCACATTTTTACGGAGGTAAAAATTGAGGTAAAATAACATAAGTTTTTGATTTATTAAAAATTTAGGAGAATGTCATGAAAATCCATTAAACATTATTCACTCATATTTTTCATCATTAGTTCCACTTCTTTATTACTTTCCATTTTTCACCGACACAAAAGATTTCAGTTTGGGGGAGTGTTATCTTCATTCATTCATTTATTATGGTCATGCCATTAATATTATTTATCACCCATCTCCTTATTCATTCTCAAAACATCCCATATTCTATGTTGTTGTATACCAAGCATAACGATTGTAGTAACTACCTCAATCTATTTTCTAGTATAGCATGAGGTCATGTTAATTCTCCAGTTTGGGGGAGGAATTGCTACACATGATGGATGTTTTCTACTTTCTTTCTCATTTAAGGCATACAATTTCATTTTTATACAATGCATAAATTGATTTGTGCATATTTTTAAAACTATGAACTAAATTATTGTAGTATACCTAGGGGGGATAATAAAGGGCACAAAGACCATGACCCATTTATTTATCATTATTACATCATATTATTCCTTTGGGTACCTCCCTTTGTACCCTTTATTATCCCCCCTAGGTATACTACAATTCTTGTAACTTATGGACAACAAAGAGGTATCTTTAAAATACACAAACTGAGAAAATTTCATGCTAAATTAGTTTGTAAGATTTCAAAAAATCACTTGCTATCTGTGTATTTTCTTATTTCTCATGATCCATGCATCAAAAACAATATGATTTTGGATTAAACATTAATATAGTAAATATTCTTACAGAAATATCAGCAAAAATTTGTAGGTTTGTAGTTTGAGAAAATGGTTAATGAGTTTGTGATTCCTTGTATCATATTTTCATGTAACCTTGATATTCATATAGTTTGAAATTCAATGTGAAAATTACTGCTATATGCCTTGATCTGAAATGACTATATTACTTTTGTTGCACTAAGGGTATTTCAGTTTTAAAAACATGTGCATAATTGGTTCATTAGTTTGCGTAAGGATTAAGGAGTTTTTCCATGAATTATAGATGAACTTTAGTGAATTAGAAGCATAAAATAAGTCTAAATAACACTGAAAAAGTGTAAAACAGAGAAATAAGTCACCACCATGAATTTTACACAACAGGCATGATGAGGCAGTTCACCCCTCCTAGGCTACATCTGTTCGTCCAACTCCCAATGGCTTTTCCATCTTTCATTATGCTAAAATTTTTTCTATTACATGTAGTTATAGTGCTCTAATGGATTTTTTCTCTACACCAATGGCTTCAGAATGCTCCAATTAGTCAAGAATGACTCTTCATTCACTCAGAATGGTCGAAAATTGAGCCTCCTACACTTTTTCCCACTATCTCCTAGGAAAACTTCACTAAATGTGGAGAACTCCAGTTAACTAGAGTTAAATTAGGGCTGACCACCAAATTTGGCGCACCCCTATCCGCTCCGCCAATAAAGCCGTGCAATTAATATTATGGTTAGGGTGATGGCCACATGCGCACCCCATAGCTTGTAAAAGTGCATTGGGGAATTTTGAGGTCTAAAATGGGCCTCCTAAGAAAAATGTACAACAAAAATAAACTTTATAACAACCAATAGGATTCAAGATGATGATGTCAACCATGGGGGATGATTTACCATTTTTTAAATAAAAGGGTAAAAATATTAAAAAATAATAAAATAATAAAACTACTTTTTCAATTCGTATTTTCAACTTATCTCCCAAAATTTTTACTCAAATTTCGAGCGGGAGTACTCGTTGGATGCGAAATTTAATTCCTCATCCAAGGAGTACCCATGTTGCATACTTTCGATGGACCTTGCTGCACGAAAAATGAGAAATACATAAAAAACGTGATTGCAATCACAGTTTTCATGTATTTCTCAGTTTTCATGTAGTAGGACCCATGCGTATGTAACATGGTACCACTTTCGATGAGGAGAATTAAATGTGCATCATGATACTCTCTCATTGATACTTCTGGAGATAAGTTGAAAATATGAGTTGAAAAAGTAGTTTTTTCTTTTCTCCCTCTAAAATTTGATGATGTAATCAAATCTTATTTTATTATTTGCACTGTTATTTTATAATTTACTTAGGAGGCCCATTTAGACCTAAAAATTCCCCTAATTGGCTTGATCGGAACACAGCGAAATAAAATTTGGAGTTAAATAACATACATACGTGAAGCGATCAAACAACGCTGTTTATAATAGAATGCAAATAAACCAAAACACTTTACATACACACAGACTTCTTTTTGGAGGGACCCACCATATGTCGAACCAATTGCAAGAAATCGAAATTTCCTGCCCGCAACTTTTAACTCTTTGCGAATTTCCTAAACCAAAAAACTTGTGAAGTGCACTATTGCGCAAAGCCGACACATGGTTCCCCCTCGTCACGTCGCATCCTTCGTCTTTCTCGCATCGCATCGCAACCCATTTAACATACCGTGCGAACTCTTAACGGTATCCGCTATTATTTGCGAAATGAAAAATCACAATTCATCATCCATCGTTGATCTGCTGCATGATCCAACATCTCACGTCTTTCTACACCAATTCATCACATATCATTCTCTAAGACTTGCGAAGTCATCATGAACGTTCATATTTCTCCCTTAGATCTGCGATTCAATCACGTCCATCCGTTCCTCTCTCAGAATGCTTATAAGTATTTCTATCTTTAGTAAATTTCTCCTCATACGACATCGGTTTTTCGAACCATTTGTGGCACTAGAATCAGGAAGATGAGAACTACGCAACCATCTTGGTTTCAAACCAATCCTGTAACTTTGAATTTTGAGAAAAATTTATGAACTCCTGATCATTCCTCCCCATTGGCAAGCTTTTGGACCCCAAAAGACTTGATTACCTGTTTAGTAGATGAGGGTACAACTCCCTCACCTTTTCAATCTCCATCCATTTTTCCTTTCTTGGTTTATTGCCTTTGAGCCCAAATCGAGGGTAGTCAACACTTCCTCTCTTTGATGCTCCTCTCCTCCTGTCAATAATTATATCCTCTTTGAGCTCATCCAGAATTATGGTGAGAAATATTCAATAGAAGGTATTTGAACATAACTTCCTTGATCATCAATCAAAGGAGGCTCATACAAGCATATGTTTTCAACATTATCAACTCATTTGCATGTACGAAGGCAAATCAAGTTGAAATGCATTATTACCAACTTTTTTTATGATCTTGAAAGGACCATAGCGAATGGGTTTGAGTTTTTTGCCTTCCCCTTGCATTCTTTCTTTTCTAATGTGCAACCATACCTCATCTCCCTCTTGAAACTTATGATCAACCTGATGTTTTTCATGCCTTTCTTTGTATTTGCTTTGAATTTTCTCAAGTTGTTCTCTAACTTGTTGATGTATCCTTTGAAATTTCTCAATGAAATTTTGAGCCTTATCAATATCACTATGGCCATCAATTGCAACATCCTTCTCAAAGATGAAGTCTAATGGAAATTTTGGCAAATACCCAAAGCATGCTTCAAAAGGTGAGGTTTGTGTTGAAGAGTGCTTTGCCCGGTTGTAAGCGTGCTGAATGTAATGCAGTTGTTCATCCCACAACTTAGGATGTTTGCTGCAATATGCTCTCAATAGATGCATAACTGTTCTGTTCACCACTTCGGTTTGTCCATCTGTTTGTGGATGAAAAGTGATACTTTTTTTTCAATTTTGTGTCCATCATTCTCCATAGATTTGACCAAAAATTCCCAATGAACTTGGAATCCCTGTCACTAACAATAGAAGTGGGTAATCCAAAATGAACCCAAACACTTTGAAAATAAAGTTCAGCAGTATGTTCAGTAGTAATGGTTCTCTTACATGGCATAAGCATACGCATTTTATCGATTCTATCCACAACTGCAAAAATATAATCATGTTGCTTTCTTGACATAGGTAGACCTCCAAAAAAGTCCATGGAGATGCTCTCCCATGGCCGTGATGGTATCGGTAGTGGCGTGTACAATCCAAGCTTACTATTACTAGGCTTACTTGTGGCACACATAGAACAACCTCTTATAAAACGTGACACACTATCTATCATGTGAGGCCAATAAAAATACCTCTGTAGATGCGCCACTCTTTTTCTTATCCTAAAGAGTCCAACAATAAAAGAAGAATGAGCTTCTCTCATGACACTTAGCCTCTCTCCTTGTGGAATACATAACTTTCCCAAATGAAACATAAAATTGTTATTCATGTGATAATCTCTTTCTTCAACTTGATTTCCTTCACTCAAAATAGCATACACATCTTTGAAATCAACGTCATGTGAATATTGTTCTATGTAACTCTCATGTACAATATAATCCTTTTTTATTAAAGTAGAAGCACTAATGATTGGTCTCGAAAGAATATCTGCAACTTTATTCAATATACCTTTTTTGTACCTTATAACCAAGTGAAATTGTTGAATAAATTGCATCCACCTAAAATTTCTTGATTGCTGCAATTTTTTTTGTGACTGCAAGTACTGTAATGGTTGGTGATCGGTGTGTATAATAGTCTCTTTACCCATCAAGTGGTGTTTCCACTTCTTGAAACTTTGTACCAACGCATATAGTTCTTTGTCATATGTAGGATAATTAGTCACAACACCATTAAAAGTTTCTGAATGAAAGGTGATAAGCTTACCATGCTGCAAAAGGACTGCGCCCATGGCATAGTCACTGGCATCAATTTGTATCTTGAATGGCTATCTCAAATTTGGTATTGCAAGGAATGGATCTGAACTGATCTTTTATTTTGAAGCTTTGAAAGATTTTTTCTGTTTGCCTCCCTATTGGAAGCCTTTCTTCACACTTGTCACCGCATGCATAGGAGCTGCGATGGAAGAAAAGTTAGCAATAAATTTCCTCCAATATTGAGATGCACCTAAGAAACTTCTTACCTTGGTAACTGTTTTAGGTGTGGGCCAATTCACAATGGCCTCCACTTTGAAGGATCAATCCTCAATTCTCCTCCTCCTACAATATGTCCCAAATAGACCAAAGAAGTCTTTCCAAACTCACATTTTGACATCTTAAGAAAAAATATTTCTTTCTTCAAAATATCAAGCACTCTATTTACATGCAAGACATGATCTTCTCTTATTTTGCTGAAAATCAAAATGTCATCTAAGTACAAAATAACAAATTTATCAAGGAATGGTCACAAAACATTATCCATAACCCTCATAAAAGTTGTCGGTGCATTACATAAACCAAAAGGCATAACTAGCCACTCAAAGAGTCCTTGTTTGGTTTTGAATGCAGTTTTCCATATATCACTTTCTGCAATTCTTACTTGATGATATTCACTTTGTAAATATAACTTAGTGAAAAAATTTGCTTCTTTCAGCTGATAAAGCAAATCATCTATTCTTGGGAGTGGGTAACGATTTTTTACCTTAATTTTTTTCAAAGCTCGAAAATCTACACACATGCGCCAAGTCCCATCTTTCTTTGGTATCAAGACTATGGATGAACCGCATGGTGGGGTGCTTGGCCTTACGATACCTTTATCCACATCTCTTTGATTTTCTTCTTTATTTCAGCATTCTCCATTATCGACATGCAATACATACCGATGTTGGGAAGAGGACAATCCTGCTGCAACTGAATCTCACATTGAATTCCCTTTTTGGAGGCAATCCTGTTGGCTCCTGAAACATCTCATGATGCCCATTAACCACATCATATAATTCTGATTTCAACTTAGGATCACATCCCTCAAAATATTCATGATTAATATTAGGTTTGGGCTTAATCATAAGAAGAAGAAAATTCTTACTTGAATTTACGAGCCTCTTTACCTGTCTAGCATTTACCAAAGAAATATTTGTCTTCTTGTGGTGTGCTCTAACAATGAACTCCTTGCCATATTTTAATAAATGATAAGTGTTCTCATGGTGATAGAATATCAATTTCCTATCATACAAGTAAGTACTCCCTAATACAATACCAGTTATGTCAAGCGTAACCACATCTAATTCAACTGTGTCAACAAAGCTTGTAGTGATTGCAAACCTCAATATAAATTTCCTTGTAATGTGTAGATTTGCATACTTACAAATCCAACCCAATGGATATGGTTTTGGATGTGGTATGGTCTCAAGGTTATGTTTTTTGACCAAGTCTTCAGAGATTAAGTTTTCTTGTGACCCACTGTCAAACAATGTGTCAATCTTAATATACTTAGATATGACCCTCACATGAAACAATTCTATTCTTTCTTCTTAATTTGGAGTGTTTATGTGATAGTTTGATGTATTGGTACTGGCTTTAGTTTCAATTTATTTTCCCTTCATGTTCTTCAATCCCATGGCTGTAATTTTAGTCTCATCACCTAAATCAGACCCTAAGTCATGTTGAGTTGTAGCAGCAGTTTTATGTTTCCCTTTGTTATTGGGTTTCTTTGGCCTCAATTCTGGATGTAATTTCCAACAATGAGTTTCATCATCATTAGGGGAATTTTTAGGTCTAAAATGGGTCTCCTAAGGAAATTATAAAATAATAGAGGAAATAATAAATAATATTTGACTACATCATCAAATTTTAGAGGGAAAAAAAGAAAAACTATTTTTTCAACTCGTATTCTCAACTTATCTCCCTATGTGTTTACTCAAATTTCGAGCGGAAACACTCGTTGGATACATAATTTGATTTCTCATTCAAGGAGTACCCATGTTGCATACTTTCGATAGACCGCGCTACATGAAAAATGAGAAATACATGTTTCTCATTTTTCATGTAGCAAGGTCCATCTAAAGTATGAAACATGGGTACTCCTTGGATGAGGAATTAAATTTTTCATCCAACGAGTACTCTCGATCGAAATTTGAGTAAAACCTTAGGGAGATAAGTTGAAAATACGTGTTGAAAAAGTAGTTTTATTATTATTATTTTTTTAATATTTTTAATCTTTTACTCCAAAAATGGTGAATCATGCCCCATGGTTGACATCGTCATCTTGAATCCTATTGGTTCTTATAAAATTTATTTTTGTTGTACATTTTTCTTAGGAGGCCCATTTTAGACCTCAAAATTCCCCTAATGGGCCTTCTTTTGAATAATGTTTACAAATCACTTTTTATCCCTCTTTCTTAACATACACATTCTTTTTTTTTTGCCTTTTTGGGTTTTCTCCTTGGCTTTACCCTTAAAAGGTTTCTTCCTACCCTCTTCAGGAATGTTCTTCCCTCTGGCTTCTAGATGTGTGATCTGAACACAAACTTCATCTAGACTGGTGGGGTTAAACATGAGAATAGTATGTTTTAGGTAGTTATGTAAGCCTCCTATGTACTTTAGCAAAGTGTCTTGGCTCTGCAAATCCACCCCTGATAAAATATCTCTTCTCCTAAATTCCTGGGTGTATTCTTGCACATTTTGTCCCTTTAACTGCCTAAAGTTCTGCCAATTCATGATGGATTTTTTCATATGAGCTAATGGATAAAATTTTCGTTTAATAGCAACAATAAAATCTGATCATGATAGAATAATCGTACCATGTTTATTGATTTCCTCCTATGTCTTGGCTTCCCACCAAACAAGTGCTGCATCTTCCATTCTCAAAGAAGCTAATTGAATTTTTGTATCATCATCTTTAAGGTTCTATATTCTTAAATATACCTCCAATTGTTGAATCCAATTATCTAGCTTGTGTGAATTTACTTCACCATTAAACATTGGCGATTCAAACTTAACATCAAGTTTTAATAAAGGATATTTACCAGTGCTCTTGGAATTGTGTGGCTGATGTACTAAAGAAGAGGTAGAAGATGATGAAGATGAAGATGGTGGCTCTCCATTGCCTCCATTTCCCTTCTTTTACTTGTCTTCATCATGTTGAACTCCTGAAGATCCTTGTCCTTCCTTTCGGAGTTTAGATCCTTCTCCTTCTAGTATCTCATTCCTTTCTTGATAAAGAATTCTAACCATCTCAATCATGTCAAGAAATGCTTTCCTAAACACTCTTTCTTCTTCCTTAGGGTCAACTTCTTCATGAATTTCTCCTTCCTCATGAGGCATGATTAATGGAACTTCTGCTTCTTTAGGAAGTGAACTAGGTGGTGGAGATTGTGGCAATATTGCTCTTCTTTGCTTTGGCTCCTTTTGAGACTCTCCTACTTCCACCATTTTGTCTTCTCCCCTTTTGAGCTTGAGCCTTCTAAGCATCTAAAACTTGCAAAACTTAAAAAAAATATTTGCACTAAATAACACCAATGAAAAACTCTAGCTTTGATACCATTTGATCTGAAATGAATTTATTATTTTTGTTGTGCTAAGGGTCTTTCAGTTTTAATAACATGTGCATAATTGGTTCATTAGTTTGAATAAGGATTAAGGATTTTTTCCATGAATTATAGATGAAATTTAGTGAATTAGAAGCATAAAATAAGCATAAATAACACCGAACAATAGTGTAAAATAGAGAAATAAGTCACCACATGAATTTTACACAGCAAGCATGATGAAACAGTTCACCCCTCCTCGGCTACATCTGCTGGTCCAGCTCCCAATGGCTTGTCCATCTTTCATTATGCTCAAACATTTTATAGTACATGTAGTTGCAGTGCTCTAATGGTTGTTTTCTCTACACCAATGGCTTCAGAATACTCCAATTAGTTAAAAATGACTCTTCATTCACTCAGGATGGTCGAAAATTGAGCCTCCTACACTTTTACCCAATATCTCCTAGGAAAACTCTGCTAAATGTGGAGAAATCCAGTTAACTCGAGTTAAACTATGGATGACCGCAAAATTTGGCATGCCCCTATCCACTTTTCCTATTAAGCCATGCATTAAACATTACGGTTAGGGTGGTGGCCACATGCGCACCCCCAACCATTAAGTGGCTTGACCAGAACACAACGGAATACAATTTAGAGTTAAATAACATACATACGTGAAGCGATCAAACATCACTCTTTATAATAGAATGAAAATAACCCAAAACACGTTACATACACATAGAATTCTTACTGGAGGGACCCACCATACGTTGAACCGATCACAATCACCTGCCCGCAACTTTTAACTCTTTACGAATTCGCTAAACCAAAAAACTTGCGAAGTGCGCTATTGCGCAAAGCCGACACGTGGTTCCCCCTTGTCACATCGCATCCTTCATCCTTCTCACATCGCATCGCAAGCCATTTAACATACCATTCGAAATCTTAACGGTATCCGCTATTATTTGCGAAATGTGAAATCGCGATTCATCATCCACCGTTGATTTTTTGCATGATCCAACGGCTCACGCTTGTCTCCACCAATTCATCGCATATCATTATGTCAGACTTTTGAAGTCATCACAACCGTTCAAATTTCACCCTTAGATTTTCGATTTAATTGCGATCGTCCGTTCCTCTCTCAGAATTCTTCTAAGCATTTCTTTCTTTAGTCGATTGCTCCTCATACGACATCATTTTTTCGAACCGTTCACGGCACCGGTATCAAGAAGATGAGAACTACACAACCATCTTGGTTTCAACCCAATCCTGTAACTTTGAATTTTGAGAAAAACTTATGAAATCCTAATCATGCCTTCACCAACATCTCTAAAATTGAATATTTATTATTTGAGGAAGAAGTCATTTGTTCCATCAATATAGCGACTTGGGGTGAACATTTTTATTATTCTATTACAGCTTGGTTAATACAGAGGTTTTGGATTGCATGGGGACATACAACATATTCAGTTTTGGGGTATGTTGGGCCACAAATATGTCATTATTATTATCACTATTTAAAGTCTATTTCATCCATTTCTATCATTCTTTATCACTCCATTCATTATAATTTATCACAATTTATCACATAATTCCATTTTATAATTATTTATGCTCTTATGGATAAATACTACTTTTTCTCCTTTGTTTTTAAGAAATTGAAGAATATTATGCATTATTTTTCCAATGATGGTTTATTAATGAATTTTTGATAACATCACTCATGATTTTAGCCTCCAAGATCTTTTCCAGATTGCAAATTCAATTTCCAGCTCATAATCAAATATTCCAACTCAAAAATTCGCTGGAATAAGAAGTGACATTTTTGCGTTGGAATTTTCAAACAAATAAAGATGAATCTTGCAAATCCGAGACATGGGTTTTGTGAAAAATGAACCAAATTAGTTTTCCAAAACAACAATTTTCCAAAATTTGGTTTGTATTAAGAGAAACACAAGGTTCTTCGAGGATGATTATTTTAGATTTGTTGTTGTGGTTGTTTTCCAAATTCTTCCAATTGCAATACCAAATTCGACTTGTTCCTGCTGAATGATGATGGGAAGATATTTTAGATATGATATTGTTTATTGATATTATGTAATCAATCCAAAATTATAATGGAAATCATTTTGTAAATAAACTTTGTTATAACTTCCCTTTTCTCTCTGTGTATTTAAATGAAAACAAATATCAAAGAGAGAAGAGGATAATTAGGAAATAAGATAAAGGAATAATTAGGAGATAGAAGAGATGGGAGATGTACAATTGTTGAATTAGAGGCAATTCTATGAACTTCATTACGCTGTAATTATTTCTCTCATATATCTTAATAAAGGAAGTTATTCATTGAGTTCTACATATGTTACTTGTAATCTGATCTGAATTATTTCTCAAGGCAGAACTGAGTCTTGGGCATTTGGGCCCACTACGTTGGATGAGGTGCTCCCTTGAACATCTAAAGTAGTCTAGTTTCCTTCTTGTTTATTTGAATTTGAATTTTTGTTCTTTAAAATAAATTTCCTTTCTTTAAAAGAAATTTGTTGTTTGCTGCATTTTCCATATTTGTTAGTTCTTGCAATTTCTAGATTTCATTTAATTTGCTGCTCTAGATTAGCATTTGAATTATGTTGGGTAAAATAGGTTAAATTTACACTTCAAGAATGTGTGATTTAATTTAGTATTGATTCAAGTCGTTTGATTAGCATAATTATTTTCCTGTCATTTACTTTTTGTTTTTGAGATTTAGTATTGTTTTTCAAGTCTTACATTTTATTTCTTTTCGAATGAACTTGATAGTGTAGAACATAATCATATAGGACCAGTGTTAGCTATTGTTTTTTTCTTGCATACATTTTTCGGATTGCCTCGAAACAAAAAGACGTTCCTTGGTTGATAATTAATGTTCAAGTGATTAGTTATTTTCATTAAGAAATTAATTTTACCCAATAGATAAAACCATAATCTACTTTTTTCCTTCTGATCCAACTTAGTCTAATATTTTGTTGACATCCTCATTAGTGCAATATCATGATCCATAGAAATCGATCTATCTTTGTCTACGAACAAATCCTCCAATTTGAGCTTCAAAATCTCAAAACCTTTCCTATTGATTTCTCAATCATTACCTTTGAACTTATCACCATTTTCATTCACCACAAGAATTGATTCTATAGATCTCTAACTATATTAGGGTCTACTACAAGCCTGAGTCAAACCCCTTAGCCATAAAAGTATCCCCTTGAAGCCAAAATTATTATGATAACAATGCATTTTTTAACCATGTATAGTTAATTTATGCAAACAAATTATTGAATAAAAAATAAATATATAATGGCATAAACACACATTTAACATAGATATTTTACCCTAGAAACCCAAATGGAGAAAACCAAAAATATTTTTTAGTGTATTATCTATTTACATTAGTATAATACAATATTTATATCTTGCAACATCCATAAACTTCCAATCCATTTACCCCTTATTCGAATATGATCATAATTTTTAAAAAAAGGGTTGAACCAAGATGCATCCCAAAACTGCCAAAAGTGAAGAGTGTGTGCCGAAAAATACTAAAAACAGATGCAAAAAGCTTCCCAATTTATTTTCCTCTGGCACTACCCCCAAATCCCCATGTGGGTGGGCTTACACCACCTTATAATGCCCCCACTATGCTTGGCACAAAATACGACTCATGGGGATAGCCTTGCAAAGAATACAACACATACCAAATAGGAAATGCATATTAATGGAGAGGAAAAATCCATTACACTCCCCAATCCATGTCTAGTCACTGCCACATGTCATCCTACTTGGCACCTCTACTAAAAATAGACATATTATAAATAGTAAGTGATAAAAATAAAAATGACCCTAAAGGCTAGAAAATGTTGGGTAAGTAATGTGTATGTAGTCCAACATGCCATGCCATTACAAATTGGCCAAACATGAAACACCATAGAGAGGTACCATAAAAAACACTACAACAAAGAATTCAAAATTTAATATTGAGGATATAAACCAAAATAAATCTTGTAACATGCTAATAAAAGAAGTAATAAATTGTTCAACTTGAAGAGGAAATGCATCTAATATACATGTTGTGAGCAAGGTGTGTCAAGGGTTGTGATCTCTACATATAAAAGAAACAAAGAAGTGGAGAGTTGCACCAAATCAATAATTACGCAAATACAAAGTGAAGCATACTTTAGTGATCAAAACTGGCAATGGCACACAAAGGCAAAGATGGGATATTAATTGTTGAGCCACAACTATTGCTATCTAGAATTGATTACAGAAGTTCATCGCATTTGAAGGGTTGCAAAATTAGGTAGTTGAGCTGATATTAAAGTTGGCACCTTCATTTGGATGCCACTATAGAAGAGTGACCAAATTTAACTTGAGAGAGTCAAAAGGTTTGTTGAGACTTGTTGTTGCCTTCATTTTTTTTAAGAAATTGATAGTGCTAACTCTATAAATAGTAGCATTTGCAAGGTTGCACCTAGATATACAAGTAGTTAGCAAAAGTAGAGGAAGGTAAAGATCACTAGAGGAATAAAAATAGGGAATCAAGAAAATATCCCAAGTTTATATAAGAAATCATTGACAATAGATCAAATTTTATTACAATGTGTTTTTTTATAGTCTTATGAATAATGTAATATAAATTCAATGGAAAATGAAACAAATAGTTACATTATTTAATAGTGTATGAAAAAATGAATGATTAAAATTTTCCTCTATACTTTCTCTCATCCATATAAAGTTTTAAAAATACATCCTAAATAACACCTTCCCTACCATCAAAATTGGTATGTTGATGCTAAACTATAAACTCTTTCTAAAACAACCTTATAAACCCTAGTATACTATTCCATGTGAATATTAATGCTTACTAACATCAAAATTGATCCATTGAGATCTGATAAGATACATTGAAACTATATCTGATACGATATATTATATATAGAACTAGATTTAATAAAATATATTATGTTTATTCACTAAACAATGAATTTGATTAAAATGACATAAAAATACAACCTGCATTCTATTAACAATATACTTTCACAACATGATAGTATAGTGCTTTCTGTGAATGAATTTAATTACCAACAAAAGATCCATTTTTCTCTCGAATCATTTTTAAAGTAATTTATGAGTGCTAAAAGTCAAATATTAATCTTAGTTGATTGCCTGATAAAAACTATATACACTCAATTTATGCATCATTCATGGACTATATTGCACTTATAAGCATTTTTGATGCATATATCGTGTTTTGCGTCCACTTATATATAAATGCAATGTATCTCAAATTGATGTATATCATTTCAATATGGAGCTAACCACCAAAGAATGAGATATTAGATCTTTACTTATACAAATATGTCAATGTGATTGGAAATCATTATTATTTTAGATGTAAAATACCTAGAACATTTATACAATTGTAATGTGAAGTTAAGCAACTATAAATAAGACATTAGTTTAATATTAGTATTTGTTAAAAAAATTGAATTAGAATTTAAATAATATTTATTTTAATATATGAAATTAAAGTTATATAATTTTAACAAAAATATGATTTTGTTGGAAGTAATTTTGATTAATTAAAAATTCATCATTTTTAACTTGAAAAAAATGAATAGAAATTTTCTCCCACTCAAAAAAAATTACAAAGCCGTAAAAGCATTCCTTCTTGAGAAGTACTAAGGATATTTTAGACTACTAAATTTTGCTACACAATGATATACGAGTTAAACTTCAACGTTATAGGTTAATGGGTTAATGATAAAGATTAAATATGGGAAATCAATGATAAAAAAATATAATAAACTCAATAAAATATTTAAAATAATAATAAGTGAAAAATAAGTGATAATAAACTAAATAATAATATTTAAAAAAATAGTAATTTTATTCTCAATAGTGATGAGGTTCTTTAATATGCAATAGTAGTAGAACGTTGGGCTTCTAGTCATAATGGAGTAAGAATCACACTAATATAGAGTTGATCCATCTTCTTTTGCTTTTAAATCTTAAATGTACTACAATATTATGGAATATAATTTTCACTAACTTATTAATGTTCTAACTTATTAATGGTATGATACTAGGTTGTATTTTAAACACTAACATAATATTTAGTTGTAATAAAATACTACATTAGTTCTTGAAGACAAAAATAGAGAAAATAGAATAAATTAACATGGATATAGACTAAGTAACTAAAATAGCATCCAACTTGTTGTTCCTAGTGCATGCGTAACAAGTAGAAAATAAACTCTCTTTCAGTTTTAGTTAACCAGGCTAACAGTGTAGTTATAGGGTTTAAAATAGAGTTAGGGTTAAAAATAGTGTTTACTAAGGATAAATTGGGATGAAATTAAGTGAGGAATAAATATATTAAATCACTTATATAATTACTAACTTAAGTAGTGAAGAAAAAATAAAAAAATATGGCTAAATTCAAATGATAAGGTTTCCTAGATTTAAGGGATGAGTGGATAGGGTTATGGATAAGGTTGTGTCAAAAAATAGGAAGGAAGTGAATACTTGTGGATAGGAAGGAGAAACAATAGGAAGTGTAGTTTTTAACTTTATATAGTTAATTATACAAACACCTTCTTAAATAAACTGGAAAAAAAAATATATGATTGCACAAAAAAAAACATTTAATATAGATATTTTACCCTTGAAACACAATCTAGGAAAAATAGATATATTTTTTAGTATATTCTTTATTTACAATATTACAATAAAATATGTATATCGGGTGATATTCATAAATCGTTAATCCATTTACTCTAGATTAGAATACAAACATTGTTCCTTAAATGGAGTTACAAAACCATGGGCTGAACCACCACACGCAAAAATATAGATAAAAGAAAAAAAATTATGCAAAAAATAGATGGGAAGAAAATTGCCCAATTTTTTTTAAAGGCATTACTAGCCACTATGCTTGGAAAAACTTACAACATGTGGAGATAGTTTTGCAATGAATATAACACATATCTAGCATTATCCACTTGTTTGTGGATAAAAATGTGAGGGTGGGTTACACTTTCGTGAGAAACTCGGTTGAAAATTTCATTTTCCCAATAGTTCGGTCGAAGTTTTGAAATTAATTCAGTTGTTGACATTGACGACGTATTGATGGTGTGGGTAAACATATTTTTGGTCGAAGATGGGAAAAGCAACAACAAAAGTTCGGCTGATCTTTTGAAAATAATTCGGCCAAAATTTTTCGTATAAAAATTCTGGCCCCCAGATCGCAACAAGTTTTGGGTTTGTTATCGTTTGTTACTGTTGTTGTTTTTCTCGCTCTGTTGTTGTCTGTATCGCTCTATTTGTGTTTGTTGTTTCAAGGGTGAGGAGGTGAGAAGGTTACGCTCTGGTTATGCTTTGTTTATTGCTTTTTTTGTTTTTAATTTCTATTTTCTGTGTTCACAGGTTATTTGTAATCAATGTCCTTGATGATCTGCTGCCTCATCGTCTCGCTGTCTGCACATTGTAGCCTCATCATCTCGTTGTTTTCTCGTTGCGGCCTTATCATCTCGCTGTCTGCTCGTTGCGGCCTCGTCGTCTCGCTGTGTCGTTGTCTTCAAATTTCCAGGTAGAAGAAAAAACCATTTGATTCCTTTTCTTCATGGATGAATGGTAATGTCTTTTCTTGTGCCGTCCCTAGATCTATGCTTCGAGTGATCCCCTTGAAACTTTATTTGATTTTATTTACCAATTGTGATACTATAACAAGGATATTATATTAGTAATGGTGATACTACAAAAGTATTGGTAAGATTGATCAAGCATGATACCTATCCAGCTTCACTAACTAGGTGCTTGTACTTAGCTTCATGATTACACTAGTGAAATGAGTAATACATACTGTTCTTTCCATAATTGAGCGTGATTGAGCTCTGTTCTTAGCTGAATTCTTGTAAATCACCAAGCCGTATGCTTACTTATATAGTAGGAGTAAGCTAGATTTCACTATGATATAGCTTTTCTTATACTCTATTAAACCATGTGTTTATCCGTATAGAGCTTACATATCCATATTAACTCACATTTGGGTAAATATAATGGTAATCCCTCATTCCAATCACACTTATTACTCAAAATTATGTGGTTTCACTAAAGGTGTTTGTGTTTCCATAAGAGGTACATGTTGTATTACGTTGATACTTCAAAATCACTAGTACTAATCAGCTTAGTAAGAACCATCATAACTAGATTATACTATCCATTATGTTCGAGCATCATTGATTACTAGAAGCTTACTAGTTAAGATCGACTTACAGCTTGGAGGTTATGTTTTAATAGTGGTAAGTGAAACATGACCCTTGTAACTATCAATATAAGTACCATTGTATTCATTATTTAACCTTACTTCTTCTATTACACTTATATTTTAGATTTGTTCCCATTAAGAGTTGTAATCATATAGGTAACTAATACTATGTATTAAGTAGCTTACTGTTAATTAGGGTAGTACTAATGGTAAACAACATTGAAGGTATTATGATCTACAATTGTTGAAGTTGAGCTGCCATGGCCACAACATTGAAGCAACACCAAAGCCAACACCCCAAACATGAGAAATAATGATCCTATAAATCTCAACATCATCACCATCATCTAATAGTCAGGAGTTTCAAATTAATTTTTATCATAATAAATTGGTTAACAATTTAGATACGACATACTGTAATTATTTTATTTTTGGTTAATACACTGAAATATTGTTTTAGAAACAGATTTAAAATTTTGAAAATTATTATTTTAGAAATAGATTTAACATTTTGAATTTTTGTTTTTAGAAATAGATTTAACATTTTGAAAATTTTCTTAAGTACTTAGATTATGTAAAATTTTCTCAGGCATTTTTCTTTATAGTAGACTTGGATATGCATTGAGATTAATATTCGATATGCATTGAGATGATATTTATTGAGATATAGATTTATATTGATTACCTGATTTTTAATTTCTTCTCCAAAGAACTTAATACTGTCACTTGTGGTAACGTACTAATTCACACAATAGCTCCACCAGACATACATGCATACATGCATATATTAAACATTAGTGTATATCCATCTTGTAGAACCTATCATGAATAATACTAGTGTGGAGGATAATTGTCTTCACACATCTTTCACAAGCACACAACAGCTCCACCAGACATACATGCATACATGCATATATTAAACATTAGTCTACATCTATCTTGTAGAACCTATCATTATATTTTCATTTCTATGTTCAGGATAATTGTCTTCACACAACTTTCACATGTTCACAACAACTCCACCAGACATACATGCATATATTAAACATTAGTCTACATCTATCTTGTAGAACCTATCATTATATATTAATTTCTAGCAGCATATTTATTTCAATTAAGTTCATAAATAAACATACCAATTTAAACTTATGCACATACTCGGTTTTCTTGGCTAATGTTCATCCTCGGATGACGACATCACTCCATGGTTGTAACTTAAGTCAAACATTAAGGCAAACCATGTACATGTCATTTCTCCCATAAACTTTAAGGCAAACCATAACTTTAATTTAATATATTTTTAAGGAAAATGCTAGTGTTTTTGGAAACCATGTACATTTCATTTCTCCCATAAAATTTAAGGCATTTGCTCTAAGTGTTTTGGGAACCATGTACATGTCATTTTTATGTCATTTATCCCATAAAATTTAAGGATAATCATGTACATGTCATTTGTCCCATTTCTCCCATAAACTCAAGGAAAAATTTAAGGATAACCATGTCCATGTCATTTCTCCCATAAACTTTAAGGCATTTTCTAGTGTTTTTGGAACCATGTACATGTCATTTATATGTCATTTCTCCCATAAAATTTAAGGCAAAATTTACTTTAAGGCATTTTCTAGTGTTTTTGGAACCATGTACATGTCATTTCTCCGATAAAATTTAATGCAAACTTTAAGGATAACCATGTACATGTCATTTCTCCCATAAACTCAAGGAAAAATTTAAGGATAACCATGTACATGTCATTTCTCCCATAAACTTTAAGACATTTGCTAGTGTTTTTGGAACCATTTACATGTCATTTCTCTCATAAAATTCAAGGCAAACTTTAAGGATAACCATGCACATGTCATTTCTCCCATTTCTCCCATAAACTCAAGGAAAATTTTAAGGATAACCATGTACATGTCATTTCTCCCATAAATTTTAAGGAATTTGCTAATGTTTTTGGAACCATGTACATGTCATTTCTATGTCATTTATCCCATAAAATTTAAAGAAAACTTTAAGGATAACCATGTACATGTCATTTCTCCCATTTATCCCATAAACTCAAGGAATTTTTTAAGGATAATCATGTACATGTCATTTCTCCCAAGGCAAACTTTAAGGATAACCATTTACATGTCATTTCTCTCATTTCTCCCATAAAATCAAGGAAAAATTTAAGGATAACCATGTACATGTCATTTCTCCCATAAACTTTAAGGCATTTGCTAGTGTTTTTGGAACCATTTACATGTCATTTCTCTCATAAACTTTAAGGAATTTGCTAGTGTTTTTGGAACCATGTACATGTCATTTCTCCCATAAACTTTAAGAAAAACTTTAGAGATAACCATGTACATGTCATTTCTCCCATAAACTCAAGGCAAACTTTAAGGATAACCATGTACATGTCATTTCTTCCATAAACGTTACATCATTTTCTAGTGTTTTTAGAACCATGTACATGTAATTTCCATGTCATTTCTCCCATAAAATTTAAGGAAAACTTTACTTTAAGGCATTTTCTAGTGTTTTTGGAATCATGTACATGCCATTTCTACCATAAACTTAAGGATAACCATGTACATGTCATTTCTTCCATAAACTCAAGGCAAAATTTAAGGATAACCATGTACATGTCATTTCTCCCTTAAACTTTAAGGCATTTCTTAGTGTTTTGGGAACCATGTACATTTCATTTCTATGTCATTTCTCCCATAAAATTTAAGGCAAACTTTAAGGAAAACCATATACATGTGTCATTTCTCCCATAAACTCAAGGAAAATTTTAAGGCATGTCATTTCTATGTCATTTCTCCCTATAAGGAAATTTTTTAAGGCAAACCATGTACATGTCATTTATCCCTTAAAATTTGTGTAAGGAAAACTTTAAGGCATGTCAATTCTAGATGTGATTTCTCCCATAAACTTTAAGGAAAAATTTAGGGCAAACCATGTACATGTCATTTCTCCCATAAACGCAACGCAAAATTTAAGGCAAATCATGTACATGTCATTTCTCCTTTCTCCCATAAACTTAAAGGAATATTCTAGTGTTTTTGGAACCATGTACATGTCATTTCTATGTAATTTCTCCCATAAAATTTAAGACATTTTCTAGTGTTTGTGGAACCATGTACGTGTCATTTATATGTCATTTATCTCATAAAATTTAAGGCAAACTTTAATGATAACCTTGTACATGTCATTTCTCCCATTTCTCCCATAAACTCAAGGGAAACATTAAGGATAACCATGTACATGTCATTTCTCCCATAAACTTTAAGGAAATTTGCTAGTGTTTTTGGAACCATGTACATGTCATTTCTCCCATAAAATTTATGGAAAACATTACTCTAAGGAATTTGATAGTGTTTTTGGAACCATGTGCATGTCATTTCTATGTCATTTCTCCCATAAAATTTAAGGAAAACTTTAAGTATAATAATGTACATGTCATTTCTTCCATAAAATAAAGACAAACTTTAAGGATAACCATGTACATGTCGTTTCTCCCATAAACTTTAAGGCATTTGCTAGTGTTTTGGGAACCATGTACATTTCATTCGATGTCATTTCTCTCATAAACTTTAAGGCAAAATTTAAGGAAAACCATGTACATGTGTCATTTCTCCCATAAACTCAAGGTAAACTTTAAGGAATGTCATTTCTATGTCATTTCTCCCATAAATTATAAGGCAAACTTTAAGGAAAACCATGTACATGTCATTTCTCCCTTAAACTCTAGGCAAGGCAAACTTTAAGGCATGTCATTTCTAAATGTGATTTCTCCCATGAAATTTAAGGAAAACTTTAAGGCAAACCATATACATGTGATTTCTCCCATAAAATCAAGGCAAAATTTAAGGCAAATCATGCACATGTCATTTCTCCCATAAAATTTAAAGAATTTACTAGTGTTTTGGGAACCATGTACATATCATTTGTATGTAATTTATCCATAAACTTTAAGACATTCGGTAGTGTTTTGGGAACTATGTACATGCCATTTCTATGTAATTTCTCCCATAAAATTTAAAGCATACTTTAAGGAAAACTGTTAGGGTCCCGTGATTTGGCTGATTGGCAAGCCAAGTGACAGGGTAACATAAAAACAATATTTGGAGCCCAAGGACCTAGCCTTCCTGGACTCAGAGAGGGCTCCATCTATTTGTGTAAGAGATATCTATGTGTTTTTCTTCTTGTGTTTTTTATTTTAGGCTAGTTATGAAGTAGGTTTTTGGTTTTGTTTTTAGGTTTGTGAGAGATGAAGTGATCAAAGACTAAGATAGATAAAAATATTGTTAGATCAACTGGGCTATGGGGTCGAAAAGGTCAATAAAGCTTCAGATGGTGATACACGGTATGTTGAAGGGCCGATTTGATCAAGGTAAAATGGATCTTTGGGAAAAATGGAGTGGGATGGACACTAATTTTGTGAAGAACAAAGGCTTTCAAACATAAATAGTTCAATAGCTAACATAAACATGGTAGGGCTAACCATTAATCATGAGAAATGTAACTATAAACTGATAAATGCATAGAAATAAACATTCAAGCAATACATAGAGATATATGACTCTCTAACTTTAGGAAATTGCTATCAGACTTTGGAGAAAGACAATTAAGACAAACAAATAACTCAAATAACTATGAGGAAACACCTAAGCATAGTATTTCAAGATATTGGGCACTTTTGAAGCAAGATTGCATAGTTTTTAGGCAAAGGGCAAGATCAGTACAAGACCTCCTTGGTTCAAACTAGGACAATCAAACAATCAAAGAAAGGTTTCAGAGGTGGAGCTATGACTAGCCATGAGTAAGCAGGGCATACTGTGAATCATACTTAGCATGCATAAAACCATAAATGAAACAAGCAAACAATTTCTTCAGTTATCAAAGAGCAATCAAGGATTCTTTGATGTGACTAAGAAGGAAGAAAACATAGAAGCTATAAAGAAACAAGAAATCTAAGGTGCCTCCAAGGGCATGTCTCAAATCTATTCTCTACTATCTTATAGCAAGAAAGAGCATGAAATATGAATGAAAACTAAGAAAACATAACAGAGAGGGACACTATACCATTCTACCAAGTCAAGAAATCCAACAACAATTCCTCCTTCATCATCCAAAAACATTCAAGAAACTATCCAATGCATGAGACAAGTGTTTCTTCCAAGCTTGTATAACCATATATTGCTCTATATCATCAAGTTCAGCCTTATTTACAATGAAGTCTCTTGGAATATATAGGCCAAGATAAGGGAAAACCTCCTAGTGCAACTTGCAATCTCATTGGCCCATCAAAAATATCTGATTTTGTCCTTGAGGCTTTGTAAAGCCCAAGGCACAAAATATCTATAGAAATATCCTAAAAATGCTAAAAAAGGAAAATATATTGACTTTTCATAACTAACCATGGCCAAAAATAGTTAAACGTACATGAGGAAAAGTCACTTTAGAAAAATGTATTTTTCACAAAAATACTTAAGAAAAATATCAGCAGAAAGTCTTATGTCTTGTGGGCAACTTTTGGAAACCTTCTCGATGTCGAAACGAGGCCCGTGACGGCTCGTTGGAAAGCTCCGAATGTCTATTTTCTGAAAATGCTTACTTTTCTCTAAACTGATCACTGGAATTCTGTCAAAAACTGACCTTTGTGTAAAAACCCAGAAAATAGACTTTGCTGATAAACGGGGCAGAGTGTGGAAAAAGTGACTGTTTTTCGCCATTTTGGGAGACCAAATCATCTTCAATTGATCTGAAAATCGCTGAGTAGATGCCCCTGAAATTATGGCATCCAATGATACCATTTTCATCCTTTGAGGATGTCCCAAACAGAAATGGCGATGCCCAAGATTTTTAGCCAAAAGCCCAAAAATGACAAAAAACCAAAACTTGTTGAATTTCGCCCAATTTTGGCGAGCATGACCCTCAAGGGTTTTCAGAAACATGTTGAAACGCTGAGGCCAAAATTTGGAGACTTGATGTGTCTTTCTTCATTTTTGGTGTCGGGCGCCTCTTTTGAGCTTCCTTGAGCTTTTCTTGTGTGGCCTTCAATTTCCGTCGGGCGAACTGATTAAGCTTCTTATAGTGCCCGGTCATCCTCCTTTGAAGGTCCAAATCTCTATTGGCCTTTTCCAACTTCTTCTCCAAGTGATCATTCACCCTCTCAAGCCATGCTTCTCGATTGTTTTCTATCTCTTGGGTGAAGAAAGTAGTGAGAGGAAAAGATTGAAAAATGGCAGCTTCTTCCTCCTTTTGTTTCTCTAAGGCTCTTTTGAGTCCCATGGTCCTTGGCTGATCTTCATCTTCGCTATCATTGAACTCGCCCATGAGTTCTTCCAACTTAATTTGCGCCTTGGAGGCCTCTTTTTGATGTTTGATGGCCCGTGTCTCATATACCACCATGTGGACACTCATTTGTTTGTTTTGTGTTTGCAAAAAGTGAATGAGGTTTCTAGACCTCTCTAGATTTGCCCTCAAATCATTAATTTGTTCTTCTCTATTGATCAAGAGAGACTCTAGGATTCAGGCCTCATTGTCGCTATCATCACTTTGGATCTGAATTATGTCAAAGTCCCTCTCCTTCTCATGGTTGCTTTCTTCTTTCTCCTTTCCCTTGCTTTGGGTGGCCTTCTTGGTCTTCCTCCTCTTGGGTAATTCGACAATGGGTTGCTTGGGAAACTTCCTCTTGCTTCGGAGGGCCCTAGTAACATTTGGAGTTATAGTTTGAGGCACTCTTTTCCTTGATGTCTGGGGCTTTGTCACTTTTGGAGAATAAAGCATGGCCCCTTGCCTAGGAGAGGCAGCTAGCACATGCTCTATTTTCTCTTTGCCCTTGCTACTTCCCTCATCTTCCTTGCCACTGTTTTGAGTCTCTTCATGAATGCTTTGACTGTCATCTTGCATGTCTTTTTGAGGGATGCCCTCTTTACTCTTGTCCTTTCTTTCTTTAGGACTTTTAGGCTCTGTCTCCTCAATGTTTTGGGCTTCATCTTCATCATTTTTGCTGCTGTGAGAGCTACCAATATCCTCATCAAACTGTTCAATTTCCTCATCATTTCCCTCCTCACTGTTTTGCTCTTTTTCATGGCGCTTTTCTTCATCACTGTGCTGCATATCATCACTGTGTTTTTCTTCATTTTGCTGCCTTTCCTCACTGTGCTGCTCTTCTTCATAATGCTGCTCTTCCTCATCATGTTTCTCTTCTTCTTCATTATGCTTCTCTTCTTGTTCATTATGCTACTCTTCTTCACTAATTGTGGGAAATTTTAGCTTCTTGGAAATGGGCTTACTTGAGGAAGGCGAAAGATGCTGAGTGGAAGGTGAAGGAGATGCATGGGATGAAGAAACAGTGGCGAAATCGGGATGTGCAACGAAAGTGTCCCAAGAGATTCCCTTCTTCTCAAGTTGATGAAGAATGACAATTTTGGCGAGGGAATGATGGAAAAGACAAGATGGCTGCTGAGAGGGAGGTCTCTTTTGAACAGTGGAGGCCATTTTTTCAATACTTCTATGGAGGAAAAAGGGGAGATTTAACAATTGGGCTCTTGTGAAGTGCATGAGCAACCAGACATGGTAAGAATAGACCCGGGAGAACCTTCCCTCGCATGTGAAATATTTCATGATTATCTTCATGAGGGGAGCATAACTAGTCAACAAATATGAAAAAGGAAAGATGGATGGGCATGTATCCCGATGCTCCGGCTTCAAAAAGGGTTTGTATTTTTCTGAGTCTAGGTGGCTCTGTTTGAACCATTTTTCTCTGACATAAGGGATTTTGGTGGCTCTAGAAATGGATCTAGGAGAAAACTTGAAATCTAAGCCTACCGGCTGAAAGTGTTTCCCTTGCAATCTCAAAGAACATAGATGTGTCAAGGGGAGATAGCTTTTCACCTCCTAAACCCTTTGACAAAAATCTAGACATCCAACTTCATGAAAGTTAAACAGAACTGAAGGATGGGCATTTACTTCTTTAGTTGAAACAAGTTTAAACCTCCTGTGAGGGCCACTTCTGTTGTCTTGCCTAGGAGGCATTTTGTTTTGGATACTTTTTGCTAGTTGACTAAGACAAACTGTCTCAAATGGTTTCCCTACACCACACCTTGTTTTCTTTACAAGTTACTGTGCTTCTTTGATGCCAACAAACAAGTACTTGTCAAATGAAAAACAAAATCAAATCATCACTGCGTTTGAGCAAAGATTTTGAAAAAGATGGGTTGTGTTTTCCTTGTTGAAAAAGGATCTCCTTTGTTTGACAGAAACACCTTTCCCTCCAAACACTTCTCTTTTGATATTCACTGTTCTTTACAAAGTAAACAAGACATCCTCAGTTGACTTGAAAAGCCTTTCAACACAGACTCTGCCCTTTTTTGAATTCTGGGGCTGCACCATGTTTACTATTTCACAATACAGAGAGGACCTTTTAAAAAGACCAAGCCTTCACCCCTTTACCACTGTCTAGATGATCAAAACTGTTTTGAGACCTCTACAATCACCTGTTTATCTGTCCAGCAACTGTGTAGAGTTTTAGCTTTTTAATAACACAAGGAGAGCTTTCAACATTGGTCTAATAATCCTCTCTTTTCATTCACTGTTTTATCCTCTGAGTTTTTAACAAATTCTGCTCCTTATAGCAACTGTGGGCTATCACTGTTTTTTAAAGGCAGCTAGGGCTTTCTCACACTGATAACAACACCCTCCCCTATCACTGTATTGATTCTTGACATCTATAGCAAAAAAAACCTTATGATTTTGACCAAAGGCCCTACCTTCTAATCACTGTTTCTTCCTTGGAAAACATGGCATCAATACCCCCTTTAGAATTTGAAATTTACCAAGAGGTAATGGAAAATACCTTGAAAAACGCTTATGGACCTTGGTTGATAAATTGAAAAGCTCCAAAGAGTCTTTGAAGGCGTTTTTGGAAGTTAAAAGAGGAGCGGCACGTCTAATGCAGAGGGCGCCACACAATGGAGGTTGTCGGGTGGGCTTTCGTGCAGTGGGTGAACGTGGGCATAGGCGTGCTGCGCAGTGGTTTAAACTCAGTGTATGCACGTTCACAGGTGCGCCGCGCACAATTACAAGTGTGCCGCACAGGTTTGGAGCCCTGAAAACTTTGAAATTTTTCCCGAAACCAAGTTTCTCTAGTGAACAACTAGGGGAGTGTTTGCTTTGTGTTTTGAATTTGCACAAGGGGCTTTTTCAATGGTATCTCCGCCTTTATACTCTCAAATGATCTCAAATGCCTTGGTATTTTATTTGTAAGAGTTTGGATGCCTTTTGAAAAGGATTTTTGGTCACATCAAAAGGTAAAGCACTGTCTTTGATATTTCATCACTTGTAAAACACCATGAAGCCTTCTATTTGAACAAGTCTCATAATAACCATGCAGTGGCCAGCTCCTTTTGAAGATATTCATAGACACAACCTTTTCCGAAGTAAAGAAACTACCTTAAAAGTAAATCTTTTTTTACTATTTCTTCATTAAGGAAGAAACCCTGTCACTGTTTGTCCATTTCTGACCTTTAAAGGAGCACTGCTCCGGAGCAATGTCAAAGACTGCTGATGTATCTTTATAATGATATTTCTTTTTGACTGTGGGTAAAACCTTAGTTTCATTCACCGAGGCTTGACTTATATGTGTTGATCAAGGATAAAAGCCTTTAGAGACCCTTAATGCAATCACATATAAACAACAAAGTTTGTTTCTTGTGTACATAAAAGGTCTGGTCTATGACTGAGGTAAGTTCATTTCTTTGAATGGTGTCCTAGACTTGAAACATGGTGTCATAGCTTTTCCTCATACATATTGTCTCTGTGTATTCATTTGCAAAAGTATCTTTCAGAAGTAAGGCTTAATCTATCTTCTTGTCATTTTGATGAGGTTGTTCTAAGCTTGGGCATTCTAGCCTTTGTTTAATCTTTGAAGGAGACCTTTGATAGAAGAAAAACAAAGCTTCTTTGAATAGCATAAAATCACTACTTGGCCTATGTTTAACACCATTTTTCTACTCAAAATCATTCAATTGTTTCCCACTGCATTTCAATTCTGTCTTTCAACAGTGAAACTATGTAAGCATCCCTTGAAACACCACTGCTGTATCAGTGGTTTCATCCATTGGAGAAAAGGTGTAAACATGTTTTTTAGGCCATTTGCAGCATTGTTAGCCTTGTGCTCTTTGAATGAGGCTACACCTCTATTCCTGACCCTCTGCTTGTTAAATGAAGGAGGCCAGCATAATATTCCCAACCATCTGCTGATGTTTGGAGGAGGTTTGCGACAAGTTACCCAACCATCTGCTCATGTTTGGAGGAGGTTAACACAATCATGCTATTTCATCTCTTTTTAAAACTGTGTCATATTTCCTTGTAATGCATATCTCTGCTTGGCTGTGTTTGTAGAGATTTACTAAATTTGTTCTTTGACCAATACTCTTATCCCAGGCTCAAAACAACATGAGAAGCAGCTGTCTTCTCATGTTTCACTTGAAAATTTATTCTGGAATACCTGAACATCTCTGCTTTTGAAAAAGACACTGAAACACTGTAGATTAACACAATATCAGTTTGGCTTTTGAAACATGTGTTGCTGAGACATCAAGACTTTTTAGTGGCGCGACCTAAGGGTGTATCAAGCTTTGTTTGCAGAATATGAAGGTAATCTATGAATGGTTGGTACTAGACAGAGGCTCTTTTGGCTTAGGATAGTTTGCCAAGGGAGGATTTCCTAAAGCGCCACTACCTAAATTAGGGGAGATCTTTGACAGATTTGGAGTATTCTCTTTGGTATGACCAGATCTCAAGATGACATATCACCAGAGGTAGGGTAGCTGACATTTTTATTAATTAGTTGGTTAATGAATGAGCTGGGGATGAGGTTGAATGACAACATATGAATTTAGCTTATGACAGCTGATGGACAAGATTACATGACTGAAACTAGATAGGGCTTGACAACTAGGTTTTTCTCATCATAGGCTGATTGAAAAAGGTAGGAGGACAAAAATGTTTAGGGGTGTTTTCTAGCTGACAAATTTGACAAATTGGAGATCAGCTTCTAGAAAACTTGGCTTTAAAAGCTAGTCATCATCAACAGGTGAAAAAATATTGATGAATAACAAAAACCATGTGTTATCTCTAAATTGGTACTGATGGGCTGCTCCACCAGACAACTTGGAGTTAATTTTTCAACGGGAATTTTAACCGTCCAGATATCCTCACTTATGATTGATTGTGGGTTTAAAATGTAAAGGACTGCTACCATTGGGTAAATGGAGTCAACATCAGATAAGTTAATGAGATAATGCTTCTTGTGGAAATTGAGGCAAATGGAAGTTTTAACGATAAGATGGTACACATACATAATATAGGAAGAAAATAATAGTTTAACATCTAAAGGAAGTTAGAGCATGTTTCCATGAGTTCTGAGTAATTATATATAAACCAACTACATATATTAAACATGAAAGATAGAAGACAAATAATTCATTGAACACTTCATTCGAATCTTAGGTGAAAAATACCAGAACATTCAGTGTATATTACTGAAGCTGAAAGTTTTACAAAAATATCAGTGTAGTACAATAATCTCCAACCCTTTGATGTTCGATATTATGCCTATAAACAGAATCTTTTTACATTACAAAGGATGATTTATCATCAAACCTTGACTCTGATAGCTAATCATAACTGACAACTCTATTTCTGGAACATAAAAATACACCTATTCATTCAAGAGTTTATCTCCTAATGGGACTCTAATTACATTTATTACCTCCACTTCTCTAATAGTGGGGGAATTACATAGATAGGGGTTGGATGCTCGAATGGCATTCTCCATGATATAATACATAAATGTACTTTCCAAAAATTTAGCAAAAACTGTCGTATTTTCTAGGAAAGGATCAACATTAACTATGATTTTGTCTTCATGTTGTTTTGTATGAATGACACACATGCCAAGTGATGAATATTAGTTGAGATGTCTCCTTATTTGTTTGGATGCCTCCACGTGGCTTGTTGGTCTTCCATATGCCTTTCGCACCTTCAAAAACCCTTCAAAAATACCTTGATGCAAAAGAGAGCATCTTTAGGCATTTTCGTAGCGTAGTTTAGTAGCTAGTTGGTTTCTGTCTTTTAACCTTTCCTTTTGCCACCTCTGCTGGTCAAAAAGAATTTGTCAGGTCAAAATATCTAAATACTATCGCAATCCCTCCTTAGTTCTTCATAAAACTGATTTTAAAGGCCAAAAGAAATCTTCAGAAATTTCGTAGCGTTTTTCGGCCTTCAAGCCTGGAGCTCGCTACGAAACTGGCTAATAAGGCAGAAATTGCAGATTTTGTAACTTTCTTCAAAAATTGATCTCCTAAGCCAAAATTTATGTCACTTGCAAGCTATAAAAAACCTTAACAAAAATGTCTCAGTGCAATTCTTCAGTTCTTGGGTGTTTCGTATTCATTAACAATAGGTTGACCTTTAGGTTCTTCAATCACTTTCATTTTAAGTCCTCTCTTCTCTAGTTCATCTTGAATCATGTCTAGTTGTTCCTGAAGGTCTTTCAATTTATTTTGTAATGATCTATTTTCAGCTTGCATGTGCAGATTCATCTTCCTGGTATGTTTGGCCATAAGTCTTAGAGGTTGGGTTCTTTTTAGAAATTTTTTAGCATTACTCATATACTCTGAAACACTTGAGAGTTGATTGTCCATTTTTCATCATCTGATCAAACTCGGCCTTTTCGGACCCGTGATTCTTTGCCTCCAACTTTAACTCAAGTATTTCTTCTCTTTATTCTCTTAGTTTTTCTGTGAGGAGTTCTGTTTCTGATTTTTCAACCATCTTCCCCTTTGCCTTTCTCTGCAAAGTGACAACTTCTTCTATTGTTGGGGATAAATCTATAATGTTTTTTGGCTGCTTACCTTCATTGAATTTTTCTGCTCTTTTTCTTTCCATGGCCTTATTTTCAATATGTGGCCTGGTCATTGGCTTCCTTGGCTAAAATATGAAACCCGCATCCTCTCCTGCAAAATTCAATTTCTTGACAGACTTACCTTTTTTCATTTTTCTTCCATCACCTTCAATATCTTCTGCCATTGCATGAAGGATATCTTCCAGATTTCCTTTGGCCAATGTCTGACTTCTTGTTATCCTCTTACTGCTTTGTTTGCTAATATTTTGTTTTTGTTTTGCAGGCATTGACTGAGGGATATGAGTTACTTGCAAAGGTTCTACTTCAATGTCCGTTGGTTCTATAGGAAACTGTCTTCCTTCTTCATCAATATCTTCTGTTGCAGTTGGTGATCTAGTAGTTTTAGGTTTTGAAACTTTCTTTGGAGTCACTGCATCTACTTCATACCCACTCATAAAAAGAAAAGAGGTCCAATCTCTATTTAACCTTTTAAAATCTTCCATTACTAACATTTTTATCAGAACATGGTGAAATACTGATGTTTCATTACCCTTAGTCTTGACCTACACTTTATCTGACATCTTTCCCAAACTCCTGTATAAAAGGAAAGGTAGGTCAAGTGGTTTCTTAACAAAAAAATGCAGAAGGAGTCTAATATGATAGGAATAAACCATGTGGAATCTCCCTTCACAGGTGAAGTATTTTTGGATCATCAACAACATATTTGCATAATTCTCTTTCATATAACCCCTGGGATGCCATTGGTCATATCAGCTCCTCTATGCTCCTTCTTGAGAAACTCTTCATAGCCTTGCACTCTAAAATTTTTGCCTTTGAACCATTCTTCACCACTTCTAGGAATTTCTGTAGCTTGGGAGATGATATTTGGTGACACTGTAAAATTCAAGATCCCAATTTTTGATGTTGTCCCTGTAAAATTTGTCGCAAAGTCTTTGGATACTTGTGCATGGAAGCCTTGCAATTTCTAGTAGAACTGTAGGAAGCCCACCTTCCTGAAAGCCTCCATAGCAGAGGGATCTTCATTCAACAACTTCAAATCCATAGGTCATATCTTATGCAATAACCTCCCTTATTTTTTTTCTTCTTTGATGCCATGATGCTTTATACTCTTTGTTTCCTCGCTTGTTGATGACACCCGCATAATCAAATTCTAATTTAGCAACCTGCTTTGCATGGTGAAACAACTCTCAAACAGTGACAAAGAGATACTTCACATGCAAGAATTGAACGTTGAATGACAAAGAGCATCTTGGGGATAAAGTTTTAAAGGTAATTTGACAACTCGACGTTTAATGATGACACATGTGACCATAAAAGACAATAATGAAAAAATATACGGCTTTGAATGTTTGGGAATCATAATAACAAACTCGAATGACCTAACCCTTTACTTGTTTAATTGAAAATTGACACCTCACACCACTCTGACACTTTCGGCATAAAAACCCAGTTTCGTAGCAAAAACCATTTAATTGCTGATAGATTTGCTACGGAACTGTTAGGCAGTTTCATAGAAAAATCTACTGATTTTCCTTATAATTCGCTACGAAACTGTGAAAAACTGACAAGTGGAATATTTTGTGATTAAAAAGCATGGGGATGAAAACTAGATGTGATGAGGTTGATTTGACTAATAAGACATGGTTAGAGGTGGGTTTTAAACTTAAGGTAGACATCACCAAATGCAAATTTTTTTCAAAAATTTCATGAAAATGACTTATGAGACAACATGAACCTAGGTGAATGACATGTAGGACAAACCCCATCAATGTAAGTGTTAAAACTAATGAGTGATAACACCATGTACATGTCATTTCTCCCATAAAATTAAGGAAAAATTTAAGGCTAACCATGTACATGTCATTTCTCCCATTTCTATGTAATTTCTCCCATAAAACTTAAATCAAACTTTAAGGCAAACCATGTTGATGCAACCATAAGGCCACAAATAAAAACATATGCAGGGTTAGAAAAATTAACCCCACAATTACCCGCCTTAACCTTTGAGGTTCTCCTTTTACATCAATTTCACATGGAAAATTTAACCATGAGTGACTCTTCAAGTTCATAACTCAATATAATAAACTTTACCTTGTCATTGTCACCCCTTCACATTAACTTATTTCATATACAGATTCACATTATACGAATACCTCAAACCTGTGGGTTATGGCCCACATAACTCCCTTTATACACGCAAAGGATTAAAAATTCGGAGTTAAATACAACATACATACATTAGCGATCAAACAACACATACTCTTTAAACCAGATTGCACATAAACCCAAATCACGTGCAGATATGCAGAACTTCCCACTGGAGGGTCCCACTATACCTTGAACCAATCACAACTCATCGCAAATACTTTCCCACAAGTTTCCCACTCTACCGATAACGATAAACCATAAACCATGCGACGTACGCTATTGCGCAGTGTTGACACGTGGACTCCCTTCATCGCGTCACATCATTCGATCCTTACCGCATCGAAACCAAAACAGCATACCTTGCAATGTCTTAAAGTTAAACCTTAAAGTTGCCGATGTGTAATTTTTCAATCCACCATCCACCGTTGATCTGCTACACGATCTAACGGTCCTCACGTTCTCCCTCCATCTCATTGCAGCTTATATTGTTTGACTTGTGAAATGATCGCATCTGTTATCACTCTAAAAATTTTCTGAAACTTGGTCAGTTACACTTGTTCCTAAGTCATAATGATAATATAGGGTTAGAGTCATTTTTATATTTTTTAAGGTCTAGATCATGATTTAAAAGTCTCATTCCATCACCAAACAATGTTCATCAACCTTGTTTCATTCTTCAAAGATCTTATGCCATGTTTTAAAACCCATCTTTAAAGTTTTTTTCGAAGATTTGATGAATAAGCCACGAAACCACGTTTTCATAGCGCGCTTAGTGTAAAAAATTGATTCTGCACTACGAAAACACTGGTGAATTCGTAGCGCAAAAACCAGAATTTGCACACCATGCGCTACGAAATCGGGAATTAGTAGATTTGTCTCTGAGCTGTCATATCTGTCAAATACAGTTAAATTTTCCATCATTGGGTGTCCTTCATGAGTTTTCCTCCACGCATGAAACCATTATTTTTCATCATTAGAGGTCATTTTTCATAAATTAGAGGTCATTAATTATTGGTCCTTTCAAATTTCAAACAGTTGGCTGTTTTCATTTGTCTCATGCAAGAAAAAACTACATGCATTCTTAAGTGTTGAAAGAAAGAATTCGTGGTGAGATTCCTAGTTATCAAGTGAGGCTGTGTTGTCTCATTGCTAATTGAGACAGAGGTTATATTTCAAGCGAGGCAGAAACTGATTCAAATTCAGGTTATATTATCCATTACAGTGAAACTTGAGTTCTTATCAAGCAAGGCTGTTCCATTCAAATACAGGTTATACCAGTGTTTCCAAAGCTTGCTAATTTAAGTGAGTTTGATATTCATTTGTGTGGAAAATAAATTGTCATCAAGCGAGGAAGAGTTCTTATCAAGCGAGGCTGAATTCGATTCCTGAGTGAAACAGTCTATTCAACAGAAGACTCAGATTGTTAATTTGCTGAAGACACAGGGTTTTTAGAAGGGTTTATTGCAGATTTCTAAAGATACAGGTTTCAAGAGGAAAATGGCTGAGGAGAGAAGAAGCCATAGGTTTGGTCATTGCTTAAGGATTGAACCTGAAGGTGTTGAAGCCCTTACAAAAGATAATTTTGTCGAAGCAGCTTTTAAGAAAGTTGGATGTTGGAGGTTTTGTGAAAAACTTCAAGGAGGGCACACTCAAGTTACCGAGGATTTAGCCATAAATTTCACAAGATCAAATTCAAATATTGGGTTCCTAAATGTACCAATTTACCTTGAAGTAATATCAGCCGTAACAGAGATCCCAAGAGGTGAAGACAGGTGGTTTAAAAATTTCAAATTTGATATGACACCATGCAACATCTTTTTGAAACCAGAGTTTTCAGAGGTTTACTTGAACAAGGCTGTGCCAAGAAGTTATGTCAGAGACACATTTTCCAATCTTCTCTACAATATTCAGAGATACTTCACTTGCGAGGGTAGATATCATAAGGTATACACCTACCATTTTAAACTCTTGCTTCATTTCACAGGGATGATATCATTAGATTTACCTTTTTATCTCTTTAGAAGCTTGGCTAAGATGTCTGATAAGGTGAAAATGAAAGTTGAATCATGTGAAACCTCTTTATTTCACCACGGCTTAGTCAAACTGATAGTCTTACATGAGCTACAAAAGGCAAATAGATATTGGGCAGAATTCCTCTTTTTGAGTAGAACTGGAATAGAAGGAACAACTGCCAGCCCACAAGCTAAAAACCCATCAAAGATTGTTGGTCCAGTGGAAAAAAATTCTAAAATATTTGTTAAACTTAAACCCAGGAAACAAGTGAAAGAACCAATGACATCATTGAATATCCAAGAGACTCCTAGGTCTATACAGAAGAAGAAAACCCTGGTTGAGGAAACAATTTTAGAGCAGTCAACTAGCAAATCAAATCCAAAGAAGTTGACTAAAAGTCAGAGGTTAAAAGAAAAGGGTAAGGCTGTAATTGCAGAGGAGACAAGAGGAAATTTGAATGACATACTTCAAGCTATTGACATAGAGGAATCTCCCCTAGTGCAAGCAGACTTCATCAAATTAGATACAGGTGCCAACAAATTGAAAAAATTGAAGACATCTAAAAAGTTAGAATTTGAAGAAGAGGTGGTAGAGTTTATTTTTAAACCCAGAAGACCCTCAACGAGGAAATATAAGAAGCTGAAACAGTCAGATTTGGTGATAGATCAAACAGGGGAAGAAAGTGCTACTGTTTTTGAAGAAACTACAAATGCATCATCTGCAATGCCTGAAGAAGATAGAAACAAGGTCTTCAAGGTTCAAAAGGAAAAAAGCAGCTATGAAGAGGTAAAGAATAAACTCAGGCTTGCAAATAATGAAATTGAGAAATTGAAGAAAATAAAAAGAATATATGCTGAAGAGAAGGTCAAGTTTGAAAGGATGAAAGGGCTGTGGGAGCTTGAGAAAAATCCAAATCCTGAACTGATTGACAGTCAAGCTCAGTTTTGCATCTGGACCCTACCTGCAATCAAGGAAGCCAAGTTCATCAGGATGGTTAACATAAAACTGAGGGCTAATAACATAAGGCTCAAGAGGAGAATTGAAGATTTACAGATACAGTTAAATCAGTTTGGAGATGAGCTACACCCTAAACAGTAAGTTTCATCTTTGAAATAAACTTTGAAGGTTATATAGTAATGCTCCATTTTTGAAACTGCTCAAGGTTGATGGTTATTGTTATAAGAATGGATCTACACCTGAAGACTAGGTTTTAAAGGTTTCTGACTTGAAATTTTGAGGAAAAAACTCAGAAAGATGAAGACTCAGCTTTGTAGTAAGGCCATGAAACCGTCAAGAGATGCCAGAATTTTTGTAAATATAAAAGAATAAATGGTTTAGTTTTGAAGCCTTGATGCTGATGGGATATATATATTGAATATCAATGAAGATTCAAAGGGTTTTGGCACATTTAATTGGAGTCTAAAGCATGTTTTTCAAAAGAAAGGTTTGCGCTACGAAAACACAGACAGTTTCGTAGTGCAGCACTATGGAAGTTTCCACATCATTTTTGAAAAGTTGACATATACACAGATGGAAGATAAAATATCTATGAAGACTTTAAGACATATGGCATGTGTTTTGAGTTCAAATTATGCAGCAAATGGTTCGAATTGGTATTAATGAAGCATTCAACTACTATAAAGGAAGCACTATCCTATTTTACAGGGACATATAAGGAAGAGATAAAGGGGGTCTAACAACAAGAAGATAGACATGATCATGGTCGAAGACTAGAAGATGCAGCTGTCAAGTGTTGTTTTAAGTATTTAGATAAGGTTGTTATGTTTTAATAAATGATGTTTTAGTCCTAATTGTATTAGGAGTCTAAACAGACAGTTTAATTGTTAGTTGTGAATGCAGTTTGTTTTATGAAAAGTGTTAGGTGTCAAAATTCGAATTATCCTCAAAGGATTGGAGAGAATCCTAAGATGTAATGAATACTCTATAAAAGGGAGGAAATCAAATAGCATAGTGTTGGAATTTTCATTGAACAAGCATACTTTTTGTGATATCAGAGAACTGTGTTTTTATCTTAATACAGAGAGTTTTGTTTCATCACTCAGGATTCAGAAAAGGTTATGGATGTTTGATTGTCTCATGATGTTTCTCTTTAAATTACTTGCAGTGGCATGAATGTATGTTACTTAGAATTCACTGAAGGTGCTCTAACTTCCTTCATATGTTCATGAACTATGTTTATTCTCTGTCCTACTATTCTATTGATGCATCTAAACCCTGAAATACTCTGACTTCCATATGAAACTGATCTTTATGTTTTGTGAAAGCACATTTGACTCCATTTACCCAATAGATGTTTGTTGATTAGTAGTACAACCAATTATTCACTTTATTCAGTTTATTCACAGAGTTAGCCATTTGATCTTTATTTACAAATCATTAACCTATTGAGAGAGCCCTCTCAGGTTGAGGAGGCTAAGCCTCAACTAAAAGTTTGGTTTGAAATAGTTACGCAGGGTCTCCTTGATTATCAGAATACAGGTGCCTGCTAGAGGAAGAGGACCAGGCGACAGACGAAGATGAATGAACTCAATGATTGTTCAGTAGCAAGGTTAATTTATGTTTTTTTTCACCTTAGGATATACTTTAGCTCTTTTGTTTTTATATGGGCCACTGAATACTTTTTATTACAAGACTGGATGACACTCTTAAGGGGTTGGTTTCCTCCTTTGAGGAGGCCTCAAAATTGGTTTATTTTGCACACAACCAAGGCATGGATAGTCTAAGCACTGCTTGCCATCTCTTCTCATTGCCTCTGTACATTTTTTCATGCTTTTAATATAGTTTAGCCCAAGTTACAAACAAAAAAAATTTCACATAAATATATTTACATAAAATGATTGAAGTACATTTTTGAATATATGTAAAAATGATTGAAGTACAATACATATTGATGTATATATCTAAAAGTAATCATAAAATTCTAGGTGTTATTAGATGTGTTAAACAATCATAATATTTTAAAATTGCATTAAAAACATATATCCAGTACAAAACATTTTTCATTAATGTACATAGAAAATCTACTTTCAGTTCATAGTAAATTGAAAATTACAAAACACGTACCAAAAATTTTGAATTCAAGAATGAATATTATAATTTAATTAATAAACAACTCTAAAACAAAATCGTGCAACTTAAATTTGCATTATATCAACTATGCTAGATACACAGATATGTACATTTTGTAATCATGACATTATGACAAATTGTACCAGAGAATGTATGAATTCGTTTGAGACCAGATAATATAGACATGTGTATATGTACACGTGTATAAATTACTCATGTGCATATACCAAAACAGTTTACATGTGCAAACACTTGTACATATAACATAAAAAGGTAGTTCAATTTTTAGTTGAGTTCTGGAAGTTCTAAAAGATGAATCCAAAGAGAAGAAATTGTTGGTTATGTTATCACCAAAATAGGACCCTGATAGGCTGCTGATCAGACTACCTCGGTGTAACTCTTTCAAACCAGAATTTTGGATGAGGCTTAGCCTCCTCAACCTGAGAGGGCTCTCTCAAAGGGGTTAGTGATATTGATTATTGATAATATAGATGGCTAACTCT
>CM076576.1:804282716-804650055 GCA_034641835.2 Pinus albicaulis
TTCATGAAAAGGAGAACCATTCTTCAGTGATCCTGGAGAGAGTTCACATAGACATGTGTGGACCATTCTTGGTTGCTTCAACAACAAAACACATGTATTATGTTATTTTTGTTGATGAATTTTCTCGTAAATGTTCGATCTTCTTCATGCAGAAGACTCGATAAAACATTCTCAAAGTTTTCTAAGTTTAAGGCATTGGTGGATAAAGAGTCATGGAAGCAAGTGAAGGCTCTGTAGAGTGATAATGGTGGAGAATAAATCTCAAATGATTTCAAAGACTTTTGTAGAAAAGAAGGAATTCGAAGAGAACTCATAGCGCCTCATAACCCACAAGAAAATGGGGTCACGGAGAGGAAGAATAGAACGATTGTGAGTGCAGCACAAGAAATGTTGCATGATCAAGGCCTACCAATGCATTTGTGGGTGGAAGCATGCAACACTGCGGTTTATGTGCAAAAACATTGTTCTCATAGAGTACCTGGCATGAGTACACTTGAAGAAGCTTTCACTGGTAAGAAACCGGATGTTTCTCACTTTAAGATTTTTGTATCATCTGTTTATGTGCATGTGACCAAGAATGCTAGGAAGAAGCTGGAGATGATTGCTGAAGTTGAGATATTTTTGTGGTACACAAAAACATCCCATAATTATCGTGTGTATTTTCCTAAGAGTAATATGACTGTTATGCGACGGAATATAAAATTCGATGAGGGAAAAGCCATGCAGTTGTTGCTTTAGAGGGAGCTAGACTTGCATGCAGAGGAGGAAATGTTGGCTCCCAAATATGAGTCTCTAGATTTGGATCAACCACAGGAGGAGGTTCATTGAGTGGAGGATTTCACTCATGCAGAGCCAATCATCAAAACAGGCAGAAGGCGTACCACATAAACTTATAGGCTGAGAGTTGATGCTACGCAGAATGTAGGAGCCCCTACTTCACAGTGCATACAAAGACAGTCTCCTGGAAGATTTATTAGATACATGGCTCTCATGAGAAAATGTATTGTGACTGAGCCATATTCCTTTCAGGAAGCAGTGCAGGAGCCCACATGGGTAGATGCAATGGTGGAGGGATATGACTCCATTGTCAGAAATAGTGCTTTGGAAATTTTTCCAAGGCAAGTTGATAAATTAGTGGTAGGTTCAAGATGGATCTACAAGGTAAAGAAAGATGCTAATGGGAGCGTTGAGAAAGACAAGGCTAGATTTATGGCCCGGGGCTTCTCACAAATGGAGGGGATTGATTATGAAGAAACTTTTGCACCTATCACACAGTATTCTTCCATAAGGGCCATCCTTGCTCTCTCAACACAGATGGGTGGGAATATTCATTAGATGGATGTGAAGACTGTGTTTCTTAATAAGATCATTGAGGAAGAAGTGTACATTGAGTAGCCCGAAGGATTTGAGATCTTCAGTAGCGAGTTGCATGTGTGAAGACCTAAAAGAGTGTTGTATGGGCTGAAGCAAGCACCCCGTTCTTGGTACACTCAGAGCGACAACTGTTTCATCGGATTTGGCTTCAGTAAGAGTGAGGCGGATGCAAACCTATACCAAATTTTGGTGGAGGGTAAGCTTTTAATCATTGTTCTTTATGTTTATGATTTAATACAGACTAATGATGAGTAGTTGATACACTCATACAAGGGGGACCTTGCAAAGGAGTTCGAGATGAAGGATATGGGCCTCCTTCATTATTTCCTTGGATTGGAAATATGGCAGCGAGATGGTGAACTTTTTGTGTCTCAAGGCAAGTATGCAAGGGAGATACTAGGTAAGTTTCACATGGAGGGTTGCAAACCTTTGGATACTCACCTTCCAGGAAACTGGAGGAAAGAGGACGCTACATATAGATAGGTATTCGATGCTACTGTCTATCAACAGTTAGTGGGTTCGTTATTGTATTTAGTGAATACAAGACCGAACATATGTTATGCTGTGAAATAGCTTATTCAAGCGATGGTTAAGCCTACCAAGCTCTTTTGGAAGGTAGGAAAGAATGTCTTGAGATACCTGATGGGCACATCTAAGTATGGATTGTGGTAAAGATAGGCGGATGAGATGAATTTCATGGCTTCATGGATGTAGATTGGGTGGGCAGCCCAATGGACAAAAAGAGCACATCAGGGGGGATCTTCAGTATCATATCTATAGTTTTTTCTTAGTATAGTAGGAAATAGAGACCTGTGGCACTCAGTTCAGCAGAAGAAGAATACATGGCAGCAAGCCAAGCTGCATGTGAGGTTATCTGTATTAGAAATATCCTAGTTTTTTTGTTTGGTTCTCATTTAGATTCTCCAGTGATTCATTGTGATAATCAGAGTTTCATTGAACTCTCAATTAATCATGTGTTTCATGATAGATCTAAGAATATAGATATGCGGTATCATCATATCGGAGATTGTGTGGAGTGGAAGATCATGTTGCTTCAGTACATTCCTACGGAAGATCAAGATGCAAATATTCTAATGAAGGCGCTCACCAGGAGAAAATTTGAATACCATAGAAACAAGATCAGGGTGAAGGTTAACCCCTTTCTTATTGAGAGGGAGTGTTGAGATTCAACAAGATGATGATCATAGGGAAAATTAAGCACCTACATTAGGATGGAGCCTCGGGCTATTTTTAGGTGTAAGTTTCCTTTTAGAATGGATGAGAAAAATCTATTTATAGTGAAAGTCTATTTATAGATGGTGAGAAAATTCTATTTATAGATGACGTTGTATTTTTAGATGTATGTGCGAAGTCTATTTATAGATCACATGTCTATTTATAGATGCATGTTGACTATTATTATGCCTTAATAATAGTTGGAAACAAATATTAATCTATTCTCATGGAGCACTTGGAAATAGTTAACTAAAGTGGCAAACCATTTAGCTATGGGAAATTCGAGTTCAAAGGTTCGCTGGTGGGACATGCAAGTGGACTTAGTTGTAACTGAGTGATTCGAAGTTGTAATAGAGTTGGATGTGTAATATTTTGAGTTGTAAAGTAGCTTAAATTAGTTAAGTGAGTTAAACTCAGTTGTGCTAGTTGTATCTGAACATACACTAGTGAGAGATCAGTGAATTAATTATTTAATTAATTCAAAAGAAGTGGTCTCACATGCAACTGAAGATTTACTATTGTTAACTACATGCATGTTAGATCCAGTGGAGACCCAGTTGAGAGATAGGTGAAAGGGAAAGTTTGACTATAAATTGTGACATTACTGCGTGCACTCATGCAACCAAACGCACATTGGAGATGCCAATGAGGATTGCGCAGTCAAGGAAATCAGGATCTCATTCATTTAGGGATTGTGATCAACAGGGATTGCACAGTGGAGGCAGGCTATTTGGAGGCAGTAAATTGGTGCATGTATTTCCCAGTTTCTATATGACAGTGTGAGATGATTTTATATTGTACTGAGAGCTCTTGGATTAGAGTTTTGTATGAGATTGTTTCATTATCCATGATATATACATAATATATGATAGTGGGGTTTTTAGCTTTATGATTTCCCAATAAAAACATCTATGTTATGTGTGATTTATTTTTCTTCATGTGTTTGTAATTGGCGACCTTGTTTTAAATTTCCGCAATAATTTCTGTAGAAGTGATTCTATATTTAACAGTTTCATATAATTGTTAGATCAGGAGAATCCAAGAAATACATAATTTGTATTAAAATTTCTATAAAACTATCATGTTAGGACACTTGAACTCACTCTATTAATAGATCATCAATATCTAATAGGGAATTGCTAAGAGTTCACTCTTCAAAAATGATATTTATCTCACTCTTCATTCAATTTTTAACTGCATTTAAGTGTAAAGAGTAGACTCCAACATGAGCATCCAAACATCCCTACATTTTGGTGCACTTGGATTTTTATGTGATGTGATTTCATACCAAATTTCTTGACTTCTAACTATGATTTATTTACAGAGGCAGAGTCTCATATTTTTACAACAAGAATACTTATTAGTTATGATCATTAATTTTCTAGTCTTGATTTTTTATTTTGATGGATTAAACAAACTTCCTTTACCCTCGTTATGTGACTTGGTTTGAGGTTTTCTGTCCCTCTGAATTTATCAATACAATTTTTACTTCAAAGCCATTTTTTGTCCCTCTTTCTATGACCTTTTCACAAACAAAGTTCAACAGAGGACCACTTCTTTCACTTTTCCATTTATTGAGGCACTTCATGCCTTTAACATATGGATTGAAACCATTTGACCCAGAAAGTAGGGCTTCATCCCTCTTCCAATAAAATTCATCCTTCTTTAAAACCGAAAGAAGATATTGGACTAGGGCTTCCACTAGGTATGAGAATATCTAGAGCCTCTTCAAGGCTTCTCTTTCACCCACGTTATGATACCATGTTGATTTTTAGGATCTTCTAGAGTAATAATTACTTCCAATGATATATTAATTATTTTTTCTTGGATTGTGTTAGTGTCACTATTTGCATACTTCCACTAGGGATCAAAACACATTTTTCATGTGCATCTTAGGTGTCCCATTCTAAATAAATTTTTCATCATTCCATTAGTTCATGACATAAAATTGTTCACTAGTGGTTTTCCTTGTCAAATAAGCTTCATTCTTCCTCAAAATATCATATTGGTTGTCTCATTATGATGTCTCCTTGAGCATAACGACACTTATGGAATGCTCTGTTCCCTTGAAGGTCTTTTAAGTCAAAATCTCATTCAAAATGTCAGGTCAAAAAAGTAGTCCCATTAGGTCATTAGGGTTTCTCATTTCTCAAGGTCACTCCTTCATCCAGAAGAGCTTAGCACATATATGAGAGGGGTTAATTAAAATAATCATAATGTAATTATTATACTTTCAGAATTTTATTTTTCAGTTTAATGATTTTTATATCAAAATGTCATTTTGATATCAAATTCAAATATGTTATTTTTTTTTTTTCTAAATGTAATTTTATGTTTTTATACGTAATAAATTTAATCCCAAGCTGTCAAATGCAATAATGTAATCATCCAGCCTATGTGAAAGAAAAGAAACTTAAACTCCATGTTGGATCAACCTGCAATACCAAAAGGTCAGAAAATTAAAATAGTATCAGTGTGAAAAGAAAAGTGAACATTAGAAAAGTGGATGATGCAAATTGAAATTTCAAATCCACTAAAGCTATAAAGCCTATCAAGCATCTCAACACACATAATTGTTGCCATTTAGCCATCAAGAGTCTTCAACAAAGGTGAAATTTGAATTTTCTGAGCATTTTGAGGCAAAATTTCAAGGCGCTGCGCGTTTGATTCGGTGCTGCACATTTACCCAGCCGCGTTACACGTTTTCCTAGAAAAATGAAAGTGATTAATACTGCTGCTACATGTTCTCAGGGTGGAACTTCGTGTTTTTTGACTTGGTGTTGCGCCTTTTCCCAACTGTGTTGCGTGCTTGCATAGTGAGGGTTGTGAAGATTTGCACCACTTCCATTAAGCTGAATATTATCCAAAACATCTCCAGGGAGCTTTTAAACAGTAAGTGCACACAAATTCACCTTGCATCTAAGATATTTTGTGTCCATTAAATATTTGAAGTGTTTATTCCTTATGAAACCCTAGTTTCCATTTCATTATCATTTTACATGTACCATATCCTTATTGACCTCCCTAAACAAATATCAGTCATGAGAATTTTTAATTACTAGGGCTTTCATAGACCTAAGCTTTCCATTCACACTCATTCCCTTCATTTACCTAAGCTAGCCGTCTCATCTCCTTCTCCCTTCATCTCATTCCATTGTTTACCCTAGGGTTTCCTAACTCAAAATTTAATATGTCTGAAGAGGAGGATAAAGGTGTTAGTGAGGAAAAAATACCAAGGAGAGGTGACCAAAAAGGAGGGAAAATTAACAAATATGAACCAGTAACCACAAAGTAACTCATGGCTTCTCCTCTCACTGTTTCATTTTTTAAACACGTTGGTTGTTTCAAGTTTTGTGAGAAAGTGGAGCAGATTTAGTATCACCCTGTTTTGACAAGGTTGTTCACCACCAATATTCATGATAGGTAGGTCACTCTTGTTGGGGTCAATTTTACCATGTCCACCAATGTCATTTCAGCTACTACCATAATCCCTAATGTGGGAGAGAAATGTTTTAAACACAGAAACCTTGATATGAGCTTTAATGAGCCATATCTCAAACCTAGATACAAGGATGACAAGAAGACAATTTTCCCCTTCTCACATCTTCTTGACCGATATTTCCCTATGAAGAAGATAATCATGAAATACTTTACCTGTGAGGGGAGGTTTTCTCGACTCTACTCATACCACATCTGACTCCTCATGCACTTCAATAGAGTCAGAATGCTTCACATGTCGTACTATCTCTCCCTCAACATTGACAAGTGGCATACATTATGCAAAGGATCGATTATAATCATCAAATGCAAAGTATTTTTCACCATTCCATTATAAATATTATATTCACATGAATCAAATTGAACAAAAGAACATCCCATGGGACACATTCATTGCAAATGAAGTTTTCACTTCCCCACCTAGTCATCATGAGTATAGTATCCCTTCATCACGTCATCCTCCCATATACACTTTTCCATATTAGCCTGCTACTCATACATCACCACTTAGTCAGATCCATTCACCTCATGCTGATCCTACTTCATCACCTTTCTATAACCCTTCATCATCACATCATGATATTGAGGCTATTAGCCACCCATAAATTCTGATATACCAAGTGGTGGCTAAATTTGTTGTCAAGCCTTCAAGAGATATATTTCCTTTGAAAATCCATCATCTTTGAAGTCTTATGAGGATTCTCTGTCCCTGGAAATAATCTTCACTGTTGTTTCACTCTAAGCCCTCAAAAACTTGCTCATTACCAAGAGAAAAACTGCTCATAATGCTCCACTTCCCCACCATTCACCTCTCCTTTTCACTTCCACAAAATTCCCTTTTTCATCCTTGTTTATTTCAAAAAATACCTTAAAAACACCCTTCGTTTGATCCGTAATTCATCCTAACCATCTTAAAACCTCATATTTCCCCTTTTTGGCTTTAAAAAATCCCTCCTTCTATCTATTGGAACCTCCAAATTCCTCAAAAAACCCTTCAAAATCCTTAAAATCTTCATTTTCGTATTAAGTCCTGAAGCCCCTTTGGCCTTAGCTCTAGCCCCTTTTCCTCACAGGTGACCCAGAGCCATAACCTGGAGCTAACCCCCATCGCGTAATCGCAATCGAGGTTTCCTATTTCTTTGTTGTCGTTTACTTCAAAATTCCGATGCGATAAGCATTTTCTTTTTAAACCCCCAGTCTCCTCACCTTTTCATGGGACCACACTCGAGCGCTTATCCCTAAGCCCTCCTCTCCTCATATTTCTTCGTGAATGCACCTTTTTCCTTATAATTTTTTCACCCGACGTTATGATCCCAAACAACTCTGGACCGTTGATCTACATAAATCAATAGTCGTCGAGTGCTCTTCCTTCCGCACATCCATCTAACATCCCTTCCCCCATTTTCAAAACCTCTTCCCCTTTATTGAATCATAACCGTGTGATCATCAGATCCAACAATCAGGACTTAACCCGATAGCCCAACACTTTTCCACTGCGTGACAAGCCAGCTTACGTCATCGTGGACCCTACCTACCTTTTCTCCCTCGCATCTCTTCCTCCATCGCGCTCTCCCACAAGCGTCCGATCTCTCGACGATCATCCGACGGCCAGCAATGCATATCCTGTAATTTTTTAGCCCTTCCCGCAATGCACTACTTCCGTGTGATATGGGCGGTTTTAGAAATACACGCGTCAATCACTAAGTGGAATCACGTTCCAAACACAAATACCGCCTCCCCCCCTTTTTTTTCCACGAAAACCATTCCAGGTTTCCGCCATACCGCCTACCCTCCGCAACGTAATTTTATCTTTTAATCCTATTCGTCGATCTCTAAGATCACACGGCCCATGTTATATCGCGATATCAAACGCATTTGTTTCACATCTCTCTCCCAAGCGACTCCATCAAGAAATCTCCATCGTAGATCGTCCTAATCTAATGGTCCACGTTCATCCTCGCACCCAGACCCTCACTGAACCTGGTTAGTTGCTCTGCCAGGGTTTTATCCCATTTTCCTGCTGCATATATCTACCTCCTCACTGATCCTCTACCCCCATAGCCTTTCAAGCAGCCAAAAGCAAGCCCGCAGGTTTTCATAACAGTTTGTCGTGTGTTTGTAGGTTTTTCCATGGTCGATGAAGGATAAATGTTCTACGGTCACAAAGGTGACACAAAAGCTCAGATGGAAATCTTAGGGCCATGAAACAACATCAAAGGGAACCCAAACTAAGGGTGAGGTCGTGTCAACCAATGGATCAGATCCATGAACCCTCATTGACCCTCCAGCTCAATGAAACCATCCACCTGTACACAAAACACTCAGAAATGATGAAAATCACGTATCCAGTGACAGAAGGCAAGGTATATAAGATTAATAAAACCATTTGAAGGCATCAATACAGATGTAGTTCAAGAAATCAGCAAAGTGAAAGCATAAACAAAGCTAAGACAGGTTGAAGTACAAAGGAACAGAGCATTTACTGGTGCAGAAGTTGACTGACACATACATAGCCTATCTCCATCCTCAAAAGCCTGCAAAGCAGTTATTACACCAAGGAAGTTACTACAAACTATCAAAAGTAGTTATTTAGAAGTATGGGAGTCATCAAGGCCCATTCTTTCACTTAACTCACACTTAAGAAGATAAGAGTACCACTCCAGATGGTTTTTTCTCCCAAGAACACCCTGGGGCTGATATCTGTCATATCAAAATGGTCTCAACAAGCTACAAAGTTATTGATCCTGTCTAGAATTTAATGTTATGTTTATGACCCAGAATGGAGCATTAGAATTCTCTCTCCTATCTCTAATGATCATTAAAACCTTCTTTACCTAATTTCCTCATTTTTCCTATAAAGATTCTTTGAAGTCTCATTGTAAAAGGTTGGCATTTGGTGATTTCTAAAGTAATACATATTGCTGCTTTGAAGAAGCATTGGCGTTCTGAAGGAGTGTGGAGGTTTATGTTTTTCTCTTGATGAAGGAGGCTGAACCATTGGATCCTTGAGCCTAGTTTTGGTGCAGTAATTTATTATTGTTAATGTTGTTTTCCTGTCTATCACTTTGTTCCATTTTGCTTGGACTTACAGTAGGATAAAAAATTTAGGCAGAGAAATGTATCTTTGAAGCACCTCTGGCCTGTTTATCCTTCACAGTTTATATGTTTTCCAATACTGAACATGACAGGGTAGACCAATAGCTCTCTTGAATATTCAGTTTCTTTTATTTTAGAAATGGTTAATTCAGTTGTGCTAAAGATTTCTTAGGCGTTCCCTCTTTCTTTGCCACAGAATATTGTATCTAAAATCTCCCTTTAATTATTAATTCTTGCAGTTTGACAAAGAGACTTGTTTCAATCATACCCTCTGTTCATTATTGTAATTATTGTGTTAAAGGTCCCTATAATTGCAGTCCTAGATGTCAAAGGCATTCCCTCTTCTTTGAATGCAATTGTATGTCTTTGTTGATTTAGCTTTCAGCAGTGAACTTATAGGAGGAAATAGGGCATTCCCCGAATCCTATGATTCATTAAGAAGGCTTTAGTCTTCATTTCTCCTTTTCTTTGAGTTTTTATATTGATTAAGTCCATAACAGTGAGCTTACTAGAGGAAATAGGGCATTCCCCGAATCCTTTAAGTCATTGTGAAAGGGTTTAGTTTGTTTTTCACTCTTAGTCCTTAATGTTCATCTCATTTCATCTATATTATTCGAAATATCCTTGACCGAGTTAGATTTTCCCTCTGGTTTTCCTTCCTTCTCAATCAGAACTATTTGGATTTTCACATGACTCCATTGCCTAATGGCTTGTAGATTCATATTCTCTATCTATACTACATGAAACACAATTTTCTAACCAAACAAAAAAAACAACCCAGCACTTCATAACTAGCCTAAAATAAACTACTAAACTTTCAAGACACATCCTTATAAAAATATTGAGAGATCCCTCTATGAGAATAGGAGGGCTAGATCGTAGAGCTCTAAATCTTGGTTTTCATGTTTCCTTGTCACTTGGCATGCCAATCTGCCAAATCACAGGACCCCAACAGAGGCATCAAGCAGTGAGAAGGATATTGAGGTAACTTGGGCTAATGTGACTGAAGTTGAGCCATTTCCCTGGATGTATTAGAGAGAACAAAGGCAAGTGTTTGCTTCACTTGGAGTGAAAGGGGCCACGCCTTCTTTATCAGAAAAATAGGTAGACAAGGGCAAGGAAATGGCTAAAGAGCCAATCATTGAGGAGGCGGAGGATAAACATGAAACATAACAGGAGTTTCAGCGTATTGACCTTGATGAGGAGGATCAGGATAGAATCACCAGTGCATTAATCAGAGGCAAAGAGGAAAATATTAGTGAAATTCAAGCTAATCTTGACAGAGCACAATATGTGATTTATTTTCTTGAGCAAGAAAATCAGTAGCTAAAGACCAAGTAGATTATCAGTGAGAAAAAAACCATAAAAGCAAAGAAAGATGTAGAAAGGGCTAAAGCCTTATTGGAGGAGACCTTAGACATATTTTATGAGATTGATGATGAGGAGCATAAACCTCTAAGATAGAGGCCAAAGACAATGAGGCTAAAGAGAGCTCTAGCCCATTAGAGACAGAGAGAATATGAGTTGGTAGAGCAGCTCATTCCAAGTGAGTTGCTTGCCCTTGAGATTAACGGGGATAGAGAGTCATGTCTTGATAGAGCCAATTTACATCTAGAGAGCTTGTTAGAGAAGGCAAATAAATACAATGATATTCAGAGGAAAATGGCAAAACACTATGCCATGAGAAACAAAATTGCAAGGGCCAAGCTCAAAAGAGCCCATGCAAAAATTCAGCTTTGACCGAGAAAAAGAAGAAGGAGAGTTTAGAAATACTTGTTGAAGTGTCTCTTCATGCCTCGATCCCTTTATCAACAACTAACCTCACACATTTTGGCAATTTTTTGGCACATTTGGCACTTTAGTGAATTTTTGAGTATTTGAGCAATTTTGGCACGCTGAAATTCAGCCAAACGTGCAATGCCACTAATGTTGCGATATTTTTTGGGGGAATCCAATTGCAAAATGGCCACCACCATCATGTTCAAAATGATGAATACATAAACCCTAGCAAGTTTCAGAAAATTTGGAGGAGAAATGGTCCCTTAAAAGTGAAAAAAACCACCAAATTTTCATGTCTCTGCCTCCTTTTTTACCTTAGCGCTGTGCATTTACCAGTCTTGGGAGAACAAGTTTTTGACAGGGCAGATGGACACCATTTTGGGCACTAGAGGCATATTTGGAAACTATACCTAGATATATTTCTAATTAGCTACCATGGAGATGATTTGGACACCGGGAAGGCCTCCAAAAGTCACTTGCAAAAGAGGTTATTTTTTTGTCATAGCGCTGCGCTTTTGCTAGGAAAAGGAAATTTTCATCATATTCAGCAAAATTTTGAATTTTTGACTTTTTATTTGGGAAAATGAGAAAATTACTAATGTAAAAGGTCAAGATAGAAGTAATTTTCATTTTTTTATTGTTATCTAGGGTAGATACATCATATAAGTCTTCTAGAGGTCAAAATAATCAGTATACTATCTTTTAGAGGCAAATTGTTGAGTTTTCCTAGTCTTCAGATTCTTGTTTGCGAGTAGGTGAAATCGATCCCTATCTCATGGATTCGATTCCCTAAGGCTAGGAAGAGTGGTTTTGAGGTGTATATGATGTATTTTCTCGGTCACTGCAATGGTTTGATGCACTTGGAGCTTTGGCATCTCAAGGACACAATTTTGTATCAGTTTGGCCTAGACATTAATGATAAATTTGTAGTTATTTCTTTGGGATCCATGTGGTATGTAGTGTTTTACATAGTTTCTTCTTTGTGATTAGTAGTATGAATGTATTTTAAGCTCATAAACCATTTTCATGTCTATGATATGCTTAATTTCAAGTTGAAAGGCAGAATTCATATTTTCACGCTCTGTTTTGGGGAATTTAGCATAATTTGTTTATTTTCTTCAGTTTAGGGAGAATTAATCTCATATAATCTTCCCAAATCCTCATCAGTATATTTCACCTCACTATAATCATCCTTTAAATGTAAATACTTCTACCTACCTTTCCCCTTAGAACGCCCTGCAAATTTTGACATAATTTCCTTGCCCTAGTTGTTTGACTCCTAATCCAAAAAAACCCTCCACAATAAAAATAAAAAACCCTGAGCTAATATACCTAGCCTAATATCTTCTTTCCTTATTCATTTCTACTGTGATACATATGGAGAGATCCCTCCTCTAGCCTAGTAGGGCTAGCTACTTAGCTAAGCGTGGTTTAAGGTTACCTCGGAATTGCCTTTCTCAGCTTGAGGTTCAATCCGAGTGATAACATTTTGGAGACTCCACTAGGGATGATAAGATTTAGATCAGATTAACCCTAGTAATAAGTTTTCATTGAAATTACTAAACTTGTGGATGATAATTTTAGAGTTTACTCAAAGGATGAATTGAAAAATTTGTAAAGTGCATATTTGTTTTTGAAATTGGACATATTGGCTTCTTGAAGATACACCAAATCCAATTCTGATCCAAATCCTCCTGTCATTGTTAGTGATCCTCATAACATTGGAATAAAAGCTAAAGCTATTTTTCAGACTTCTAGTTCAGTCAAAAATCAATCAGAAAGAAGTTCCATTCCCATAGCTCATTCATTTCCCGAAGGGTTAGAAAACTTGCAAGATATTCAATTTGATGTAAATTTTGAATAAATTTTAGTCCAAAGAAAATATTTGAATTGGATTGAAGAAACAGTTGTTGATTCCTCCATTCCCTTTCACAGTCCTATTGAAGATATGTTTTCACACTCACAATCAGGGGCTTAATCAGGGTCACAATTAGGTACACAACTTTTACAAGTTCTTAAAGATCTGCAAAACTATTCTTCGCAAGTAAATGTTGGGGTTATAAGCAGACATCAGATCTCAGTTTCTTCTACCATCACTCATATAATTTTACCTAGAATATTCCTTTTCCCGCACCTCCTTCTTCATCTGTTGTTCACACTACTCAATCAGTGACCAATCCTCCCACATCAGGCATCCAAATCCCTGTTGTAAATACTCCACCTCCAGTTATCATGGATGAAAGATATGCCCCTTTGGTTCTCCCTTATAAACCAAGTGCTATGCCCACAGATTACCAAACCAAAATCCCTTTATTTGACAGTACTCAGCCTGTGACAGCCCAAAAGCACTTAGATAAGATGAATGGATTTTTTGACCTTCACGAAGTTGATATAGAGGATGTGAAGATGAGGCTATTTCACAAAGTCTAGGAGAGGAAGTAAGAAAATGGTTTAGAGCTCTAACAACATCCACTATTGACGCTTTGGAAGTGTTGCATCGTCAGTTTGTAGAAAGATGGGAAGAAAAGAAAAATCCCCTTTAAATTATGTCTGAATATGAAAATATCAAGAGGAATGTTCGTGAGATTGTTCAAGATTATTGTGTGAGATTTAATGTAGTGTACAACTCTCTTCCTGCACATATCAAACCACTAGAGGGTTTTTCTCTAGTCAAATTTCCAGATAGATTTGATACAGATATGGCATATTAGTTACGTGAACGTGATCCTACAACTTTTGCAAATATGCAGAAGAATGATGTAAGTGTGGAAGTGAATTTGTTGGCCAAGAGAGAAAGGATGAGATCTAAAAAGAGGGTGACCATTAAAGAGGATTCATCTACTTCTGATGCAAAAATGGATTCATTACTCTGGACTATGGAGAGAATGGTTGACCGATTGTCTATCTCAGATAGACCTGAACCACAAATCCGGAATCCAAATTTCAGAGGGAAATAACCTCAATTTAGAATCAAGTAGAACGATTAGAGAGCACCTAACCAAATAGCACAACAACAACAATAGATTAGGATGCCATTGCAGAAAAATTATGTCCAAGGAGTGGAAGAAGAAGAAGATGAAGATCCAGTCATTGAAACAAATCATTTCTTTATAGCAGATGGCTTACCCATGTTCCTAATTGAAGATGAAAATTATACTGAAAATCTGGATTCTCCAAAATATGAGGAATATATCTTGGAAAATGATGATGATTTGGAAAAAGAATCAAATGATTACCAGCATGGGTATATGAATGCTTTGAGTGCACAACAGAAATAATATTCTTTAAGGAGCAGAGATGTACAATCCCATTTATAAAATAAAAGACGTCCAGTCAAAGAATAATCTTCTGAATAATCAGAGAAAGGGTAAAGAACATGAAGATCAGAATCATAGCAATATAAATCAGCCATCAACAAGCTCAGCTACTAAAGAGAAAGACACTCAGAAAAAGGAAAATATAATAAAGGATCCTATTGTCAAAGAGGTAGATAAAGTCACAACTTTTAATTTAGAAAATTAAATAGATAAATTGAAAGTGTCCATTCCTTTGATAGAATTAGTAAATAATAGTCATTACAAACATCAGGTCTCTAAAGTGTTGCTAGTTGATCCTTTGTCCGATATGGTTAATGTTGAATATGACCACCCGAGCTCATTTTCAATCTAGCGATAGATGGTCAATTAGAAGAGAGTGAAGTTCCTCCATTTTATTTAAACCTTAGACTGCATGAGTACATACTTCGGAATGATATTCTTGATTCTGGTGCTTCTCACAACTTGATGCCTAAGGCGATTATGGAAAAGATGGGCATGGATATCACACGACCATATCATGATTTGTATTAATTTGATTCTGGTAGAGTTTTTTGCATTGGTCTTATAAAAGATTTAGTGGTTTCCTTATGCCAAATCCTAGCCAAGAATTTTTTGATGGATGTAGTGGTTGCTGATATACTGCCTTGGTTCGGGATGTTACTGTCTAGATCATGGGGAGCCAAACTTCTCTTATGCTACTATTCCTATTTTTGGGCAACTAAGGAAATTCTATCGGGAAAATAAAATGAAGTATATGATAACTAGTAAGGAGAAGCCCATAAATCATCCAATACAGGTTGTAAATATGATCTAGAATCTTTTTTTTTGTATAATTATGGTGATTTGAATGATGTAAATAATCAACTAGTAGTAGTAGAAGATGTTCCAGAAGTTTTAGAAAGTTTTCGAGGAGTTTTTGATAAGGAAAAATAAATGGTGTCCTCTTCTGAAAAGCTCTTGAAGAAAAGAAATCAGTAAAAAATAGAAAAATGAGGTGACCAGCCAAAGTAAATTAGAATCAATAGTTAATTTTCAACATCTAGAAGATGAAGATGGACTGTGGAGCATGTATTTCGATGGTGCTTTGGTTAAGGAAGGAGCAGGTATTAGTATTTGGATCCGGAGTCTGGTTAGTAAGTTAGGTGGACTTCCAAGTAATGTTAACGAATGCTCTTATAAATTGGCTTTTGACTTTTCTAATAATGAAGCAGGGTATCAAGCATTAGTTACAGGTCTCAAAATTTTGAAGGAACTTGGTGCAAAAATAATTTCTGTTTATGGTGATTCTGAGCTTGTCATAAAGCATGTGAAAGGAGAATATCAAGCAAATCATCGCGAATGAGATCTTATAGGAATGTAGTCTTGTATATCTTAAAAAATTTTCCTGAGTATACATTAATAGCAGTGCCAAGAACTCAAAACATCTTTGCAGATTCACTTGCTACGATAGCAAGTAATCTCAAAATTCCAATGAATTCCAGTAATAAATTTGAAATTCATGTCTAACATAGGCCTAGTGTTCTTGATAATTTAAGGTACTGGTAATTTTTTTGGGATGATAAAGAAAATAATAGTTTTTTGCAGAATTAAGGAAAGTTCAAAGATGCTTTTATTGATGATGTTTGTGATGTTGATGATCAAAACATAGAGGCCAATCAGATGAATTTTTTGCAACTGAAAGATAATATTATTCTTAGAGGTATTATACCTTTAAAATATATGTTTGATCAGGATGATGTGGCCAGAAAACCAACATTGACTCCTACAAAAAAGGGTGTGGAAGACATGAACATTGGAACAGCAGATAAGCCCAAGATGGTTAAGATGTCTAAAACATTATCTCTCGAGGAAAAAGATAAGTACATCAAATTTTTGTTTGAATTTTCTTATATTTTTGCATGGGATTATGCAGGTTTGAAGGTCTATGACTGTTTCGGGGAAAATCACCTTAGAGGTTTGTTGGGTCAAAACCTCCACAGAGCAGGGCATGCCATTCAGAAGGACTCACACACAACCATGCTTGAATGAAAAAACCTAGATGACAACGATAGCAGAACTCACCTGTAGTCCTACGTTCGATGTAGATCCCGTGGGGTCCAAACCCCCAGCAACCTTTCTTCCTCCTTCAACCTGAAAAAAAGAAAGAACGTGCATGGAAACCTAGTTTTACAGCATATATTTCTCCTAAACATTAGTGTAATCCATGTGAAATATTATGTAAACAATAATAAATGCTTAATAATCAAATATTTTCACATATACAAATGGATATTAACACGTAGGTTCAGGAACAAGATGGTTCTTCATTATTATGAACAGCATGTATAGAGATAAAGAGTGGAGAGATCACCTAAATCCTTCCACGATCTTCGAGCAGACCGTCGTCCGGATCCGTCCCGCCCTTGCCTCGCTAAGATACTTCCAAGACTAGTGCACTTGAGATGGCATATAAACGAATGAACATCTCCAGGAAACAAGGGTTTCCTATATAAATCTGGGAAAGTGCAGGAGGCACGGGAATTCAGACTTGAACTGGGATTCCAACAGAGTATAATGTCAATAAAATTTCTCTCTCCCTTAGGCCAAACACATGAGGGGCTTTTATACTCCCTCAAATTAGTTTCAACCAGTTGGAAACACTTGGCCACATGCTGGGGTGGTTGAACTACCAAAGTAACCATCAACCCAGCCCGAAAATAGGGAATTTTAATATATTTTTTAATGGTTTTAATGGCATACGCGGAAAAGTACATGTGGACTCACATAAACATGCGGAAAAGTCTGAGGATACCCGCGTATGGGAATTTTAACACTGTTTTTTAGTGAATTTTGTTCAAGTCTATGGTAATGGGTGCCCAAAGCCATAAAGACAATCATGAATCACTAGAGGGTGAAAAATTATGCTATAACAGATGCCCCCTAATATATGAGGTCAGAAGCGGTACATGATGGCTGAAATGTATTATGCACATAGAAAGAACTTCCCAAGGACAAGAGAGGACTTCACCAGATTTCAGCCTGCCAAAAACCGATGAAAGAAAACAGAGAGTCAACTCATGCTGAGGCGGGCATACCCATGCTTAGTCCAAAATACATCATATAGAAAGTACATAATAGATCCAAAATGTATACAAGTATAGCTGAACTGAAAGTACACAATGAATCATCTGAGCATGGCCCGGAAATACAAGTCTGAATCAATGTCCAAGTATCACATATAGAAATCTGAGCGATGATGCTGAAACTGGATGTCTGATCATATAAGTAACTGAATCTCCATGTACCAAATCATAAAGGGTGGAACAAACGGTACAATCACGCAACTCGGGAGCCAACATATAAGATGCTGCTGAACTAAACTGCAACATATAAGGGTGAACGACATCACTGGCAGAAATTGAATGGACTGTCAAAAGTGAACTAAGAAATGCTGATGCAACCCGAGGTCTTCACCGATCACTATGGCACAAATCTACACAATGGGAATAAATGAGCTGAAATCGACCATGTGAGAAATCGTTGGATTACCGGTCAATGATGTATATCATTAACCAACGTGAGACAACCCACCAATAATGAAAATGAGTGTCAAGGTGCCCCAGTACAATCTAACAAGTGCGAATGAATGAGTTGAAGTCAAACACTTGAAAGAATCTACCAATCAGGAGGCAATGATGAATCCCCACTGTCGATAGCGAAGAGTCCGCCACTGATGACTGCAAACCCTAAGGTACTGACAAAAATACTCTAGACCTTATTCCCAGAGCAATGAGTCGGATTCGATGGGAAAAGATCTGCTGGAAGGAAGGCATTAAGGCATCCCACATCAGTCCAGCGCGAGTGTAACCCGCGGGCCAAGATTTGGAAGGAATTAGATGAAGTAGAGTGATGGAACCAAACCGAAGTACGTTTCCAACATGCACAAGATGAAGCTAGTGCATGGAAGAAACCATCTGAACCAACCAATAATGAAAGCTGACACAGAGGCGAGAAATCCACCGATAGGGTCAAATGGAAATCAAGCTATTGCATGAATCCCAAGTGTGATAATGTATGTTGACGTCGAACACAAGGGAAACCACTTAGTCAAAGACCCATAATGATGATCAAATGTTGAGCACAAGGTCACCTATTAATGATGGAAATAGGGCCAGGGTGCGGCTCTAGGTTTGCTCTCAGAGCAATGTGTCGTAGTCGATAAAAGCCAAACCCGCCAGCAAGAAGTCAATGGAGACCTTCTCAAACCAGCACGAGCAAAGGACCAAAACATCTTATGTGATAGAACAAGATACTGACAAGACCAGGAAGTCCGACTAAATAATGAGTCAAGAGACACCGCAGAATGGCTGACTCTGGCTAGACTTCCCTTGAACAAAAGCATGACTCGTAATGACCATGGCAGTAAAAAGTGACACCGTATAAGTCTGTTATGTAGGAGGCAAAAACAAACTCTCCATATGATTGGAAGAGATAACCAACCGGGGGAGAACTGACCAGTGAAACAAGGTAAAGGCTGAACCTAGGTCAAAACTAAAACCATCCCAAATGGAGGAAAGATATATAAGTGCATATGCTTTGTTCAAGGGCAACAAACTGACACAATACTGCCATAAAAGTATGAAGTTACATCCCGTTCCCACTCTTTTTTTTATATGTGATTTTTTTGTCTTTTTCATTTAATAAGCCTGAAAAAGAATGCTATGGTACAATGGATAGAACGAGTATTAAGAAACAGATGCACTATTTCCTAGGATTGGAACGATCCTATGCTCAATGCAAGGTGGCGAAAACTGGTAAGCAATACTCAAAGGAATGTTCCATCCATGGGTAAGCGGGTGTCAAGTCACGATAGCTAAGTGAATGCAATGGTTAACTTGTACAGATAGACAAGGTCAAAATTTGGCTTAAACACTGAGTCCAAATGAAGCTGGCTAAAGGCCAGGATAAACAAGTAGCCAATATGCAATGCAGTAATACAACTCAACAACTCCAGGGAGCCTCTAGGGTAATAGCCAGAAAAATAATAGTGAGAAAGAAGAAGAATGAAGCTTCAACACATAAGTCATGGTGGGACTAAAGAGGACTCCCGAGCCTACATAAAACGCAGCATGGGCAACAAGTGATAGCGAGGAACTAACTAGGAAGCCCATGTAAAGGAAGGCTCTACCACCAAGTCATGATTAAATAATCGGCGAGTGAAAAGGGTGTAATGCTCATGACCTGATGGGATCGAACCTATGGCAAGTGATCAGAATGGAGGCTAGTATGAAAAATGCAACGGAAAGTGGATTTCCTAACCTATATGCCAGTTTTAGTTGATAAAAAAGAGATTTCAAGAAGACCAATTGAACTATCCAGTAACTAAGTCAAACAAATTCTGAATTTCAAGTATAACTTCAAAAAAATGCTCAAAGCCAACCATGCCACTCTCGTAGCGGGGCTTTATACGAACAAAAAGGAAGATAAGAAACTCAATAAATCAACTCAGCACAATAGTATAAACTTGCAATAAAAAACTTCAAAGAATCAAAAAGAGACTCTTCGAAAATTGCAACAAAACTAGTCTACTGAACATCAAGGAAACCAAACACACCAAATAGGTAAAAAATAAAAATGCGTAGCAACACACAAGGAAAGGGTAAATGAGCAGGAGCTCTCTATTCTAATTAAGCAGAACAGCCAAGAATATTCAAGAAAAGGCCTTGGTACTCAAACCAAAATTGCAAACGTAACAACCAAAAAATTTCACCGACCAAGAGAGTCTTCACACAAAGGAGAGAGAAATAGACATATAAATCCTTTAAACACAGTCCAGAGATTAAAAAAAAACTGTAGAAACAGGTCCCCACAGGCAGACAAGACCGAAAAAGCTAAAAATCAAAATTTCAAAATTTGCTCCCAGGCATACGCGCTTTTACAGTTTTTCAACCAGCGTGCATACGCGACTATGTTAAAGGAAACACGCGTATAGGTGACTCCCTTTAACAAAAATTGTGTGTATATGTGTCTGTGTGCAGACAAACCCGCGTATGAAAAGGTAAATAATGAAAAATAAAAAATATCAAGCCTGGATAAAGAACCAGGACTTCAGTCTGACTGAGAAAGAGTTACCTGGACTGGAAATAAAATTTAAAACTATTGGAAACCTATCAAACAACTGAAACCACCCAACAGGGGAGTCACAAGAATGCGATCCCCAGTGGAGTCGCCAGTTCTGTTTCGGGGAAAATCACCCTAGAGGTTTGTTGGGTCAAAACCTCCACAGAGCAGAGCATGCCATTCAGAAGGACTCACCCGTAGTCCTACGTTTGATGTAGATCACGGAGGGTCCAAACCCCCAGCAGCCTTTCTTCCTCCTTCAACCTGAAAACAAGAAAGAACATGCACGGAAACCTAGTTGTATAGCATATACTTCTTCTAAACATTAGTGTAATCCATGTGAAATATTATGTAAACAATAATAAATGCTTAATAATCAAATATTTCACATATACAAATAGATATTAACAAGTAAGTGCAGGAACAAGATGGTTCTTCATTATTATGAACAACATGTACAGAGATAAAGAGTGGAGAGATCAGCTGAATCCTTCCACGATCTTCGAGCAGACCGTCGTCCGGATTCGTCCCGCCCTTGCCTTGCTAAGATACTTCGAAGACTAGTGCACTCGAGATGGCATATAAATGGATGAACATCTCCAGGAAACAAGGGTTTCCTGTATAAATTTGGGAAAGTGCAGGAGGCATGGGAATTCAGACTTGAATTGGGATCCCAACAGAGTATAATGTCTATAAAATTTCTCTCTCCCTTAGGCCATGCACCTGAGGGGATTTTATACTCCCTCAAAGTAGTTTCAACTAGTTGGAAACAATTGGCCATGTGCTGGGGTGGTTGAACTACTAGAGTAACCATCAACCCAGCCCGAAAATATATTTTAATGGTTTTAAAATATATTTTAATGGTTTTAATGGCATACGCAGAAAAGTACATGTGGACTCGCGTATACACGCAGAAAAGTCTAGGCATACCCGCGTATGGGAATTTTAACACTGTTTTTTAGTGAATTTTGTTCAAGTCTGTGGGAATGGGTGCCCAAAGCCATAAAGACAATCATGAATCACCAGAGGGTGAAAAATGATGCTATAACAATGACAAGAATATCATTCAACACAATATTCCCATCAAGTTGGATAAAAAACCCATCAGACAGAAGTTGAGAAGGATAAATCCCATATTGTTGCCATCCATCGAAAAAGAGGTAAATCAATTGTATAAATCTGGTATCATTGAGCCAATTAGGTTTTCTGATTGGATTTCACATTTGGTTCTGGTAAGGAGAAATACCAGAGAGATAAGGTTATGCATTGATTTCCGGAATTTGAATAAAGTATCTTTAAAGGATAAAAACCCCCTTAATAATATGGACCATGTTTTGCAAAGGGTAGTTGGAGTATCACAGATGTCATTGCTTGACTGTTATTCAGGTTATAATCAGATTTTGGTACATGAAGAATATCAAGGTAAAACTTCTTTCACAACACCTTTGGGGACTCTTCAGTATGTCAAAACGCCATTTGGACTCAAGAATGTCGGGGCTAATTTTCAACAAGCGATGGATATAGCCTTTTATAATGAGAAAGATGTTTTCTTAGTAGTGTATCTAGATGATTTGACAATGTTTTCTAGTTCTGATGATCAACATTTGTATCATTTGAGAATTTTTTTTCAGAAATGCAGGGAGTTTGGAATTTATCTAAATCTGAAAAAGAGTCCTTTTGCCATGGAGGAAGGCAAACTTATTGGTCACATAATTTCCAAAGATGGCATTTGCATTGATCCTTCCAGAATAGAATCCATTTAGAAAATAGATTTTTTCACGTAAAAAAAGGAGATACAAGCATTCAATGGTAATATGAACTTCTTATGCATATTTCTTCCTAATTTGGTTGATAATTTGCATGAAATGACTAATATGTTGAAGAATGAAAGCAGTGTAAAACAGACCATTGATGCTATGAAGTCTTTCAACTTGGTAAAGCTTGCTTTAACCACAACCCCTGTTTTGTTTAGTCTAGATTATACTAGAGATTTCATAATATTTTCATTTGCATCTGAGGACACCTTGGCTGCAGTTTTGATGCAAAAGAAGGATCAGGTTCAAAATCCTATTGTTTTCTTTAGTTAGGCCATTAGAGATGTTGCTCTTCTCTATAATATTACTTAGAAACAAGATTTAGCCTTAATCAAAGCTTTGAAATATTTTCAGATCTATATTCTATATTCACATACTATATCCTATGTTCCAAATGCAACGGTAAAGAGGTTCTCACACAGACTAATCATGAAGGTCAGAGAGGTAAATGGATAGCAGCAATGCTAGAGTATGATCTTGAGATTAGGCCTACCAAACTGATCAAGGGATAGAGATTAGCCAAGTTAATGGATGAATATAATTTACATGCTCTAGATATAAACCTGATTCTAGAAATGTTAGATGATGAAGAAGATGGCGCTTTAATACATGTATCATAAATGTCTCTCACTTCACCATGGTATTCAGAAATAGTGTATGTTCTTGAGCACTTAAGTCTACCTCCTAGAATGTTAAAAAGTCAGGGTAGGTCATTCAAATTGAAATCTGCTAAATACTGCATTCTAGGTAGTGCTCTTTATTAGAAAGATCTAGGAGGTGTTCTTTTGAATTGTCTAGTTGAAGATGAAGCTAAGCAGGTAATGGATGACTTCCATAGGGGAGACTGTGGAGGCCATTTTTTTTGGAAAAAAAAAACTAACAAAGTGTTGAGAGAAGGGTATTATTGGTCAAATATATATTCAAAATTGTACAAAATAGTCACAAACTGTCATGAATGTCAGGATTTTTAGAGAAAAAGGAAACTCCTTCCTCTTCCATTGAAGCCTATTGTAGTAAATGCTCATTTTCAACAAAGGGGACTTGATTTTATTGGGGAAATTCATCCCACATCATTTGCATAGCACAAATGGATTCTAACAGCTACCGAATACTTCACCAAATGGATCAAGGCTATTCCTACAAGATAAGCTACGGACACGGTAATTATTCAGTTTTTAGAATCCAATATTTTGTCTCGTTTTGGTTGTCCTCACAATATTATTACAAATAATGTTGTAGCATTCAAGTCAAAGAATATGATTGAGTTTTTTCGAAATTATAATATCCAGTTGGGCCATTCCCCCGCATATTATCCACAGGGAAATTGATGAGCTGAGTCCTCTAATTAATCTTTGGTTAATATCATTAAGAAAATGTTAGAGAACAAGAAAAATTGGCATAGGAAGCTTATCAATTCTTTATGTGTAGACTGAGTGAGAACCAAGAAGTCTATAGGTATGTCACCCTTTGAATTGGTTTATGGTATAGATACAATGTTTCCTACATCACTTGGAGTCTCGGTTATGAGATTATTGCAGGAATCAGATAGTGAGGAAGATGATATGCAACGTCAAATCAATCAAATGATTCACCTTCAGAAAACAAGGGAGGAAGTTTCTCAGACCACTTCTAAGCTTCAGGAGAAAATAAAAAATATCTATGATCGCAAAACCAAGGAATATAAATTTCAGTTGGAGGATGTAGTGTTGCGGTGGGATGTGAGAAATGAAGATAAAGGTAAGCACGAGAAGTTTGAAAATCTTTGGAAAGGACCCTACAGGATCTTAGCTTATCGAGGACGGAATTACTATTTGCTGAAAGAGATGAATGGAAAGGAATTTTTGGGAGGACCAGTCAATGGTAGGCTCCTGAAACATTATTATTTCCGATGCAACTTCTGAGAGAATGTTTCACTTTCATTGTAAATACCAGTTTATATTTTCTACAATGTTTGGAGCAGACAATCATCTACTCTTAGGGCCCGAAGTGAAGGCTATAAAGCTTTTTTATTTTCTGTGGTTTACAAATTTTTGGAGTTATTTTTTAATTAGTGTCAAAGTTAGTTTTTGAGTTAGTTCTCAGTCACTTTAAATGGTTTTTGAGTCAGTTTAATAATCTGCAGTCTTTTGAATTATTTGACCATATTTTACCAATGGTTAGGCACTTGGTCTATGACATTCTTGAAACCTCCTAGGAGCTTCCATCCCTAATAAGGGCAATGTTAGTGTCAGTATTTTCATACTTCCACCAGGGATCAAAATACATTTTTCATGTGCATCTTAGGTGTCCCATTCTGAATAAATTTTTCATCATTCCATTAGGTCATGAAATAAAATTGTTCGCCGGTGGCTGTCATTGTCAAATAATATGTGTTCTCCCTCAGAAGATCATATTGGTTGACTCATTCTCATGTCTCCTTGAGCATAACAACACTTATGGAAATGATCTTTTCACTTGAAAGTATTTTAAGTCAAAATCTCATAATGTCAGATCAAAAAAGTAGTCCCATTAGATCATTAGGGTTTCACATTTCTCAAGGTCACTCCTTCATCCAGATGAGGTTAGCACATATATGAGAGGGATTAATTAAAATCATCATAATGTAATTATTATACTTTCAAATTTGTATTTTTCAGTTTAATTATTTTTATATCAAAATGTCATTTTGATATAAAATTCAAATATGTAATTTATTTTTGTTTTTCCAAATACAATTTTATGTTTTTATATGTAATAAATTTAATCCCAAGTTGTCAAATGAAATCATGTAATCATCCAGCCTAAGTGAAAGAAAAGAGATCCAAACTCCATGTTGGATCAACCTGCAATACCAAAAGGTCAAAAAATTAAAAGAGTATCAGAGTGAAAAGAAAAGTGAACATTAGAAAAGTGGGTGACACAAATTGAAATTTCAAATCCACTAAAGCTATAAAGCCTATCAAGCATCTCAACGCACATCATTGTTGCCATTTATCCATCAATATTTTTCGGTAGTTTGATGAAAAATTTCAAGGCGATGCACGTTTACCTAGCCGTGTTGTTTGTTTGTCTAGAAAAACGAGATCGATTAACAATGGCGTTGCACATTCTCAAGGTGGCACTTTGTGTTTGACTTGGCGTTGCGTGCTTGCACAATGAGCATTGTGAAGATTTGCACCACTTCCATCGAGCTCAATCTTCTCCCAAACTTCTCCAAGGAGCTTTTAAATAGTAAGTGCACACTAGTTCACCTTGCCTCTAAGATATTTGGTGTCCATTAAATATTTGAATTGTTTATTCCTTATGAAACCCTAGTTTCCAATTCATTATCATTTTTCATGCACCATATCCTTGTTCACCTCCCTAAACAAAAATCAGTCATGAGCATTGTTAATTACTAGGGCTTTCATAGACCTAATTTTTCCATTCACACTAATTCCCTTCATTTACCTAAGCTAGCCATCTCATCTCCTTCTCCCTTCATCTCATTCCATTGTTTACCCTAGGGTTTCCTAAGTAAAAATTTAAAATGTCTCAAGAGGAGGATAGAGGTGTTAGTGAAGCACAAATACCAAGTATAGGTGACCACAAAGGAGGGGAAATTAACATATATGAACTATTAACCAAAAAGGAACTCATGGCTTCTCCTCTCACTATTTCATGTTTCAAGCATGTTGGTTGTTTTGAATTTTGTGAGAAAGTGCAGCAAATTCAGTATCACCCTGTTTTGACAAGGTTGCTCATCACCAATATTCATGATAGGCAGGTCACTCTTGCTGGGGTCACTTTTACCATGTCTACCAATGCCATTTCAGCTGCTATAGGAATCCCTAATGTGGGAGGGAAATGGTTTAAACATAGATACCTTGATCTCAGCTATTATGAACCATATCTCAAACCTAGATACAAGGATGACAAGAAGACCATTTTCCCTTTGTCACATCTTCTTGACCGATATGTCCCTATGATGAAGATAATCATGAAATACTTCACCTGTGAGGGGAGGTTTTCTTGACTATACTCATACCATATCTGACTCTTCATGAACTTCACTAGATTCAGAATGCTTCACATACCTTAAAATCTCTCCCACAACATTGAAAAGATGCCATACATTGTGCAAAAGAGGGATTTTAATCATCAAATGTAGATTCTTTTTCACCATTCCCTTATCAAGATGATATTCATAAATTATCTTGAGCAAAAGAGCATCCCATGGGACAAATTCATTGCAAATGAAGTTTTCACTTCCCCACCTAGTCATCATGAGCAGGGTATCCCTTCATCATCTCATCCTACCACATCCACTTCTCCATCTCAGCCTGCTACTCACACATCACCACTTAGTCAGATCCATTCACCTCATGTTGATCTTACTTCATCACCTTTCTATAACCCTTCATCATCACATCATGATACTGAGGCATCAAGTAGTGAGAAGTACATTGAGATAACTTGGGCTAATGTGACTGAAGTTGAGCCATTTCCTAGGACTTATCAGAGAGTCCACAGGCATGTGTTTTCTTCACTTGGAGTGAAAGGTTCAATGCCTTATTTATCATCAAAATAGGTAGATAAGGGCAAGGAAAAGGATAAAGAGCCAATTATTGAGGAGCGGGAGGATAAACATGAAACAGAGTAGGAGTTTCAGCTGATTGACATTGATGAGGAGGATGAGGATAGAATAACCAGTGCATTAATCAGAGGCAAAGAGAAAAATATTAGAGAACTTCAAGCTAATCTTGACAGAGAAAAATATGTGATTGGTTTTCTTGAGCAAGAAAATCAATAGCTAAAGACCAAGAAGATTATGAGTGAGGTAAAGACCATCAAAGAAAAGAAAGAGGCAGAAAGGTCTAAAGCCTTATTGGAGGAGACCTTAGACTGATTTGGTGAGATTGATGATGATGAGGATCAGCCTCCAAGATAGAGGTCAAATACAATAGGGCTAAAGAGAGCTCTAGCCCGTGAGAGACAAAGAGAAGTTGAGTTGGCAGAGAAGCTCACTCCAAATGAGTTGATTGCCCTTGAGATTAGCAGGGATAAAGAGTCATGGCTTGATAGAGCCAATTTCCATCTGGAGAGCTTGTTAGAGAGGGCCAAGAAAGACAATGATATTCAGAGGAAAATGGAAAAACACTATGCCTGAGAAATAAAATATCAAGGACCAAGCTCAAAAGAGCCCATGCAAAAATTCAAGTTTTGACTGAGAAAAAGGAGGAGAGGTTAGAAATACTTTCTAAGGTGTTTCTTCATGCCTCAAGCCCTTGATTGGTAAGAAACCTCACACATTTTGGCAATTTTTTGGTACATTTGGCACTTTAGTGCATTTTTGAGCTTTTGAGCAATTTTGGCACGTAGAAATTCAGCGAGTGCTGCACTCTTTTTGGGGCATAAAATTGAAAAATGGCCACCACTATCATGTTCAGAATGATTAAGACATCAACCCTAGCACGTTTCTAAGAATTTGGAGGAGAATTGGTCCTTCAAAAGTGCAACAAACCACCAAATTTTCATGTTTCTGCCTCCTTTTTGACCTTGGTGTTGCGCGTTTACTAGTCTTGGGAGAACAGGTTTTTAATAAGGCATATGGACACCATTTTGGGAAATAGAGGCATATTTGGAAACTAGACTCAGAGAGCTATCATGGATCTGATTTGGACACTAAGAAGGCCTCCAAAAGTTGCTTGCAAAATAGGTTTTTTTTTCTGTCATGGTGCTGCGCATTTGCCAGGAAAAGGAAATTTTCATCATATTCAGCAAAAAATTGTCTTTTTGACTTTTTACTTAGGAAAATGAGAAAATTACTGATGTAAAAGGTCAATATAGATGTCATTTTTATGATTTTATTGTTTTCTAGTGTAGATACGTCAGATAAGTCTTCTAGAGGTCAAAATAATCATTTTCCTCTTTTTTAGAGGCAAATGGTTGAGTTTTCCTAGTCTTCAGATTCTTGTTTGCGAGTAGGTGAAACTGATCCCTATATCAAGTATTTGACTCCCTGAGGATAGGAAGAGTGTTTTTGAGGTCTATATGATGTATTTTATCAGTCATCGTAATGGTTGGACTCACTTAGAGCTTTGGCATCTCAAGGACACAATTTTGTACCAGTTTGGCCTGGACATTAATGATAAATTTGCAGCTATTTCTTTGGGATCCATGTGGTATGCAATGTTTGACATAGTTTCTTATTTGTGATCAGTTTTATCAATGTATTGTAAGCTCATAAACCATTTTCATGTTTATGATATGCTTAATTTTAAGTTGAAAGGCAGAATTCATATTTTCATGCTCTGTTTTGGGGAATTTAGCATAATTTGTTTATTTTCTTCAGTTTAGGGAGAATTCATCTCATATGATCTTCCTAACTCCTCATTAGTATATTTCACCTCACCATAATCATCCTTTAAATTTCAAACCTTTTACCTACCTTTCCCCTTAGAACACCCTACAAATTTTGAGCTAATTTCCTTGCCCTAGATGTTTGACTCCTCCTCATCCAACAAAACCCTACATAATCAAAATAAAAAAACCCTGATCTACTATACCTAGCCTAATATCTTCTTTCCTCAGTCATTTGGACCGTGATCCATATGGAGAGAGCCCTCCCCTAGCCTAGTAGGGCTAGCTACTTGGCTAAGTGTGGTTTGAGGTTACCTCAGAATTTCCTTTCTCAACCTCAGGTTCAATCCGAGTGATAATAGATCGAATTCATCATTAAGTAATTATACATAGAAAATATCAAGAGTAAAACAATAATGATAGTAGTATCATGAAAAAACAACCATACACAAGGGAAATAAATTACTCGAGGAAAACACAACCTCGGGAAAAACCTAGCAACATTTTCTTAGATAAATTATCTAATTCAATGAGAGATATACTATGATATTCCATTAAAAAAAAAGGAAAAATATCCAGAAGAAAACCCATTTCAAAGAAGCTCAAACAAATATAAAATCACCCTGCTAAGATAGACTCATAAACTCGGTCAAGTTGACTCATAATTTGGTCAACTGTACCAAAGAGACTTTTGGCCTGCTTTATAAAACTTCAATCTTCCTCAGAATAAAATTTGGGTTGCTTCATATGACTTATGTATGCCTCAGATTAAACCTTCCATGTTGCCTCATTGAACTCCCACCTGTTAAGAAAAAATAAGTAAGTGATTTGAATCGGTTCAAAGAGGACGAGGAAAACTTGTCTTTACATGGTGAATCAATGAGCCTAAATGGGTGTGTCTCTATGTTAGGATGACTTGACATTTTAGAGCAGCCAACTTGACTTTTAGAGGCAAGAATAATTTGAATTTTAAATTTTCTTCTTTTCTTTTCCTTTTTAGGGTCCAACTTGGAGTAGTTGTGACCAGAAATACCCAAAAAGAAATAGTGGTGACAATATCTGAGTTTGTAGTTGTTCCTATTGCCTCATCCATAGCGGTTTGGCAGAAGGTCGAAAGAAAGAAAGAGAAGGTAAGAATTAGGGGAATTTTGAGGTCTAAAATGGGCCTCCTAAGGAAATTATAAAATAATACTGGAAATAATAAAATAAGATTTGATGACATCATCAAATTTTAGAGGGAAAAAAAGAAAAAACTACTTTTTCAACTCATATTTTCAACTTATCTCCCAAATTTTTTACTCACATTTCTATCGGGAGTACCCATTGGATGCAAAATTTAATTCCTCATCCAATGAGTACCCATGTTGCATACTTTCGATGGGTCCTGCTACATGAAAAATGAAAAATACATGAAAAACATGATTGTAATCATGTTTTTTCATGTATTTCTCATTTTTCGTGTAGCAGGGTCTATCAAAAGTATGCAACATGGGTACTCCTTGGGTGAGAAATTAAATTTTTCATCCAACGAGTACTCCCGCTCAAAATTTGAGTAAAATCTTTGTGAGATAAGTTGAAAATACGAGTTGAAAAAGTTGTTTTATTATTTTATTATTTTATTATTTTTTAATCTTTTTACACTTTTACTTAAATAGTGAATCAGCCCCCATGGTTAACATCGTCATCCTCAATCCTATTGGTTCTTATAAAGTTTATTTTTGTTGTACGTTTTTCTTAGGAGGCCCATTTTAGACCTCAAAATTCCTCTAATGTGACTATTATAGCACTTAAATTCTCTTCTAATTTATTTTATTTTTATTACTGAGAAACTATTACTTGATTCACAAGACTTGGGTCTTTCATATCTCAAATTATTTAAGGCATCTGCATATTGTAATTTTGTTCCTTTAAGTTGCAATGAAATTATATTTTTTTTCCAATGATAAAAAAATATTGTCCTAATGATAAAAAAAACTAAAAAATGGATCCAAGCCCCCCAAGGTCTCTCTAATATTTGGGGATTGTTTATTTTTCCTTGGCACTTTAGAATCAGTTCTATGTCCAAAAGCACCATCATAAACACAATGAAATACCATAACACTTTTGCAGAGTGGAAATCTACAATAGTGAGATCAATCTACTGCACATATATATGGGAACAAGGATCAATTATTTTATTACTTCATTAATAAAAAAATCATGTGGATCCCATACCAAGGATCATGACCTTCGACCTACGATATAAAAAATATACATAGTATACAAACTAGGGCTTGTGATCTGCACCACTAGATCTGAAATCTTCCCTCAAAGAAATAAACAATGACAAACACCTAGCTTACTGTTGAAGTAAATCCTCTAGAATAACCCTGTCTATTGTTATTGTCCTTGAAATTTTGAATGTCCTTTTCCTCCTCTTCATGCAGATAATATTGTTTCTCCAAAACATCTACACACACGTATATACTCACAAGGTCATTTGTTGCTTAATATAGACATACATATTAGCTGATCAATCTACATTTTATCAATTATGGTGCTCCTCCAATGTCACTAAACATAGGCCTTCAACAAACAATCCTCTTAACAATGATTTGAATCATCAATTATTGTACTTATGGCTTCCAAAATACTTCCCCCACACAATTTCTATGTTTCTCCTTAGATCATTATTCATGGGCTACAAAGGATTTCATTCTAATAGTCTCATTGTTTCTTGAAAGGTCACTCTACATAGCCACCTAACACATTCTTGAAACCCTCTTATTGAATTACATCAATACATGTTATTTCCTACAATATCCATCATATAAAACCCAACCACATACCTTTCAAGGATATCTACATAGTCCTGAAATTATTCACCCTGAGAAACTATTCTCTTAGGTCTTTTTAGCCTAGCTATAGAGCCTTGTGGCCACCTCAAACTAGCTTAATTATGTGGCCACCTAATTCACCTTATGTCTACATAAACTATTTCATCCCTTTAATTTCTTGTGCAAGGTTTGGAGGGAACTCATCCCTCACTCCAACATCACCATAGGACTTATGTCATCACTATTTAGTAGATTCAAGGGTCTAAACCCTCCTTAATATGCTAGAAAATAACTCAGCCTCATGCATATAGATAAATTATTGTTCTATGCCCATAACCAAACTAGATCACACATCTATCCTCCATATAGAAACTCTCACATAGAGTATTCTCAACCTTCTTGCAAACACTACTAGCACAAGACAAACCATAAAATTATCCTTTTTCAATTGTGGTTCTATCTTGAGTTTGGCATCCTTCCTTAGGCTTGTTTCCACACAAGAATTATTGTCATTGAATCACCCATTGACCCTTATTATCTATTGGTAAAGTAGCTGAAACCCTCAACATACATTCTTCAAGCCTAAACCTCCCATTTCAAAATGCGATCTTGTCCAACTTCTGTTGTGCATGTATCTTAGGTATATATCTCCCAATTCAAGCCTTATAAGAATCCTTTTAGACCCTTCTTTGCATATGAATTAGGGCTATGAGCTTCTCCAAGAATAAAATATAACTCAACACCTTGTATCCCTACTCGACCTCCATAAACTAAGAGTATTTTGGCCTCCTAAATCTCTCCAAGCACTAGAGCAATTAAGTCTTCCATTGCACTTGATTGCACATAAACCTCACCTTAGGCTCATTAAATACTTTTCCTTGGGTCACTTAGGAAAACTTTTGGATATATGGTTTTTTCTTATTTGACCCTTAGAATCTTAAATTATTTATTCTTTTTGTCATAAACTTCATTTTGGGTATATTTCCCAATAAAAAACTTATTGTGGGTTGTCCTCTCTTGGAAATAGCTTTTAAGCTACCAAAAATCTAACATTTCCTCTTAGGTAGGAAGGTATTTCCTTCATTCTTCTAGCTTCATTAATTTCCTTACATGCTCATGATCATCCTCACATGAGTCATTAATTTCTTTATGTAGCCATATCCTTCCACATATGTGCCACAAATTCTTTGTACTTGGCCTAGATTTGACTTGTATGGTGCATGAATATTCTCACAAGGAACATGACTTTTCCAGTGTGATAATTTCCTATCCTTGCAATATCTATGACTTTCCTTACGCCATCATCAATGATCTCTCATTTTTTGTGACTATCCTTTCATGGGATGAAAATTTCTTTAAATCGCTTGAACCCAAATATTCAAAATTCTATAGGGCATACTCCATTTGAAGCTAGAGTCCCTTTGATTCTACACAATCTTCACTAGCACACTTGGTACCTGTACTTATACCTACACAGACTCTGACCCACATGCTCATGAAAGTAGCTTGGATACCATGTTGATTTTTCCTTAGCACTTCATAATCATGTCTATGCATAAAACCGCAATCATAAAGACATTGATATACCACAACACTTTTTCACAGTGTAAATATTCAACATTGAGATCAAGCTAGTGCACAAATATACGATCCCAATGATTGATTATTTTATTACTTAATTAATAAAAGAATCATTCAGATATTTTACCAGGGATCATGGCCCTTTAGCTGTAATAAAAAATGTGTACATAGTATACAAACTAGGGCTTGTAGTCTTCACCATGAGATCTACAATATTTTCTCAAATTACTAAACATTAATAAACACTTAGCTTGCTTGCTGAAGAATATCCACTAGATCAACCCTTTCTAATCTTGTTGTCCTTGAAATCTAGTAGGTCCTTTGCGTCCTCTTGACATAGATAATATGAATACTCCAATACCTCTGCACACCCAGCTACTCACAAGGTCCTCTTTTGCTTCACAGACACTTGCACCTATTAGTTTACAAATCTTCCTACCATCAATGATAGTGCTCCTCTAATGTCATGAATCATAGGCATTCAACATGAAGTCCTCTTAAAAATTAGTTAAATCATCAATCATTGTACTTATGGCTTCCAAAATAATTCTTTCATGTAGTGTCTATCCTACTCCTTAGATCATTTTTCATGGGCTACAAAGGTCATCCTTCTAACAGTCCCTTAGCTACTCCAAAGGTTACTATATATAAGAACTTGAAACATTGTACAAAACCTATTATTCAAAAAACTTCAATACAAATTCCTTCATGTAATATTCAACATACAAAACCTAGCCACATACCTTTCAAGGATCTCTACATAGTCCTAAAAGTTTCGACCTTGAGCAACTATTCTCTAATGTCTTTTTGGGCCTATCTATAGACCCCTCTTGCCACCTCATACTATCTTATTTCTGCGACCACCTCAGTCGCCTTATCTCTTATTAAATTTCATGTTTCATCACTTTAATTTCCTGTACGATGTCTTGAGGAAACTCGACGCTCACTCCACCATCACCATAGGCCTTTGGCCTTAGTGTGCACTAGATTAAAGGGTCTCGACCCTCCTTAATGACCCAAAAAATAAATCGGCATCATGCACAAAGATAAAATGTTTTTATATTCCTAGAAGCACACCATATCACACGTCTATCCTTCACATAAAACCCTACCCTAGACAAGAATTATACTCGACCTTCTTACCAATACTAGTAGCACAAGACAAAGCATAAAATACTTCTTCGATTGTGGTTCTCTCCTAAGGTTTGGAGTCCTTCCTGAGGCTTGCTTCCATATAATATTGATTGTCATTGAATCTCCCCTTGGAAATTTTTATCTCTCATTTAAGTAGCTTATACCCTTGGCCTACATTCTTCATGCCCTGAACTCCCATTCTAGCCTACAGTATTGTGCCATATCTTTGGCACATGGATCTAAGGTAGATATGTCTTAGTTCCAACCTTACAAGAGTCCTTTTGGCCCCTTATCTGCATAGGAATTAGGTCTACAAACCTATCCAAGACAAAAATAGAAATCAACACCTTATAGCCCTAGTAGACCTCCTTATACCAAGAGTATTTCGGCCTCCTAGGGCTCTCCGAGCATAAGAACGATTACCCCTTGCCTTGAACATGATTTCACATGAACCTGACCTTAGGCTCATTATATATTTTTCCTTGGGTCACTTTGGAAATATTTTATATAGGTATTTTACCATTGGAATATTAAACTATTTCTTTCTTTTGGTCCTAAACCCCCATCTTGGGTCCAAAACCCTATTTTGGGTAAATCGCCTAACAAACAACTTATAATAGGTTTTCCTCTCTTGGAAATACCTTCTTAGCTACCAAAAATATAACAAATACTAATATAAATCTTAATGAGAATCAAATTCCTCTTAAAAGTAATAGTAGGCCCTATATTATCACATATATGAAGAACTAGAAAGAAATTGGTAGATAAACTTGTCAACAAAGGCCTGCTTTAAAAAGTAGATATGCTGGAAATATTTTTGGCCCCATCCTCCTTTTGATGTGCTAAGAACCATGATAAGAAATAAATTATAAAAATGGAAAAATATCCCCCAAGTGTGTGCACGTCTATTGGGGCGACCTCATCATATTGACATGATAGCCATGTATTTAATATTGGGAAGAATGGTCCCCATCAAATAATGATCTACATGGCCTAGCATACAACTACATATGAGTGGTAATTTGGTTATCCCGTTGGAGGACACTATGATGATAACCTTAATTATGTGGGAGTTATATGAAGGAAAATTAATTATGAATTCTGAATGCAAGAGAACCCGGGAAGTAATTGTGGTGATTAATGGGAAGTAAATAACACATCATGACACATAATGAATTAATGGAGATAAAGGATCAAGGGTTGAAGATATCATTGCAGTTTATTGTGTTTTATGCTACTATTCATGGGAACTCCTATCCTTTTATGGTATTTTTATTTTTAGAGATTATAGGTTTGGAAGAAAATAAAATGGAAATATTGTGATAGAATTGTCACAACTTGTAGGGTTAATGACAGTTTGTAGCTAGAAAATAGTCAATTTGGGGTGCACAACCTCTAGTTCATTGCAAAAATGGTAGAGTCTCAACTTTGCTATAATTGTAATTTATTTTATGCAGAACCCTTTATTTCTAGAATTTTTTCTATTAGTGTTCTACAGGAGTTGTGGATTAATCATCTTCTCAATATTTATCCCCTCTTTGGCACTTATAATTCTAGGAAGATTTCTTTTTGTAACTTCAATTTCAGCTTTTTCACCCTCTATTTTACTCCCTATATCTATTTTTTTCTATGTTTGGAGTGGCTTGAAAAAATTTAAGTTGTGTTATCCTTTTGTGGCATCTTAATCACCCTCCCTACCCCACCCCATGGAGTTCCTACTATCTCTCTTTTTCCTCTCCCCATGTACAATATTTTCCTTTGATTTCTCCTTCCCTTTATAGGATCCTAGAGTCATTCATATCCTCCTTGGTATCCATAGATCATGGTAAGACATTTTATTTCCTATGCTCAACATGGAGGTAGAAGAGCACAAACCAGCCCATCCCTTTCCCCTAACCTTGCTTCCCCATCAGTTGGTCAAACTCAAGCCAATTCAATAGCTCGAGTTGATATGACCTCACACAGAGAAATTATCCTTGAAATTGTCTAGAAATTAATCTATGATGTGGAAGAACGAGTCCAAGAATCAAGAAGTTTTATTCCATATAGGAAAGTGGATTGTGAAATTGATTAATGGATACCTGGCATGGGAAACTCTATAATATCATGCACCTCCTCTTACATGGAAACCATTAATATTTACTAGCACATCAAGACTCTCATCAGAAGAGTTCTTACTAATAGAGTAGAATCTTAATATGAAATGGTCATCTACATGGAAAAATTAATGGACAAGGTGGATAAAATTAGCAACAAGGTATCGAATTTGTCCAAGAAAATGGAAAAATTTCACTTCTCCTCTTCATACAATGACACTGAGATCTAGCCACTGACATTGGTGGACTGGCCAACTAAATGATTATCAAGTGAGCCTAATATTTTAAGAATAATATCTATCATAATGTAATCATTTTTATCTATGTCATCTCATGGTTTATTGTAGTTTATAGTTTTACTTCTATTTTGAGATAAAATTTGGTAGGCTAAAGAATGCATAATAGTAAAATGTAAACTTATGTTATTGGTTTAGTTTCCAAAGTGAAATACCATAGATAGAAATGACTATCTATAGATACTTTTAAACATTTTAAAAATGAAAAATTAAATCATTATACAGTATTTTTCACATAACATCATGTTATAAATATTTCTTACATGTTGGATGGTTATAATGTCTCCTAATTAGATAAATATATGAGTTGCTAAAAAATATTTTTAAATAGAGATTCATATATGTAGATTACAAATTATATGTTTATAAAATTGTAATATATATATATATATATATATATGAATTATTTAACTTGATTAATCTTAATAAGATAAGATGCTCCCCATTGGGGGTGACCACAAATATTGAAAGAGGGCCTCAAGGAGCAAGTCCACTACCTTGCCAACATAATGTGCATTAAAGAGAAGGGGGTGCATCCCAACCCTCACATGCATATGATGTAGTAACACAACTAAATATTTATTTGATGTGAAGGGTGATGGAGAGGTTCTTAATCTTGATGGTCAAGGTAGGATGTGGGAGCATGTGCAAGGTCTAGGAGTTGAACTCCATGCCTTCGGTATTTGCACTTAGCTCTTGTGCAGAGAGAGGGTTGTTGGTGTGGGTACTTTAATTTCATGCTAAATGATGTGTGTTATATTTGGAGATGGAGAGGCATTGGAAGGTGGAGAAGACTGGTCATGGAGATGTGAATTTGTTGCAGGAGCCAACGTCTATGATTGGTAATCAACAAATGCTCTCTCCTCACAACCTGGCTGGGTTGTTCAGGTTTTATCCTTCGTCGATTTTATTGGTTTGTTTTTCTCTCTTCCTAATGGTGTATTTCATGTTGCTGTTGGCCTTTTAGATAATTCTGACATGACACGGTTTGGGAATGTTTTGGTGAATATGGTTCTTGCGTCTAGTTTTGATTGGCTTAGAGTGGATGGGTTGTCACCTGGTGGGAGGGTGTTTTATTTCATACTTGGTATAATTAAGGTTTTCTTTGTTTCTTTAACGTCTTGTTCTGATTTAGGAGCATTCAATTATGGAATGTATTACACATGGTTATTTCTATGGCTTTATCTAAACTCCTAGTTTCTTATGGGTTTATGGTTGTGATAGATCTTCATCTTTGGGTACTTGGTAACACTATCTCATCTCTTGGCTCAATTCTATCTCAATTGGGTGGTGAATGTGTTACACTGTTAGCTAGTGTTCTATTAGTGTTGTGCTTATAGGTAGGCACTCTAGCTATTTTTTTGGTTGCGTTTGTTTGTGTGGTAAGGAAGTTTTCACCCCTCTCACCTACCATGACTCCCGAGAAACCCATGTGATGCAAAAGGGGTGATGGTAGCAGAAGTTTGTAGGGACAATGCAAGCAAGGTTATTTTCTCGAGACTCGGGTGCAACATATTTCAATGCGATGCCTCCTGAAACCAGATGAGAAATCAAAAAATTGGATACCATGGTGGGTACAACAAGTAATCCCATTCTAGCTCTATGATATGAGAGGATTTCTCTAGATGGGTTCTCGATCCTTGTCATACCATGGGATGGAAAAATCAGTAACTCCATTGAGTTGCATTACACTAACAAATGAAAAAATTTCTTACCCTATTATTGAAAGGTAAACAAGTGGAGAGATACAATATGTTTCCTTTGTTAGAGGATATCAAAAGGATGTCGAGGAACAAAATTTTTTCCATGGAGAGGCTTGACACAAGGATGGCCCATGTAGAAGGGCATCTTCAATGTGACTCAGCTACTGTTGTACCTCCTTGTTCAAGTGCAAAGGACCCAACTCCCATTTCTTCTTTTGGATCTTAATGGCTATGGAGTATGTTAGTATATACATAATCTACTCTAACCATATATTATCTATTTATAATGTTTGTTTTTTTGGTTTGGTTGTCTTAAAAAATAATAGTTGGTGCATTCTCCTAAATTCTAGGGAGGCAGTGAGAATCCACACAAATGACTAGATGTAACAACTTTGTATTCAATCTTTGAAGACATTCTAATACAATATTTTTTTTAATTTACAAAAAAATAATAATAACATAATATGTAAAATTAATAAATTAAATAGAACTTAAAAAATTTAAATTTTAAATTTACTGTTTAAACACATTAACCTATTACAATTTTTTAGTTTTTTATTAAAATTAATCAATTTTTGAAGTGTAAAATATGTAAGATTAATATAATAACTAAAATCATAAAATATAAAATTATTACAATTGTAGTGATTTAAAACTATTAACTTTAAAATTATTATAATTATAGTAATTAAAAACTATTAACCTTAAATATTTTAACATATTAAGGGTATTTAAGGGTATTTAAGTATTTTGCGATTCAACTTCGTTAGGTGAGTAATTCATCTATAAAAATATGTTATACATTAAGTAAGACAAAATAATGTTTTTTTTTTTCTTTGACAAACTAAAAATTAATTTATTGTTGGTTTCATGGTGGATTCAACAGATGTAAAAGGTTGAATTATATTTTCCTATTTTGTCTTTGACTTTTTGAGAAAAAAAATATACCAATTTTTAACCCTTGAAAAATATTAATCTAAATTGGAAAAAAGTTTTTTGCTAATAAATTTAAACCAATGAAAATTATTGTATTCATTCACTTACTTATTTGCACAACTATAACTACACGTCCTTATAGTTGTATGCTTTAATTTCCCACATGAAAGTAATTCTTGAAAGACACATCTTTTTTAGTTTTTAAATGCTTCGCTGCTTCCAAAATCAAAAAATAAAAGCTCTCTAATCTAATTAAATATCATTGGTTAACAAATTGACATGCCGATAAACATTAAAAAATTAATCTCTGAGTAAGAAGAACTATTTTAAAATATTTTACAAATAAGAAACAAATGTAAGATTCCAATCTTTAAAATATTTTACAAATAAGAAACAAATGTAAGATTCCAATCTTCTCACATGTATTCACACATTGATAGGCCCTTATCCGTAAAACGTAGGGAGTATCTCAGAAATAACTATAGCCAATAGTTGTAGGAAATAAAAATATAAAAAATAAAAATAAAAAAAAAATTAATGTTTAGAATACCATAAAAAAAAACTAGCAGGAGCGGACTATATATAATACCAACAACAAAAACTAGTAGAAATTGAAAATATAACAAAAAAATATCTTAGTGATCAGACTGTTTATAATTCTAACATTCAGAGTGGTGATCACTCACTATCTTTGCTCAAGTCCCCATGCCGAAGAAATCCATTAATTTCATGTTTATTTTAAGTTAGTAATTATATACTAATAATAAGTGTGAGTCCAAATATAGTTCAGAATGAATGCAAGTATATAAGAGTGGGTTAGAGATTGTTAAGTGTGAGTTTAGATATAGTTAAGAGTGAATGAAAATTTTTAAGTGTGAGTGGAAATATTTAAGTGTGAGTTCAAATATGGTTGAGTGAGAGTTTAAATATTTTTAATTTTAATTTTCTCTTAAATATTATTCTTGAATGTAACAAAGGATTCTAGAATGTAATGAAAACTTTTCCTCGATTGTAATGAAGGATTCTCCTTGAATATAACAGAAAAATATTCTATAAATAAGATTAATTTAATTCAGTATTGAGAATGGAGTAATAGAGAGTTGAGCTCATAACTAAAGGAAATTGTAATTACTATTACTATTAATATAACAGTTGTTGATATTTATCCTATGTTTTTTCCTAGTACATTGTTGGGCTTATAAATTTTTGGTCTTGTGGTTAACAATCACTGTTTATTATTTTATTTATCAAAAAGATTATATTTTCTTAACAAATGGAATATGGACACTATAATGAGTTATATGGAGAAGCTTACTGGGGCTAATTTTGCCCCATGGAAAACTTAGATGGAGGATATATTGATCTTGAAGGATAAATGCTTTTTGATTGAGGGAGTAGCAAAGAAATATTCAAAGATGGTAGATGAAGATTGAAAGAAGAAACACAGGAAAACCATTGCTATAATTCGTCAATAACTTACAAAGAATGTGTACTTCAATATAGTTGAGGAGAAGACAACAAAAGGTCTATGGAAAAAGTTGCATGACTTGTATTAGAAGAACAAATAAGAAAACAAAGTGTTGGACCTGATGAGTAAATTATATAATATCAATATGAAAGAGTGTGCTTTAGTTACAAAGCACTTAAATGCGTTTAATGTAATTACTAATCATCTTGCATCTACCAAGGTCACTCTAGATGATGATATTAGAGCCATTCTGCACATGTTCTCCTTGTGAGATAGTTGGTAGAATTTGATAGTAGCTATCAACACTTCAATGCTTGTAGGAACCCTAAATTTTGATAATATTAGTAGCAGTTTAATAAATGAGGAGTTTCAGTGAAAATCAATTTTTGGAAATTAGGGAGGAGAAGCTCTAGCCCTATCTCATCATGGAAGGAAAAATGAACATGATGGTCGAGGGTGTTAAAAATATAGAGGTAGATTAGATTTTAGGAATGAAATAATAACTCTACATCATTAAGGAAAACGTGGTCATACAAAAAAGAATTGATGGATATGGAAAAAAGAGAAAAAGGGTAAACGAAACAAAAAATGACCAACAACAACAATAAAGAAAATAATTTTGTTGCATCAGAAGATGAGGTATTAATTACTATTTCTTGTGAGTATGAATTTCTTTATGCTTCTAATCATGATGATGATTCGATTTTAGATTCCTAAGCTTCTTATCATGCTACTCCAAATAAGGAAATTATTTTTTCTTATAAATTTGGTACTATGTGTAAGGCTTGATTGGGAAATAAAAGTCTTTCTGATATTAAAGGCATAGGAAATGTTATATTAAAGAGAAAATCTAGTTCGAATTTATTGTTGAAACATGTTACACATGTGCTAGAGCTTGAAATGAATTTGATTTCCACTAGCAATTTAGATGATGAAAGAGACCATATAGTGTTTGGAAAAGGAACAAGGAAAGTTATTATAGGGTCATTGGTCATGGCTAAAGGACTCAAGGTAGGAAGCTTGTATACATTAAGTGAAAACATAGAAATATTGAATGTGGTTGTTGTGGCAAAAGAAGGAAACTTAGTGGATCTATGGAATACGTGATTAGGTCACATGAGTGAAAGAGGCCTTAAAATCCTTGTTGAAAGTAATTATTGTTTATGTTTTGGTAACAATAATGTCAAACTTGAAGGTTATATAGATGCAAATATGGCCGGATATGTGGATAGTAGGAAGTCCAGCGTTGGCTATTTATATATTTTTTCACGTGAAATAGTGTCTTGGGTATCGAGATCATTGAAGGTAGTAGCTCTATCCACAACAAAGGAAAAATATATAGTTACAACAAAATATTGTAAATAGATGAAATGGATGCAACACCTCCTAGAAGAGTTTGGAATAAAACAAGACAAATATGTGTTGCATTGTGATAGTCAGAGCATTATTCAGTTAGCAAAAAACCCAACATATCATTCTAAAACAAAGCTTATTAATGTTAGATATCATTGGCTTCACCAAGTACTAGATGATGGATTGCTATAGATAGAGAAAATATACAAGGAATAAAATCCAATGGGCATGTTAACAAAAAAATTTCCTAGAGATAAACAAGAGCTTTGTAGAATCTTGGTTGGTGTGATACAAATGTGATGAGAGATTTTCGAGAAAGGATAAATGGCTCTAATATTTGGTCTCAAGTAGGAGATTGTTAAGTGTGAGTCCAAATATAGCTAAGAATGAATGTAAATATTTAAGTGCCAATGAGATATTTTTAAATATGAGTCCAAATATAGTTAAGAGTGAATGCAAATATTTAAATGTGAGCTTAAATTTTAAGTGAAAATTCAAATATGAGTGAGTGAGAGTTTAAATATTTTGAATTTTACTTTTCTCTCTTTTTGGAATGTAAAGAAACCCTCTAGAATGGAATGAAACTTCTCCGAGAATATAATTAAAGATTCTCTTTGAATATAACGAAATTTTTTTCTTAAATAAAGTAAAGCTCGTTACTAGTAATATAAAAGTTAATGATCTTTTCCCCTTAATTTTTCCTACTACATTATTGTGTTTTTCATGTAATTTTTTTTGTTTGTTATGAATCTCAATCATTGTTTATTTTATTTTGACTGTAGAAAATATATATTTTTTCTACCATCCTTTCTTAACAACTACATAAAAATGAACAATGATCTGTGCCATATTCATGAAGATTTTGACCTTTCAAATTTCAAATGAGCGGGACTAAGTCTCAAGAAATGATTTCCGGCCTAATGCTGCATGGATGCCTATGTGATGATCATTGGACAAAACCAAAGCAGTAAGTTGCTTATGGATATTTATGATGATGGTTATTAGCAATACCATAGTTGCTTATGGATATTTATGATGATGGTCATTGGCAAGACCATAGCTGCTGGATGCTCCATGTATGCATACCATCGGATGTGGAAAGGATTAATTACTTTACAGCTGGATCGAAGGCATCCGCCTGTTTAGTGGTGAGGCACTGCTAATTCCGCTAAGGTTTTCCGATTTAGGAAAGGTTTTTTTTTCTTCTCCAGCAGTGATATGGGATGTAAAAGTTGAAAATAATTAATATTATTTTATATTAATGGAGAAATGGTTACACAAGTTGTAACGTATCTCCTTAGTTTAGGATTAGTTCCTACAATTTAGGAGTTTGTTTGCAACTTCCTAATTCCTAGTGAATGATAAATAAATGATAAGGATATCAGAGTTCGCTAATAAATGATGTATTGGTGAAAAGCAATAAAACAAGATAATTGAAGACCACATCTTGAATACCATATGTAAGGATATCAGAGTTCGCTAATATATGATGTATGTGTGAAAAGAAATCAAACAAGATAATTGTTTCTCGTTTCCAACTATTTTGCACAACAGATAAAGCAGTGCGATATAAAGTTATGGGCCAAATATAATATCATATGACTTGTAACGTGTGGTTGCCCTGTGTTTCTACCTCGATTCTTGTTCATTGATATTTTTTATATTTGTTATTGGAATATATCTGCGACACACTTACATAGAGGTGGTGGACCGTTAAGTTGTCAGATTCGGTGAAGTAATGGAAATTTGTCTTCGATTGTTCTTTTTTATTATGGGAGTTATGTTTATTGTACATTCCATTTTTTTTTTGAAACTTTTAAATGCTTAAAAAGGGCCCAGAGTTGTTGGAAGTTAGCAAGATCGAGTTATTGAAGTTCAACGTTTTGTCTTGGCTGTCCATTTGTTTCGGTTGGACTTTCATATTATTGAAAATAACACATTAGTTTGGATGGATATATCACGTATTTAGTTAATATATGAAGTTTATATTTGTTTGTAGAATCGGGAAGAAAATTAAGGTTTGAAGGACTCATTTGTATGGTTGAGTATAAAATTGAATTAGCATAATCAAGTTAATAAAATTATTTATATAGGCTTATTGATGTTAATAGGTATTAAAGGTAGAAAATAAACTTTTTGTTTTTTTGTTAAGTTGTTGGTGATCTTCTGGGCTTGACTTGTGGCTTTAAGAGTCAAGACCCAGGTATCGCACTCGGCCTGGGCCACACCAGCATTTAGTTGACTAGATTTTTTAGCATGTCTACTCACCCTATCACAGGGCACAACCACTCCCGTGTGGTTTGCCTCTGTGGACTTGCTCACGAAGCCCATCCTCAACCGGTTGTGCTAGTGGGACTTGACAAGGTAAAAAATAAAGTAAATTGGCATATATAAACCACTTTATTAATGTGGTTGTGTTAGTTGATGGCTCTTGGGAAAAGTATTAGACCATCGTTTACTATGGTTAATATTGGCTTACTATGGTTAAAAATGATTGATGAGAGATGGTCATGGTTTCCAAAGGTTTTTAAATGTTTATGATGGTTAAATATGGTTGAAGAGGTTTCAAAAGGTTGACCATTGTTGATGAAAGTGTTAAGTTAAGCAACGGAAATCATAAATAAACAAATACACACAGCATTCAACAAACATGAAGACACAAAATATTTTAACGTGGTTCACCCAACCAATCTGGGCTACACCCACCAAACAGGGCATCGACAATCTCATTCAACAAAAAGAGAATTACAATAGCAGAGTTTTGCATCTTCACATCTCTTCCACTCACCTCACATTCCTCATCATGCTCATTTGCCTCTACGGGCTTACATTTTATAGCTGGGAGTAGAAACTGAATCATAAATTCACTCACAACAAATATAGGATGCAATAACTCCACATCAGGATTAGATGGAGTCAATTTAGCAACAAATCCTATTGTTGTCACATTCATGAGATTTTCTCCAAATTTAATTAAAATAAATCTCAACAAAAAGTTGACCATGGTTGAACTTGATGACAAGGTTGACCATGGTTGAACTTGATGGCAAGGTTGACCATGGTTGAAGATGGTTCACAATTGATGACAATAGTCAAAATTAATGTAACAAGGTTTCTATGTTGCATTAATGTTGACCATTGTTACATTAATATTTGTTAACCATTGTTGAATATAGTTGATATCACATTAATGTTAATGTTACATTAACGTTAATGTTATATTAATGGTTGAAGAGGGTTGAAAGGGTTGATCATGGTTGACCATGGTGAACCATTAATGTAACAATATATTTATGTTACATTAGAGTGAAAATGTTATATTAATGTTAAAAATCGTTGATGTTACAATAATGTTACCATGGTTGATGTTACATTAATGTTACCATGGTTGACCATGGTTAAGTTTGTTTTACCATGGATGAACAAGGTTGTCCATGGTTGTACATATTGATCATATTTCACCATGATTGAGCTTGTTTGACTATGTTTGACCATGGTTGAAGATGATCAACATATAACTCATTATGGGTGAACATGATTGACCCAGGATTTCAACACTTACTTGTAGATCACTGTGGTCAACTATGGTTGACTATGTTTTCCCATGTTAACCATGGTTGACCAAAATTAGCCTTAGCTAACCATGTTGACCACTATTGAACATGGGTTGAAAATGTTTGACTTTAGCTAACCATGGTTGGAAATCCTAACCATGCTAACTATGTTCTCTATAGCTAACTGTGCTTGACCATGGATGGCCATGGTTGACAATGTTTGACAATTATCAACTAAGGGGCGATCACGGTTGACATAGATAAACATATCTGACCATAGTTTTTGTTTGTCTCATTGTGTTGTTGGCACTTGTTCATCGCATTGCGACATTGTCTCTTTGTCTAATTGTGAAGATGTTTGCAGTTCATCACATTGCAATGTCATTTATTTTTTTATTGCATGGAAATTTCATTTGTTATTAGTCACTTTGTGACATCATGTTTTTTTAATCACATTGCAATAACATTTATTTCTCATTACATTGTGACAACATTTGTTGTTCGTCACATTACAACGACATTTCTTGTTTGTCACATTTCGATGTCCTAACATTCCAATATTATTTGTTGTTCATCACATTGCAGCATCATTTTTTATTCATCACATTACACACTCATTTTTTATTCTTGCATGGTGATGTTATTTTTTATTCATCACATTGTGACATCCTTTTTTTGTGAAATTTCCATGTTGTTTACAAAATGTTACATTGTCTATTATTTGTGAGGGTATGACATCTTCTTTTGTCCATCACATTTCATTTTCTCAATTTAAGATTATTTGTTATGTATCACACTATGGCATCGATATAGTTTGTCACATTGCTACAATGATTTCTTTATTGTCATTAGTCACCTATAGATGATTGTGTTCGAACATGGTTTACCATGATGCCCATGATGAGTATTATGTACCATGACTCCCATGCTACCTATCATTCACTCTAGTTAACTATGATGCACATGTTGAACATGGTTGTCTATGATTAACAACGACTAACCATGTTGAGTATAGTTGACGATGTTGACTATGCAACATTGTCATTTGGTAAAATTATGACATTACTTGTTGTTCATCAAATAGGGACATCATCTATTATTTGTCACATCATGACATCATCCATTGTTCATCACATGGCAACATAATATCACATCGATTTTGCATGTCACATTGTGATGCCATTATTTTGTTTATTAATGATTATATTAATGGCATCACAATGCGACATCATATATATATATATATATATATATATATATATATATATATATATATATAAAGTTTTAACTAATATTATAAAGCTATTAAAGTTTAAATAATATTAAATTATTAAAATTAAAGTCATATAAAAGTAGTTATTGTGGACCATAATAAACCCTCAAGCATAATTTGAATATATTTAACCATATTCAATTAAAGTAAACCATAATCAATATAAAAACTAAAAAAATTTTAACTACAAACAAAACAATATATAAACTATATAATATTAAGGTATACTTTTTTTTAAATTAAAATACTTGATTATCAAAAAAAATATATGTAATTTCTAGATATTTGAATTCCTTTGGTATATTGCTAAGGAATACATACCATTAGTAGAATAGAAGGTCCTTTGTCTAACAAAGAGCTAAATCCTAGAAAATAGCTAAACGAAAGCAAGGCATAGGCCTTCCATCTAGAGTGTCCAATATGATAACAAATTATAATTTTGTAGCCTTAATAGGTCATTATCGAGCAAATACTTCACAAACCAAACATATATAGAAACTTCAATAATTTAAAGGATTAATAAGAGGTGGAAACATCCACCTCAATGGATGCCAAACCAACTAAAATGTATGGAGTGGATCCCCTTCCATGCATGATAATAGCCTTCTCCCAAGCCAAATTATTTTCCATGCCTTTGAATTACATTTAGAGCTCATATAACATCCACAATATTTCACCATTCACATCATTCCTTTCTAGGAGGTCATTCCCAAAGAGTGATTTTATCTACCAATAAAAATCTATAGTATGTAGGTATTGGTTTAGTATCCCTCTTGAATGACCTTTATTTGGGACTAAATATACAAATATATCAATCAAATTTGAGTTTGTGAGACAATATCACTCTGCAATTACATCCTCTTCTTCCTCCCACAGCTTCTGTTGCATCTCTAGTGGATTTTTTTGGTGAAATATTTAAGCCAAAGATTCGGCATGAGCTTAGGATTGCCAACCATTGAGGGAGCCTCTCCCAATACCTTTATTTTGAGTCAAAACAGGCTCACAATCTCATCATCTTCATAACCTATTGAAACAAAACCATAATTGGATGGGTGTGAAAACCTGCATAGAATAATGTTTTCCATGGAAGAGGAAACTAGTGAGGAAAACCTAGATCATAGCCCAAAGAATGAATAAATAGAACCCTATGAACTTTGAAAAACTTCATGCAACCAACCAGGATAAATCCATAATGTAATCTTAGCCTAGACTGAAACCAAATATAAATAAAAATTAACTTCAATTGTGAGGGAGGGTTCAGGATAGGAGGGCCAAGCCTCACTCCCAAAATACTAGCTGTGAGAAAAGATCAACTCAACCAACCAATCACACAAAAAAAAATGGAAACTCTTCTAAACAAACTTAGTGAAATTTAAAATGTGAAAATGGATAGGAAGTAGAAGGTTAATCATAGCAATGCAACCATAAATCAAAACCATTTCCATCATGACCTAGAGCCTATGCATGTTAGGAAACTATGCATTAGAGGTCAACCCGGATTATTTGCAATTGCATGCGAGTATTGAAGAACTTATATTACACAACATTAGCACATACACAAACAACACTGCCCATCCATATGTTGTCACAACCCTATTATGATGGGTGTTAGGCATGTATCCCTCAATAATTGCTTGAGGTGACAATGAATGTTGTGGTCCCATGATTTAGCAGATTGGTAGACCAAATGCACAGGGTAACATGAAACCAGTCTTTGGAGTCCTAGGACCTAGCCTTCCTGAACTTAGAGAGGGCTCTCTCTATTATATGCAAAGGATGTGAACTTGTTTGCTTTTGATGGTTGATTTTAGGCTAGTTTTTAAGTGTAGGGTTTGTTATTTGTTTTGGTTGGGTCAGATGATCCAGTAGAATAGATAGAATGAGGAAATATTCCCAATCATTGGGAAATGGATTCTATAAAAGTCATGAAAGGTTCATCAATAGATCAGGGAGCATCACAGGGAAAATCTAACTTGGTCAAAGGATCTTCAAGGTTTTTAAGGTCAATGAGATGGACATAAATTGTGAGAATAAAGGTAGGACAAAGGGAAATTAAGAATCCTTTATCATGTGCCTTTAACAAGAAGGGACTTAAATATCATAAGAATAAAGAGGAAATCAATAGATAGGGAAAACCATAAATTCTTTGATTCAAATTTAAAAAGATAATTATTCAAGTCAAATATTCCAATGAAATATAGAAGTCGAGAAACTCATTTAACTTCTAGTGATTTCACCTTCAATGACAGAAAACATTTAAGACACACATATAACTGTAATCAGAGAAGAGGGAATGCCTAAACATCCTTGATTATAGCTATGAAGATCTCTAAAACAATTATTTAAGCAAGTACAAAGGGTATGATTGAAACAAAACCTCTTTGGCGGACCTAAGTAATGGTACTTTAGAGAGAGACTTCAAGAACAGTGTTTTAGTGACATCAAACAAGCAGGGCTAGCCATAAATCATCCTTCATACCTACTATATTAAACCATTCATGAAATAAACAAGCTTAGGGTGTGTAGAGAGAAATTAAGAATTCTCTAAAATGTCCTAGCAGAGGAAAACATAAAGACAATGAAGAACAAACAGAGCTATGGTGCCTTTGAAAATTTTCTTAGTCTAAATCCTTTGTTCTACTGCAGTATAGAAAGATGGAAACCTAATGAAATAGGAAAAAACAATAACAGAAAATAAGCACTTCACCACAAACCAAGCTAAGGGATCCTGCAAGAAGACCTTCCTCCATGAAGAAACAGATCAAGGCATTCAAAAGCTCCAAGACATCAATTTCTTTTTAACCTCCGAAAGACTATATATTAATTCAAAGAGACATCAAATGCCAACAAGATAATGAGCTCGAATGAAGTATTTATTTGGAAATGAGGAGGTGAAGATAAGTCTTAGGGTTTGGGTGTCATTTAGTACATAGTAAATGAATTCTGTACCTTGAAGACCATGCAAGGCTCAAGGCAGGAATATCTGAAGATACTTCTCTGAATAATAACTCCTATCTTAATTTCTGAGGGAATATGGGTGAAATTTTTTACTTTAAGGCCTATTAATAAATTTACAATAACTACTTGGTAGATAAAAAATATCTCTGACTGGGTTCAATAATTGTTTAATGATTTATTAAAGGAAACAAAGCATTAGGTGGCAGAAATATCTTTAAAAGAAGTAACTTCTTGTAGGTGTAGTTAATTCGAATTTTCTTTGGATTAATCTACCTCTTGTTTTATCCTTAACCTCTGTGTTTAGGCCTTTAAAACTCTGTATTTAAGATCTGACTATCTGTTTATATTTATGTTTTTATTTAATCTGTTTGATCTCTATCTGTCATTAATATTTTATAATTAAGCATTCGGATATTTTGCCTTTATCCTTTTATTTCTGTTTTAACTGGCTAATATTCTGTTTTTTCTTTGATTAAGGATTAGCCCTTTAATATTTCATCTTCTTCTCTTCACTGTGTCCTTTGAATGTGTTTATCTTCTGTGTGCAGGAGAGGCTTCCTTTCATGGAAGGAGGATTTCTTATCCATTGATGATCATGTTTCATCGATGGAAAACATTGATACAAGCCCTCTGGCCACCATTGATTTAATTTAAGCTCCTGGATCATCATCCAGAGGCTCACCTGGTCATTTTTGGACCATCGGAATGCCCCTTAAGCATTCTATCATTAAAATTGCACATAAACACAATTTGTTAATTAAAAACCTACGAGGAGGGCACATGATTGCATTTTCTGTGGTTTCGATCGGTCAGAAAGGTTTGCAGAGGAGATACTGATGTGGGAAGGTAGGGTTCCGAAGGCAAAACTAGGCAGGAGTTTGAATGAAGGTGGGAGGATTTGAAAAAAGGCGTGGAGTGATAAGTGGTTTTGAAAACCAGAAGCAGTTTATCGCATATAGAAATGGTGGTAAGCAGTTTTAGGGAGAGGGCATGCGATATAGCCTAGCATGCAATGCATGGCAGTGGAAAACCACTTATTTCGCGTGGGTCGGAAGATGCTAACCATGGTGCATGGACCGTTAGATCTCGGGGTGGGAGATCAACGGCTATCGCACGTTCTAGAGGCGGTGAGCAGGTGATCAGATCGGTGGAGTGGAGGACAGGTGGCGTAAGTTAACTGGATGTTAGGGTTAAGTGGAGGATGGGCCTGGGGCCTTAATAAATTAACAAAAAATCATTAAGTTATAAGGTTTTGGGAGGGGTGTTGGGCATGGTGGAAGGCAGGGCCCATTTTAATATATCAAAGGGTCTATGTAGGCCTTTTATAATTTTTTACGGGGTTTATAAAATTAGAGGGGAGAGTTGAAAAATATATAGGAGAGGGGCCTATGGATAGCTAGAGGTCGCAATTATATAAGAGCAAGGGGCTGGGGATTTAAAGAAAAAGGGGCTTAGGCCTATAAACCATAAGGGCGGGGTTTTAAATATAAAAGAAAAAAGTTTTCATATAAAATAAAGAGACTCGACAGGCTTAAGCCTTGGTTTTAAACAATGTAAAAGTGGACTTTTACATTTTTTAATATATGCAAAGGGAAATGAGGAGTAGGGGTGTCCTTTTTTAGGAAAGGGAAAATGGGTTTTTTAGAGGAAAAAGGGGTGAATGAGAGAGTGGGTAGGGGGAGTTAAAAAATGAGGTTAATAAGCCCAAAATGAAGCCCTTTTTGGAGAATTGAGGTGAACTTTAGAAGGCAGAGAGGGAAAAATATGGTGAAAAAGTTTGATTTAAGATAATGAAGGCAGTGAGATTTCTAGAACTCACAATATTTCACAAATCTTGTTTCTAGGAATATGTGGCCATTAGTTAGTCATCTTCAGAACAACAAAAAATTATTGATGACTAACAGTGACTCCACTTGGGGAGGGAATCTCCCTCTTTGGAGGTGTCCAGAACTTTCAGATATCATATCTCTGAGTTTATGAAAACCAATGCCTTTCCCATTGGGCAGATTTTCCCTTCCTTTCTTTTGTTGATATTCCTTTAAATTTGTGATCTTAATAATCTGTAACATGATTACTTCAACTTTATTTCTACCTACCCAACCTACTTGGCCTGATTTCTTAGTGCATTTGAATTGAAAAACTCTTGGCATTCTTTTATTTTGAAAAAAAAAAAACTATCTACCTCTATCCTTATTTCTTCCAAGAGTTCAGATTATGCTAGTGAACTCTTTTATTCTCTACCTAGACTATTTGACTGCCAATATTAATCTGTTTGGTAGACTTGATTATCTAAACTATTGACATGAAATTGGAAGCATGGTTTAAATCAAGATTAAGTAATCTAACTTAGCATGGTTTGTGTCAATGGAACAAGTTGCACACAAGCATTATTTTGTAGAAATGGTAACTAGAAAAACAAGGGATGTGATCTATCATTTGCTATGCATCCTTATATTTCTCTTTGGTTTTTTTTTGAGCATGTGGAACCAATATCTTTCACTTCCTAATCTATCCTTTCTGATAAGTCAATTTTGAGAAATCTTGACAATCATTTGTACACTAACTTATCAACATAAATTTAAAACATGTTCAGCCATGATTAGGCTAGATGACTAAACAAGATCTTATTATCTGAACAAGTAGTGGCATTTAGGCTTGAACACTTTCAGCAGTATTGTTTTTTGGGTATGGGGTTGTACCTCTTTTCAAATCTTCCCTCTTTTCCTTTTTCTGTTTTTTCTGAATTTTTTGTTTTTATGATCTCTTATCATGCAATGTTATATATAATGAATGAAAAAATTGAAGTTAGGACTCTTGAAAAAAATAGTGTTTGAGCATCCTGCCATTGACAAGACCTCCAAATAACTCTTCTACATTCATTCCTTGTAAAAAGAAAGCATTATGACCCCTAATTGAATGAATGATATAAGGCCCTTTCCACAAATTCTCAAATTTACCATGTTTACTTTTGTCTTCCCTCCTAGAATCCAATTTTAAAATTGTGTCTCCAACTTGGAAATTATTTTCTTTAGTCCTTCTGTCAAATATCTTCTTGATGCTCTCTTGTATTGCTTGTGTTCTTTTGTAAACCTCCTCTCTTGACTGTTGTAAATGAATGGTCCGCTTTAGCCTTCTCTGCATGTCATTTTCTTCTAATTGCACTTCTTGGAGGAGTTTCATGGCTGGAACTCCCAAGAATGTTGGGAATACTTCATCCATGCCATATACCAACTGATAGGGAGACATACTGATTGATTTCTTGGTGGTTAGTCTATCAGCCCATAATCCATGAACTAGCCTACTATGCCATGATTTTTTATTCTGTTCTAGCAATCTCTTGATAATGTTGATCACACTTTTGTTGGAGGATTCAGCTAGCCCATTACCTTGGGGGTAGTAAGCTGTGGAAGCCCTAATGTGATATGATATTTATAGAAGAAGTCAACCATTCTTTTGGATTTAAAGGCATCAACATTATCTGTAATGATCTTTCTAGGACATCGAAATCAGGATAATTGTTAGTCTCAAGGAACTTGATAATGACTAAGTCAGTAGCATTCCTAGAAGGAATGGCCTCTATCTACTTGGTGAAATAATCAGTGGCAGTAAGGATCCACTTATGCTGGGAAAATGAGGTGGGGTGAATTTCTCCAATAAAGTCCAAACCCCATTGTTGACATGGAACCTCAATACTAATGGGATGCAAAGGTAAAGGTAGGAGTTTTCTCTTGCCATAAAAAATGTGACACTTATGGCAAGTCATGACTAGTTTTTGAGTGTTAGGAAAAAGGGTGGGCCAATAATATCCAGCTCTAAGAATCTTTTTTGCTGTGATTTTACAGTAAATGTGACCTCCACACTCTCATTCATGCAGCTCATGCATGATTTTTCCTACATCATTCTCAAGCAAACATTTAAGCAATATGACAAGAATATTCTTCCAATATAACACTCCATCTAAAATGCAGAATTTTAAGGCTTTTTTTTTTCAAAAATCTAGCTTTTGTCTTTGATAAAGAAGGAGGGGTATTGTGATAAAGAAGCATATATATTATATCAACATACCAAGATGAATTCAAAAATATTTCTTCAATGTATGGAGTAGTGAATTCTTCCTATTCTTCTAAAAAATCAACCATATTCATATCTAATGGTTGGAAATTTGATTCAGCCATAAGTTTTTCCAATCCTTGTCCTTTAACCAGGTTGGTAGGTCTGATTTCAAAATCATACTCTAAGATAATAACAATCCATTTTCCCCTTTTACCATGAGGGTATTGGTTTAGAATATCCTTTACAATTGTATGTGGGACAAAAGCAATGATATGAGAGTGTAAAATGTAGACTCGAAAATATTTCAATTCTTTTATCAAGGATAAGGCTTGTTTCTCCATGATGTTATACTTGAGTGGAGCATCTCTTAATGATTTACTAAAAAAGGCTATATGTTGTTCTTGCCCCATGTTATTCTTTTGCAACAACAATGTAGCAATGGTGTGTTCAGATGCGAATGAAAAAATGTAGAAATCGTTGGTGAAATCAGGACTGATGAGAACTAGTGTTTGAGTAAGGGCTTGTTTTACCAGTTCAAATGATTGTTTGGCCTTCAAAGTACATTTAACTCATATCTCCTTTTTTAGCATGCTTGTGATATTTCTCAAAAGCTCAGCAAGGTTGGGGATGAATCTCCTCAAAAAGTTGATCTTCCCAATGAAAGATTGCAACTCCTTGATGTTTCTAGGATGGTTGATTTGCAATATGCCTTCAATCCTTTCGGGGTCTACTTTGATTCCTTCTTCGGAGATTATGTGGCCTAGGGGTTTTACTTCTTGTAGACCAAAAATTGTTTTCTTGGGATTCAAAGATAGTCCATATTTCCTACATTTTTCAAAAAAATTTCTCAAATGGACTAAGTTCTCTTTATTAGTTTTAGAGTAAACAGTGATGTCATCAAGGTAAATGATTATAAAGTAGCCTATGTCTTACGAAAAATCTATGTCCATGGCCCTTTGGAATGTGACCCCTACATTCATCAAACCAAATGGAATTTTAACATACATGAATGTATCCCAAGGTGTGGTGAAGGCAGTTTTGTGTTGATCACTTGGGAGTACTAGCACTTGGTTGTAGCCTGAAAAACCACTCAACAGTGATATCCACCTTTTGAAGTATGTGATCCATTTTAGGCAAGGGATAATTATCTTTCATGGAGGCCTTGTTCAGATTTCTAAAGTCAATGCAAAGCCTAATCTCCCTGGTCTTCTTCCTAACTGGCACAAGGTTGGAAATCCACTCTAAGTATCTAAGGGGAACTATGATCCCAACATCATACATATTTTTGATCTCTTTCTCAACTGAAGGTAATAAAATAGGGTTTATCCTTCTTAGTTTTTGTTTGAAAGGTTTTTGATTTTCCTTAAGAGGAATTTTATGTTGAATAATGCTGGTATCAAATGATTTCAGATCTTTGTACCCCCATGCAAACACATCTCCAAACTATTTGAAAAGCTCAATATATTCACATTTTATGTGAGGAGGAAGTGTTTTAGATAGCTTGATAATTTTGGGTTCCTTCATGCTACCTATGTTATGTTCTTCTACATTAGTTTATGTAGGCTCCATATTTGGTTTCTTAGCTACATCATCGAAATAAAAAAGCTCCTCTAATGGTGTAAGGCCCCTTGGTATTGTATCATGTTTTCATTGTAAAACCTCAAGGTCCTTTTGGTTTAGATTTTCAAGTAATTCTGCTTTATAAATATGTTCAAATTGGTTTATATCAGCAGTAGATGACAACTCTATTTTGTGGGCTTTTTTTCAGCAAAACAATCTTCTTCATGGTTTGAGTTAGGTGTTGGTATAGAAAAATAATTTTTAGATTGCAGAAAATCTTGAATATGTTTATCACCCTCGAACACTTGCCAATAGTTTTCATTGGCAGGTACTATAGGTCACTTTTTTACTTTGACAGTGAATTGTTCATTTACATGGGGTATTTGGCAATTTCTGGCAGTAAAGGCAAGCTCATTTGCAAGGTTATTCTGAGCTCTAGGGATGAAAGTGAGTTCATATTTCTCAAAGGTTTTTAGGAGATCTAGGGAAGCATTCCTATATTCTCTTATTCTTTGGTTTTTGGTTGAACACTCCCCTTTTATCTACCTAATGATCAGCTCTAAATCCCTTTGGACTAATATTTTCTTGGCTCCTATGTTTTTAAGCAAATGTAAGCCAAGGAGGAGGGATTCATATTCTACAATGTTATTAGTGCATTGGAAATCAAGTTTGTAGGAATGTCCTTTGTTTGTACAATGTATCCATACAGCAGTTCCAGAACCAGTTTTGCCACAAGAGCCATCAAAGATCATGTTCCAAAGAGTTTCTGTCTCATATACACTTACATGTTGTTGTTCAAGGTTGTTATAGTTTGAGTTGTTATGTTCTTCATTTGAGGAATGATTTGATTGTTCTAGTGGGCTTACCTCTTTCTCATTTTCATTTTCTTGTTTGATGATTTCATCTTCATTGAAAAAGATAAATGAATCAAGGTCTGAATGCATGGAATAAACAAGAGTGTTGTTTGTCTTATGTAGGCTACTTACCATATATTTCATATGAGATTCCCGGTATAATATCCTGGTTTGGTTAAAGAGCAGGATGGTAGCATAAGACATATCCATTTGAAGGCTCCCTTGAAGTTTGGCTCCCCATGATCTGGATAAAAGCATGTCATACTTTGGGGGAATGTTAGAAACTACTATGTCCATAACTAGGACCCTTAGCAGGAATTTGTGCCAAATTAACTCATAAATCTTTGATTAGACCCAAACATCTGAATCTGCTTGAATAAAAATAATACATGTCTTTGTAAGGTTTAGTAACTTCTAGGCCTAATCTCACCATCACCACTTTTGGCATGAGGTTGTGAGAGGCACCAGATTCTAGCATGGAATTATGAAATATTTTATCATGTATGTTCAAACTGACATAGAATGGAGGGATAACTCCTTCTTGGTTTTTTCTTTCTACTTCAGGACCAAACAATAGTTCTAGCTTATCATCAGTCAGGTTTAAAGTATCAGTATCATTTCCTATATTCAAATCTTTCAAGACCTGATTTTATATACATCCTGGGTTACTTGTTTAGCAAGGAGTATGATAATTTTAATATTGGCAATTTCTCCCTCAATGCTGAAAGGTGCTAGTGTTTTTGACATATTTACAACTGTTTTGTCACACATAGTCTTTTGAACAATTTTGATTTGCTGAGTTTTATTAGGACTGATATTTTGAACAGATTTTCTAGGGCCACTAGTAGAAGTACTAGGGCAGCTTGTTTTATCTTTGTTCAAATCATCTTTCTTAGCAATAGTGTTGGTACTATTTGTTGTTTTTTAGGAAGATTTTATGAGGTTTTCCTAACAACAATTTCTGTGTTATTTTTCTTGGAATTCTCTTGGTTTCTTTTGCTCCTAACTTAATATTGCCTATGGATTTCCATTATGGCATTTTCAAATCCTAATTGGTAATATTCAGAATCCTCATGGTTGGTTTCGTTTTTTTCTCAGGAAAAGAATCCTTGTTCTTCTTTAGTGAGAGAAACATCTCCCTCACTGTCAGATCCTATTATATTTACATGATTTTCTTCCAACCTTTTTGTCTCCCTTTCTTCTTCATCTACATAGTTATCTTGGAAAGGAGGCCTAATTTGTTGGTCTTTATCTCTTTGTCTGTTTTGAGGAGGATCTCTTCTAAAATTTGGATTCCTATTTCTGTTTTGGGGATTTTCTAGGTTCTCCCTGGGAGGTTCTCTTTCAGTTAAGTTTATCTTTTCCATAATTTTTTCCCTTAGCCTCACTAAGTTATCAATTTTGGCATCAGATGAAGACATTGAGGCTAAGGTTTCATCTTTTTAAGTGAATATTTTTTCTGACCTCATTCTAGCTCTCTTTTCAATGAGGTTGGCTTCTACACTAATAGCTCCCCTTTGCATTTCTTCTAAGGTTTTGGGGTCTCTTTCCCTCAATTGGAATATCATATCCGGATCAAAGCCTTCTGGAAATTTTACTAGTGCTAGGCCTTGTGGGGGTTTCATATGAGGTGGGAGGGCATTGTAGACACTGTTAAACCTAGTACAATAATCTTGTACACTTTCTCCTGTGTTCCTTTTAAGATTGTTATATTCTGACAGAATTTGGAGGGGGTTTTTCTTGATTTCCCACTTGTTTATGAAATTTTGGTAAAGGGATGGGAGATCATTTATGTTTTTGGGAGTTAAGTTTTTAAACCATTTCTTAGCTTCTCCTCCTAAGCTTTGTGAAAATATCCTCATTTTGATGCATTCTTCTTCAAATCTTGTATAGTCAAAGGCATCATTCATTCTATGCACATGTTGTTGGGTAGTGATTGAGTCAGTTCCTATGAAATGAGAGATCTTGGATTTATAATAATTTGGCAAAGGAACTAGAGGTTGGGGTAACACCAGGGGGGCATACCATGCTTCCATGATAGGAGAAAATGGAAGATTTACAAGAGGTGGGTTTGTGAGAGGGAATGTGGGATGAAATGAAGTGTTTTGAACAGTGGATGTGTGGATGGGTGTGGTGGAAGTAATTGGACCAACAAAATAATTAGGAGAAGATTTGGTATGGAAAGAGATAAAGTGAGGGAGAAGCTGGAAATCAGGAGGGGTGGAAGGAGAGGATTCTCTACTGGAACTTTGTTGTAAATCTGTGGGCTCAAGGTCAGTCTGGTCAATCTCACTATGTGACTTGGTTCTTAATAGGTTATTTGTATGGTGCAAGTCAAATTGAGGATCTTGCAAGGCTGTAAGATTTTCAAGAACAAAGCTTGCTCTATGAATAGTCCTAAAAGTAGTTAAGTTTCCAGATTTAGAAGTTTTCCACAAAATATTTTTTGGGTCATCAACTATGGTAGGAGGATTCAGGTATGGATGAGATCTGGTATTGATCCTCTATGAAGCCAGAATTCAAACTCAAAATTTAGAGAGGCTGGAAATTTAGGATTGTTTTTCAAAAGGGCTAACCTCTCTTAATGTTTAGTAAACTTACATAGTATAAGACTAGGCTTGTAAACTTCTCAGGGTTGTTTTGACACAATCCTAAGGAAGTCTAATGAGAACTAGTGAAGTAATAGGCCTTATAGAGGCTAGTGGAGTCTCCAGGTGGATGTTTTTAGCTATTTTGAGGATATATGTTTGTGGTCCACCACCAATAATTGAGAAAAACCAAACTAGGGATGTTTTTTGGGATTTTCTGAGTATTTTTATGTAGCCCTAGGGTTTGAATGAGTGTATTCTACCTGTGTCATCATTTTTCTAGGATGGTGAAACAGGCAAGGTCTTATTTTGGCTATCAGTTTGAATTTCTAAGCCTAACTAAGGGTTATATGAGTGCTAAGAGGTATTTAGGAAACTATGCACTCAGAAGGTCCCACCGTGATCGCTAGAATGTTATGGTCCCGTAATTTAGCAGATTGGTAGACCAAATGCACAGGGTAACATGAAACTAGTCTTTGGAGTCCTAGGACCTAGCCTTCCTGGGCTAAGAGAGGGCTCTCTCTATTATATGCAAAGGATGTGAACTTGTTTTCTTTTGATGGTTGATTTTAAGCTAGTAGTTAAGTGCAGGGTTTGTTATTTGTTTTGGCTGGGTAAGATGATCTAGAAGAATAGATAGAATGAGGAAATATTCCCAGTCATTGGGAAATGGAGTCTATAAATGTCATGAAAGGTTAATCAATAGATCGGGGAGCATCAGAGGGAAAATCTGTAATATCCTAAAATGGGAATGAAACAATGAATGAACATAATAACAGTGTAAATCAACTCATAAGGTGTGAAGGGAACACCTATCCATCAAATGAATGTTCAGCAGCAATAATATGTCCCATTAACTCATTCCAAAGTGAGGAAATGTAGCAATATAGATCATAAAAATGTTATTTATATAGAATTACGCTATAACTGTGAGAAATGGGACTTGGATCCCTTATTTCATACTATATACATCTTACATGCAGAATGGGAGCAAAAAAAATTCTCTCTATCCATGCTAAACAGGTCTCCCCAACTCAATACAACTAAAAAATTCCCAAACCCCATGAATTATGCCAACAGAATTCCTGGAGCATGTGATAGCATTATTTTAATGAGGGTTTATGCAAAAAATTACAAGAAATAATAGATCTAGAGTTTACAATCATCCAATGGATGATAAAAATGGAGATCTCTTCCTTTTTATACAGTATAAGAATGACCCGGCAAGGGCTCCATGAATGTACAAGTATAAAATACTAGATCCATAGATCTAGATCTAAAACAACACAGTTATACTGTATCTCTATATAAATATAACTAGTTAATACAAGGAGTAGAAGAGAATTCTTAATACAAGCCTCCCAGGAGAAGGGTTGGCCCTTACCCCATGGAACAAGCTCAAGATCAAGGGACTTCACCCTGCTACTGCAACACTGAGAAAAATGGCGCAGTTCCTGCAAGGGACTGCACTGTAGGAGATTAGGACTACTTTTTCCAAGTTCCAAGATGTAAAATATGCTCGTAGATCTCCCTCACTGATCTCCCAAAGAAAGGAATGCTTCCTCCTCTGAAAAAAGGCTCTGGAAGTGGTGTTGTGGACCTTCCACTGCAACACCCTGCAACACAACGTTATGCTCTACAGAAATAATGTTGTAGCTGAAGGAGGATTCTTGGCCTCAAGCCTGAATGTGGAAAAATAAATTACAATGCTCCTCCAAGAGGCCTCTCAAGGTAGGAGAAGGAATTCCTAAACAGGAATGCCTTGTGCTAAACAGCACTGCAGCTCTGCTAAACAACAAGAGAATGCAAAACAGTCCTACAAACCATCAAATCAATAATCATCAAGCTAACCCCAAATGGCTTCCCTCCTCTTCCTTATAAACTATGTTAGCCTCCTCATCTTGGGTCCCACCCATTAGGGTTTCCAACCTCATATTATCAATCTCCCTCCAAAACTGCATTGTATCTCCATCAAGGCCACTTCTCCATAATGACGCTATTTGATTTGGTCAAAGTTTACCTTTTCAACCTGCTTCACCCCTTTTCAAACCCAAGTGTCTTCAAGCTATCTCTCATATTTTTGTTTAAACTGATCCTTGTTCATATTGAGCTATTTGCATTTATGATCCACTCTTTTCCATGAATGTTGTTGACTTGGTCAAACTTGACTTTGTCTATATCCAATTGCCCTTGTTCACACATGATGGTGCCAAATCTAGCTACTAGAAAGATCCCCTTTCATACCAAGAGGGTTTTTATGCTATTTCAATTTAAGTATGGGTCTCTTTCTCCATTTATTCATATACTAGGTGCAAAAATAAAAAATCAATATTCCTATTAGCTGCATGCTACTATAGGAATATTACAGTCCTCCCCTCCCAAATGTTTCTTGTCCTCAAGCAACTGCAAGGATAGAATTGAAGAGTTTCCTCTCCCCCTCATGTAGCATCCTTATATGATGAACTCCTCCAAGGAATATGATGTTGTCTCAATAATGAGTCTCCATAGTGCCCCTCCTAAGCCTGCAAACTAGCATTTGGTGAGCATCCCAAATAGCCATCATCTTGAAAAGGTGAAATAATCAAGGAGGAAACTATGTGTTGTCTGGAGGTCCTCCCAAGGCTTGGAGTCTGAAATGCATTGGGAACCATCATTCCCATGTGGAACCTCCACCCCCAATTTATCATCCATACAAAATGAGTCACCCTCCAACATGGCAACTCATGAAAGATCTCTTCCACCTTTGGCTCCTGCAATGTAGGCGGGCTGAATAAGTGAACGTGATAGACAAAATGGCCTACCCCACGCTGTCTTCCTCCCCACTTATGATAAGTGTGGAGCATATGCTAATCTTGGACTGCAATACGGTTGCCCTCAAGTGGCAAGAAGAAGATTATATCTCCAAATATCCTTTTCTCCCATGCCATGAATCATGTTGGCCCAAATCATCCCATTCAAAATGAATGGCATATCATCATCATTTGGTATCCAAATTAGAAAAATGTTGAATGTTATGTGTGAGTTTGGATGATACCAATGGTTCCTCAAGTGGATACAGCGCATTCTTCCCAACTGCTGCTTTAGATCATCATGTGGCAAGTGGTCTTTCAATAAGATGATAGATGTGCATGTTTTCACATCTACCATGAGGTGGTAAATAGCATTATATATCAGCTGAGTACACTAAGAATGACAACACACTTGTCCTAAGTCATGTAGAGAAGGGTTATCTTCATCATAGAGGTTGCTTCTAGCATGACAATGAAGCCCATAAATAATCTTTCCCTCTTGTGGGGAAATGCACTGTACATACATGGTGAGAAGGTGTACATACTCAATGAAATAATCAATAAATGGAGAAATATATTCCTTGCCATGCATAATCATTAAGCTGAAATTGAGGTCCATGGATGAGTCCTCCCATGATAATCTTCTCATAAAAATCTGCAACAATAGAGGATGCATGCTCCCCTTGGAACACTCCATGGATAGAAACATACTCCCAAGTGACAGTCCTATTGGCCCTAGTGATAAGGCTCTTGTCACTCCATGATTCCCTTCCTTGACATTCCACATGTCAAAGTCATCCACTATCATGATGCTATGTGGGGAAATCTTCTTCCTATGTGGAAGCCCCTTTTTGTCCTTCAATGTTGAAGGGTAACCTCTTTTCACCTTGAATGTGCCATACATTCCTACTGAAATATCATGACGAGTATGGAGAAATTTCTGCCCATACTCTCCCAATAGTAACCACAGCAACAAGGACCCTTGCTACCTTCTTGCATTATCATGATGCAAATCATGGATCAAAAATACAGTAATGGACATGTGAAATGTCTCATAAATATAATACAAACAAGCTCCCTTATGCCACATCATGTGGGCGTTATCCTTCCTCCCAAACCAAAGTACATACATGAGATACTTCTCAAATAGAAATATATGTAAATACATGAGACATACATCAAACAAGAGTAAATATATTGATATAATATTTAACATGTGATGTCCAAACTCTCTTCTTAACAACCAAAGCAACTGTGCCTTCTTCTTATGCATGCTATCATTGAGACATAAGGCATGAGACAAGAAAATATGAATCTTTGGGTAGTAACCATACTCACCGAAGAGTAGCCAGCGCAGTCATGCTTCTTGCGGGCCTGTATCAGAGATTTGCAAGTAGCTTGGAAACCCCTTGCTCCATACTATCATCCACTCATCCCAATGTGGGTGATGGATCTCATTCTGCAAATAATTGGTATCCTCCCATTGTAGGACACCAACATCCTCAAACCTTTGAAGAACCTTGCACTTCATGAAATGTTGAAGTGCACCTCCAATGGGATCTCTTAATGAGATCTTTTCCTCATGCATGGCCTTCCAAAACTAGTGGGGTCTTGGATCTGCTGTAGGTAGAAGTCTCTCTTTGAGCTGTAGAATGCTCATTGAGAAAGTGTCATCTAGAAAGGAGGAAATTTTTCTCATCTCAAGATGTCTACCCTTTGTCATTTCTTCCTCCATTGCTTCCTGAATGAAGCTACCATTTTAATTCTCCCATGAGGAATGGGTCCTATTTTCCTCACTGTTGCTCTTGGACAGTGCAATGAAATTCAGTTGCTCTAAATTAGCAGTTTGTGCTGATTCTTGGTCATGCAAAGGAAGATTTCTACAATCATCTAAAATATTTGTTGCAATAATAGAAAGTGAAAATTCAATCATACCTTGATGGGCTTTAGGAACACCTGGTATGGTTGCAAGATTCCCTTATTCTACTGTGTTGGCTCCCTCAATTGTTGATGTTAAAGCCCGCTCCTCCAAGGTTGTGACAACATTGGTACAAGTCTCCTCAATTGGTGGTGAGGACTCCTCCCTCTCTGATTCCTCTTCATCAAATTTCTTGATCACCCTCTGAGTGAAATCTACAAAAGTAGATACTCTTGCATGAATCATGTGACTGAACCACCAAGTGCTTCCATTACCCTCCATGTGCAGCGCTGTAATCTCTACTGCCTCTCTCTCTACCAATGGATGTAGTAGGAAGAATGCATTATTTTTTATTTCCCAATCCCTTGCTGCAGATGTCCCATCAAAAGTGGACAATAGAAATCTATTGCCCTTGATTTCCCTTTTGCTGCAGGGCCTCCTCTCTTCCTCCAGTTGAATGAACTGTGGGAAGGTTAGGGTCTCCTTAAAGGCTCTAGGTTAAGATTTGTACTCAACAAGGTATTCACTTAGAATTGGATGATCCAAGTGTCCTCCATGCTTCTTATCTTCTTCTCTATGATAATAGGAAGTGCATGGTCCTTCCTCTTCTTGAAACCCTCTAGGAGTTTCCTGGAATTTCTTCTCCTTCATCTACTTAACCTCCTTAAAGAGGTTTTTCATGGATCGGAAAAGTGATGAGATCAAGCTCATTCTCTCCATAATTTTGATGTTTCTCCATCTCTTTGTCTTCTTATTCTCCTGATAGCATAATAGATGGAACTCAGAGGCTGAGCCAAGACTATGCTCTAATACCACTGTAATATCCCAGAATGGGAATGAAATAATGCATGAACATAGTAGTAGTGTAAATCAGCTCATAAGTTGTGAAAGTAACACCTATCCATCAAATGAATGTTCAGCAGCAAGAATATGTCCCATTAACTTATACCAAAGTGAGGAAATGTAGCAATATAGGGCATAAAAAAGTTATTTACAGATAATTATGTTATAACTATGAGAAATGGGACTTGGATCCATTATTTCATACTATATACATGTCACATGCAGAGTGGGAGCAAAAACAAATCTCTCTAGCCATGCTAAACAGGTCTCCCCAAGTAAATACAACTCAAAAATTCCCAAACCCCATGACGTATGCCAAAAGAATTCCTGGAGCATGTGACATCATTATTTTAATGAGGTTTTATGCAGAAAATTACAAGAAATAATAGATCTGGAGTTTACAATCATCCAATGGCTGAGAAAAATGGAGATCTCTTCCTTTTTATACATTATAAGAATGACCCGACAAGGGCTCTATGAAAGTACAAATATAAAATACCATATCTACAGATCTAGATCAGAAAAAATGTAGCTATACTACATCTCTGTATAAATATAACTGTCTAATACAAGGATTAGAATATAATGCTTAATACAAGCCTCCTCAGAGAAGGGTTGGCCATTACCCCATGGAACAAGCTCAAGATCAAGGGACTTGACCCTGCTACTGCAACACTAAGAAAAATGACGCAGTTCCTGCAAGGGAATGTGATGTAGGAGGTGGGGACTACTTAGGCCAAGTTCCAAGATGTAAAATACGCTCAGAGATATCCTTCACTGATCTCCCAAAGAAAGGAATGCTTCCTCCTTGGAATAATAAGCTCCGGAAGTGGTGTTGTGGACCTTCCACTGCAACACCCTACAACACAACATTATGCTTGGCGTCAAGCCTGAATGTGGAAAACTGAAGTACAATGCTCCTCCAAGAGGCCTCTCAAGGTAGGAGAAGGAATTCCTAAACACGAATGCCTTGTGCTAAACAACACTACAACTCTGCTAAACAACAAGAGAATGAAAAATAGTCCTGCAAACCATGAAATCAATAATAATAAAGCTAACCCCAAATGGCTGCCCTCCTCTTCCTTATAAACTATGTGAGCCTCCTCACCTTGGGTCCCACCCATTAGTTTTTCCAACCTCATATGATCAATCTCCCTCCAAAACTGTGTTGTATCTCCATCAAGGCCACTCCTCCATAATCACGTTGTTTGATTTGGTCAAAGTTGACCTCTTCAACCTGCTTCACCACTTTTCACACCCAAGTGTCTTCAAGCTAGCTCTCATATGTTTTTTTAAACTGATCCTTGTTCATATTGAGCTATTTGCATTGATGATCCACTCGTTTCCATGTTGACTTGGTCAAACTTGATTTTGTCCACATCCAATTGCCCTTATTCACACATGATGGTGCCATATCCAGCTACTAGAATGATCCCCTTTCATACCAAGAGGTTTTTTATGCTATTTGAAGTTAAGTATGGGTCTCTTTCCCCATTTATTCATCTACTAGGTGCAAAAATCAAAAATCAATATTCCTATTAGTTGCATGATAATGTAGGAATAAAATCTAACTTGATCAATCGATCTTCAAGGTTTTCAAGGTCAATGGGATGGACATAAATTGTGAGAATAAAGGTAGGAAAAAGGGAAATTAAGAATCCTTTATCATGTACCTTTAACAAGAAGGGACTTAAATATCATAAGCATAAAGAGGCAATCAATAGATAGGGAAAACAATAAATTCTTTGATTCAACTTTAAAGAGATAATTATTCAAGACAAACATTCCAATGAAATATAGAAGGCGAGAAACTCATTTAACTTCTAGTGATTTCACCTTCAAGGACAAAAATCATTGAAGAAACACATATAACTGTAATCAGAGAAGAGGGAACACCTAAACATCCTTTATTATAGCTATGAAGATCTATAAAACAATTATTTAAGCAAGTACAAAGGGTATGATCAAAACAAAACCTCTTTGGCAGACCTAAGTAATGGTACTTTAGAGAGAGACTTCAAGAACAATGTTTTAGTGACATCAAACAATAAGGGCTAGCCATAAATCATCTTTGACACCTACTGTATTAAACCTTTCATGAAATAAACAAGCTTAGGGGGTCTAGAGAGAAATTAATAATTCTCTAAAATGTCCTAGCAGAGGAAAACATAACGACAGTGAAGAACAAATAGAGCTAAGGTGCCTTTGAAAACATTTCTTAGTCTAAATCCTTTCTTCTACTACAGTATAGAGAGATGGAAATATAATGAAATAGGAAAAAAAAATAACAGAAAAGAAGCACTTCACCATAAACCAAGCTCAGGGATCTTGCAAGTAGACCTTCCTCCATCAGGGTTACGCACCGAGATCTCTATAGGAGGGTTTCTTATCCATTGATGATCATGTTTCATCGATGGCAAACATTGATACAATCCCTCTGACCGCCATTGATTTAATTTAAGCTCTTGGATCATCATCCAGAGGCTCACCTGGTCATTTTTGGACCATCGAAATTCCCCTTCGGCATTCCGCCATTAAACCTGCAAATAAACACAATTTTTTAATTAAAAACCTATGGGGAGGGTGCATGACTGCATTTTCTATGGTTTGGATCGGTCAGAAAGGTTTGCACAGGAGAAACCGATGTGGGAAGGTAGGGTTCCAAAGGAGGAACCAGGCAGGAGTTTTAATGGAGGCGGGAGCATTTGAAAAAGGGCGCAGAGGAATAAGTGGTTTTGAAAACTGGAAGTGGTTTATCGCGTGGAGAAATGGTGGTAAGTGATTTTAGGGAGAGGGCATGCGATATAGCCTAGCATGCGATGCGTCACAGTGGAAAACCACTTATTTTGTGTGGGTCAGAAGATTCTAACCCTGGTGCATTTAAATATGTGATACATGCCAGGGATCGTTAGATATCGGGGTGGGAGATCAACAGCTATCGCGTGTTCTGGAGGCGGCAAGTAGGTGATCGGATCGACGGAGTGGAGGACAAGTCATGTGAGTTAATTGGATGTTGGGGTTAAGTGGAGAATGGGCTCAGGGCCTTAATAAATTAACAAAAACGCGTTAAGTTATAAGGTTTTGGGAGGGGCGCTGGCCATGGTGGAATGCAGGGCCCATTTTAATATATGAAAGGGTTTAAGAAGGCCTTTTATAAGGTTTTACGAGGTTTATAAAATGAAAGGGCGGAGGTGAAAAATATATAGGAGAGGGGCTTATGGATAGGCGGAGGTCACAGTTATGTGAGTGCAAGGGGCTGGGGTTTTAAAGAAAAAGGGGCTTAGGCCTATAAACCATAAGGGCGGGTTTAAAAAAAAAATAGAGTTTTCATATAAAATAAAGAGACCCGACATGCTTAAGCCTTTGTTTTAAACAATGTAAAAGTGGACTTTTACATTTTTTAATATATGCAAACGGAAATGAGGAGTAGGGGTGTCCTTTTTTAGGAAAGAGAAAAAATGGGTTTTTCAGAGGAAAAAGGGTTGAATGAGAGAGTGGGTAGGGGGAGTGAAAAAATGAGGTTAATAAGCCCAAAATGAAGTCCTTTTTGGAGCAGTGAGGTGAAATTTAGAAGGCAGAGAGGGAAAAATATGGTGAAACAGTTTGATTCACGATAATGAAGGCAGTGATATTTCTAGATTTCATAATATTTCAGAAATCTTGTTTCTAGGAATCTGTGACCATTACTTAGTCATCTTCAGAACAACAAAAAATTATTGATGACTATCAATGACCACAGCCCTTCACCCATCTCCTATCCCTAAACACTCCATACAAAATAAGGTATATTATATTAAAATATTGTATTATGGTACAGTTTTAAGCTATATTAAAAATATCTTTGATACCTTCATATATTAAACTATATTGTTAATATCATATATTTTTTTTAATACAACCATTAATATCTCATTATAATTTCTTTTAATCATTATAATTTCTGATTAATATTTAATAATAATTTAGTACATTATATTTTGGTTACTTAATATAAATACTTTAAAATTAAAATTTAAATATAATATTTTAATTTAATGTTATCATTAATTTCAAATTTAAATATTAAAATTTAATATTAATATTATAAAAAGAATTATTAATATAAGTTATTATTGCTTGAACATACTAATTTTATATTATTATCAAATCTTATTTACTTATAAAATTATTATATTATTATGTATTCGAATTTATAACGGCTCAATGATCCATTTGTCTCCTGGTATGGCTTATAGAATAGTAAATGACCATGGTTTCCAATGGTTTTTAATGGTTTATGTTGTTTGATTATGGTTGAAGAGGTTTGAAAATGTTAACTATTGTTGATAAAATTTGACCGTGGTTGAACTTGGTTGCCAAGGTTGACCATGGTTGAAGAGGGTTCAAAATTGATGATGATGGTCAACAAATTAATGTAACAAAGTATTTATGTTACATTAATGTTGACCATTGTTACATTTATATTTGCTAACAATTGTTACCATGCTTGATATCATAGTAATGCTAATGTTATATTAATGGTTGAAGAGGGTTGAAAAGGTTGATCATAGTTAACCATGTTCAACCATTAATGTAACATTGTTACATTAGAATGAAAATGTTACATTAATGTTAAAAATGGTTGATGTTACATTAATGTTACCATGGTTGACCATAGTTGACTCTATTTCCCATGATTGATTATGGTTGACTATGGTTGACCATGGATGAACATGGTTGACCATGGTTAAGCTTGTTTTACCATGGATGAACAAGGTTGTGCATGGTTATACATATTGATCATATTTCATCATGATTGAGCTTGTTTGACTATGTTTTACCATGGTTGAATGTGATCAACATATAACATATTATGGGTGAAAAAGATTGACCAAGGATTTCAACATTTACTTGTAGATCACTTTGGTAAATTATGGTTAAATAATATGCACATACAAACTATGGTTGAATATGTTTTCCCTTTTTAGCCATGCTTGACCATGATTAACCTTAGCTAACCATGTTGAACAATATTGAAAATGGTTTGACCATGTTTGACCTTGGCTAACCATGGTTGGAAATCTTAACCATGCTAACTATGTTCTATATAGCTGACTATGCTTGACCATGGATAACCATGGTCGACTATGCTTGACAATGGTCAACTAAGGGGAAATCATGGTTGACATAGTTAAACATGCATGACCACAGTTTGTGTTTTTCTCAATGTGATTTTGACATTTGTTCATCGCATTGCGACATTGTCTCTTTGTTTGATTGTGAAGATGTTTTGTGTTCATCACATTGCAATGTCATTTATTTTTTATTAGAAGAAAATTTCATTTGTAATTAGTCACTTTGTGACATCATGTGTTGTTAATAACATTCCAATAACATTTATTGCTCATTACATTGTGACGAAATTTGTTGTTCGAGACATTACATGACATTTCTTGTTTGTCACATTTCGATGCCGTAATATTGCAATATGATTTGCTGTTAATTGCATTGCAACATCATTATTTTTTATTTATCACATTACACAATCATTTGTTGTTTGTGAATGGTGATGTTATTTGTTATTCATCACATTGTGACATCATTTTTTTTGTGCAATTTCCATGTTGTCTATAAAATGTTACATTATCTAGTATTTGTCATAGTATGGCATCTTTTTTGTCCATCACACTACATTTTATCAATCTGACATAGTTTGTTATTTATCACACTATGACATCAATATTTTGCATCACATTGCTACACTAATTTTTTATTGTCATTAGTCACCTATAGATGATTCTGGTCAAACATGGTTGACCATGATGCCCATGATGAACATTATGGACCATGAATCCCATGCTACCTATCATTCACTATGGTTAACTATGATTAACAATGGCTAACCATGTTGAGTATAGTTGACCATGCTCACTATGCAACATACTCTTTTGGTAAAATTATCACATTACTTGATTTTCATCAAATAGGGACATCATCTATTAGTTGTCACATTATGACATCATCTGTTGTTCATCACATTGTGACATAATATCACATCAATCTTGCATGTCACATTGTGATGCAATAATTTATTTTAATATATATATATATATATATGTATGTATTATTCTAGGGTTATTAAGTTTTAACTAATATTATAAAGCTATTAAAGTTATTCTTGATCATAATAAACCCTCCTCAACCATAATATGAATATATTTAACCATAATGAATATAAAAACTAAAAACATTTAAACTATAAAAAAAACAATATAAAAAAGTATATAATATTAAGGTATACCTTTTTTTGTGAATTAAAATTCTTGATTATCAAAAAAATATTATGCAATTTCTAGATCTTTGAATGCCTCTGGTCTATTACTAAGGAATCCATACCATTAGTAGAATAGAAGGCCCTTTGTCCAATAAATAGCTAAATCCCATAAAACAATTTTTTTTTTAAAAACAAGGCCCATGCCTTCCAACTAGAGTGTCCAATATGATAACAAATTATAGTTTTTTAGCCTTCATAGTCCATAATAGACCAAATATTATGCATACCAAACATATATAGAAACTTCAATAATTTAAAGGATTAAGAAGAGGTGGAAACATCCACCTCAATTTTCAGACCCTACGGTTTCTCTTCCATTTTCTGTTTTACCTATTTTTATGGTGCTTTCCACCTCTAAAACCCTCAAACAGTCAAATTTTTAACTTCCGTGTGTTTATGGCCTTATTGCGCATGTGACAGACATTAGCCGTAGTTGAGACGACAAATTTTTCTTAAATCTGCCGCCGAGAGAGCCGGATCTGTAGGTCGCACTTATCGGCCCAAAAAGTGTGACCTGGCCTTAAGGTCACACTTTTCTGCCCCAAATCTGCGACCTGGACTGAAAACAGGTCAGAACCGGCGACCTGCACTTTTTCCTGCAATTTTCCAGCACTTTTTCCGGGTTTGTCTGAAGCTTCTGTCAGGGTTTTCCAACCTCTGTCTCTGCCCGTTTAGACCTATTTCTGATCTGTTTCACTCAACTAAGTGGGAATCTTGCCCCTTAGGGCTCTAGTACCCTCCACTTTTTGTGGGAGATTTTTTGTTGTTTCAGAAGTCTAAATTTACAGGGTTTCAACCTTTTTGCTTCCAGATCTGATACCTCCTTTTTAGATCCCTTTAGATCAGCTCTTCTTCCTTTCAAATCACCTCATATAGTTTTGTTTGGGTTCATTTCTAGGGCTGCCTCCTTGTCCCTTCCATTTTTAGCTGATCTCCTCCTTTTTAGCAGCAACCTTGCCTCTGCCTCTTTGCTGTCCTCTGCACCTCTTTTCAGAAGATTTCTCCTTTAGATCCCTGTCCCTCCCGACCTTAGATCTATTGGCCTCTTTTCAGCGTGCTTTGCTTAGTTTTTTCCCTCTTATAGACTAGTTTTGAGAGACCCGCCTTCTTGGGTTAGATTGATGCATTGGTAGCTGTTAATTTTCTGTTCTTTTCGTTTTATTTACTGCAGATTTATTTTCAGTTACACAACACACTTTTTATTTTACTCTCAAAACGTATGGGTTTAAACAATTAAAATTAACGCACGCCACACACTGACCCTAAGTGAAGAAGAGCCTGGTTAACACTGCCTGGAAAAGACTTTAAAATCAATTGTTCACTGCACCTCTCCGCCCTTGACCTCACTTGATTTTGTCCCTCCCTGCCCTTGTCGGTTTTTCTTCTTCCTCACACCACGGTGTCCTCCGGGCGGGGCACTTCTCCCGCAGACTTTCGGCTCGTCCCCGACTTCTCGGCCTGGCCCACTTCCTCCTTCCCGTCAGCGTCATCTGAGCAAGTCCCTCCGAGTCCGCACTCTAACTCTTCCTCGTACTGTTCGGCTCTCCCCCTACTTCGGTTCGCCCTCTCTTACCTTCACCAAGCCCGGAAAGTTCAGACCCATCCCCAAACCGCCTTACCGCTAGTCCGTTTCAGAACCACCACGGACCTACCCTGACTCGCCCGTTGCTCCCTTATATGGCCGGTCTCGCCTCTCGACTTCAACTTCACCGATTAACGATCCTATCCGCCATGATGTTAGTTGGGCTCCGCTATGCCAACCAAGCTCCCTCCCACATTCCCAAGTTCAGCCTGCTACAAAGACACCTTCAACCATATTCGATCTTTCCACATGTGGTGTTCCTCCAATTCCATCACCGATGACTCCATCCGTCTTCGATTGTTCCAACGCACGCTTACCGACGAAGCTTCTAAATGGTATGTCGATCAAGCCACCTCTTCCCATACCACCTTTGCGACCATTTCCCAAGCCTTTTATCTTATTTCTAGCTCCCTCTCCAATACGACACTGGTACTAAACTCTTAACTTCTTTCCATCAATCCTCTTCGACCCGCCTTTCCGCTCATGTCCAGGAATGGCGACGAAGACGAAGCTTGTGTCGCGCTCCCCCCTTTGAAGATCGGGTTTACATGGAATGGTTCCTTCACTCTCTCTTACCTCCCATTGGAAAAGATGTCGCATCCCATTTTTCCCAAACTGAAGAATCCGCCCTCCAAATCGCCTTGAAATATGACCTTATCTATGCTCAATCTGGTTATGTTTATACCGTCCTTCCTGACCTCCCCAAGCCCAGTGGCTCTAATTCCTCAGGGGCATATCACTCTGCCGACAGTATCATTGGAGCCCTGTCACATACCTCTACCCAACCCCTTCCGGGCTATGGTTTCCCTCCAGGAGGGGCCAACCCTTCCGGCATTTTTTCCCTTCCAGGTAGCATGTACCCAGGATACAACATGCCTCCCCCTTTTTCTCACCCTCCTGCTTACCTCAATGCTGCCCATCCTACCCCTTATCTGTATCCACAACCTGGTGTCCCAGCTCCTCCAGCATTTGGACCTCCCACTCCCTTGCCTTCTCCACCCCCGCAACCACACTTACTACCCCCTCCAGGGCAATTATTTGCACAACAGGGGGCACCTAATTTTCTTCCTTCTCAAAGAAAGAGAAAAGGCACTCCAATCTCTTGGTAATCGTGGATCAATCCTTCCAGGTCTTGAATCTACCACTACCACCCGTCACCGGGCTCCGGCCCAATAGGACAGGCGCTTCACACCAATAAGCCTTGTTCGTGTTGCGGTGTTATAATTACACTCACGGTGTCCCTTATTACCCCAAATGCGACGGATGTAGGAATCTCAGGCCATCGTGCGGAGACAAAACTCCTCCCCTCTTGTCCCTCCCAATCCATCTACCTCTCAAGCATTTGTGTTTTCCGATCCTTTCCCTCAACAAGGATTCATGGCCCTCAACCACCTCATGCCGAGTTAACCACTCAACCTTCCCTTCCTGGTTCCTCGATTACAGATTCTCATGATAGCCTCGTCGGCCTCTCATCGTCGACCTCAACCTTCAAACTCGATCTCGCCAATATTCCGCGCCTCCTGTTCCATCTATCTACGAGTCTCCATGTTGGGGTCTCTGAGCCTCAGCCGACACCCAAAGGTCCCTTGTAAATCCTCCTCCAAAGCCAGGTTCATCCCAAGACTTCTAAGGGCCCATTACACCGAAATCTACCTATGGTCGGTTGCCCATTCATACATTATATGTAGATGATTTGGCACAATCTCCTGCTACCATTTCAACATGGAACTCCTCGATCGTGTCCATCTCAAAAGAAGGCTCTACTATCTGTGGTGGGAGCTGTAGATCCTGCTGATGACCAATTGATTGTTTTCGATGCCCGTCAGTCATACCATCCCCCTCTTCCTCCTTTGGTTTCTTTCCAAATCCCAGTCAAAATCCGAAATGCCAATGTCGCTCGGTGTATTATTGATGAGGGGGCAACTACCTGTGTAATTTCCACTTTGGTTTGGAAACAACTTGGATCCCCTGAGCTGGCCCCTTCCACAATCACCCTTCGTGCGTGGGATGGCCATGCCTCCCAGCCCATTGACCTATTCTGTAATTTTCCTATCACCCTTGCAGGCAAGACTGTTTGTGTCAACGTTGAAGTTATCGATGCCCCTCTTGACTACAACATTCTTTTGGGGCATAGTTACACCTATGCCATGTCTGTCATCCCATCCACAGTCCACCGCAAGATGTTCTTTCCTCATAATGGCAATATTTTCACCATTGACCAGTTGACCTACCATGAACCAAAATATCAGACCTCCCCTGAGTCCACCATCTCTACTGTCACCAATAAACCAACTTTTGATTCTATGACCATTGTTTCCCCTGGTGTCTACAAAGACTCCTGTTTTCTTGGCACTTTTCATGGTCCTCCCTCTCCTCCCGTAACCGATCCTAGCATGGTGAACGTTTGCATGATGCAATCTTCTTGGGCTGACCTTGCACGTCCCACTTTGGCTAGCAAGCAAACGCACCCTCACCCAACCCCACCAGCTCCTAGCCCTTCGCCCCCGCTAGCCCACCTTCTTCCTTCGGAATCTCCTTCCCCGAACATTCCTCCTATCCATTTACCTGCTAGTCAGATTCCTTTCCTTGCTCCTCCTCCTAGCGCTCATTCCGTCCCTATCTTGGCTACCCTATCCCTCCCCAACTTAACCTTGGGGTATACCCGTCTGGTACCTAGACCCCCCAGCCACTACCCTGCCTGGCCAACTCAAACCTTATCTTGCTTTGACCCCATGTCATTTTCCCAATTCGAAGTTCCAAAACAGTTAGTCTCGGACCATGGCTGACATTTCGAAGAACATATTTGGCATGAGCTATCCTCCCTATTGGGTTTTGACCACCACTATTCATCTTCCTATTACCCCCAAGGTAATGGCCAAGTTGAAGCAGTCAACAAAATTCTTAAGACCATGCTTCAACGAACGGTGAATAAGCACAAAACCAATTGGCATCTCATGCTCTTCCCTGCTTTGTGGGCTTGTCGTACTTTTGTTAAAACTGCCACCAGTTTCACTCCTTTCCACCTTGTCTTTTTTGAGGAGGTAGTCTTACCAATCGAGTGTGAAATCCATTCCCTTCACTTGGCCGTCGAACTTCTCCCTGATACCCAACCTTTAGAGCAATGACTTATCATGCTCGAGCACACCTCTGAAGACCGTTGTGTTGCATTACAAACTCTTGAAGTGACCAAAAAGCACACCAAAGCTCAGTATGACCGAAAAGTGCACCCTTGTACCATCCATGAAGGTGACCTTGTTCTATTTTATGACCAGGCCCACAATACCCTCGGTCATGGGAAATTCGACTCATTATGGCTAGGTCCTTACATTATCAGTAAAGACCTTGGTAAGGGGGCATATCTTTTAGAGGACTTTTAAGGCCACATCCTTCCTAATCCTCGCAATGCACTCTATCTAAAGAGATATTACCCTTAGCATTTCCCATTCGAAATGCGTGTTTTATTTTCTTCTAGATAGCCAACATCTATTTGTTTTGCATTTCGCTACTTCACTAGGACACCTATTGTCCATGAAGCCTTACTTCACCTCCCCTCAAAATCGGATTTTCTCACTTACAACACATGTCATTGGGGGCACCACCTTGCTTCTATACTCATTCATGTTCGTGTCAATTTCCATCATGAGCTACCATTTTGTACTCATGTTTTATTTATGATCCCCTTTGGATCATCCCACGTTTCATCATCATCATTAGTGTCTGCCTGTTTGTCGCTCTACTATTTTCCCTCGTGCCTTAGTTGGGGTTCCCTTATTGCCTCACCTATGGCAGACCTACTTCTGTCGACATCAGCTCATTTACACCAGAAGCCAGGTCTAGGGGGCAGTGTACCTTGGTTCGATCTCTTCTCAGCATGATCGTGATCTATACACTTGATGGTCCAGTGATGCAGTAGTAGCTATTGGTGATTCCCGGGCGTGTGTGAGATGTCTCAAACCTCATGAGGGGGTGGCCCTGCCGGTAGCCCCCCACATGCTCAGATGACTTCTTCATTTCCTCCCTTGATGCAGCTCCTCTCATTTGATGATATCGGCCTCAACCGCTTGCAGCGCCTCTTTGATTTTCATGTATCAGTTAGATTTTGTGAGCCCTTCCCTGTGTGTAGGGGGCATCTGGCTATATTTGTATCTCATGTACTAAAATATTCTTGTATAAGTTCTGAAGGTTATTCCAGGCATCGCATGTATGTGGGACTCATCATTTTATTTATCTGGCTCATGTTTAGGCCAGCACATGCTTCATTATTGCGTTCCGTGGTTTTCCGAGTGCCTTCTTCTTTGTACTATTGTATCGGCGGGCATAGGTATGCCTCCCCTGCCACCTTTAACAATGGTACTACTTCATCACCTAGAGACTTGTTGCACCTATAAGTCTCGTCTCCTCCGGGTCTAGTCCTTTAGCACATTAGACTACCTTACATTCCTCTCTCTCACTTCCCTCTTGATGCCTAGTGATTGAGTTCTTACAACGTACTTCAGTCATACGATTTGCTCCTAACACTCGTATGTTGGGGGGCAATCTGTTACACCATTTTTTTGGTCATCTAACTCATTATCATTAGATGAACCCAAGTACACCATGTAAGACCAATTTTACCCTAAGTAAAATTGCTTTCACCATGTAAAATAACATTTGTCTATATTTCCTAGTCATATTTAACCCAAAACAAGGAAATTAATTAAATAAATCATTATTTATTTAATTATTTTCTAGGAATAAGTTATTCAAATCATTATTTAAATAATATTCCTAGTTAAATTTGACTAAATCATTTTTAAATAATTAAATAAATCATTATTTATTTAATTATATTCCCACCATCTCCCTAAAATAATAAATAAATCATTTATTTATTTATTGTTTTTAAATAAAGGAATTGACCCAAGTCAAAAGACCTTTTCCCTCCAACAAATATAATAAAATATTCCTAAAGGGTGATTCTAGAATTTGATTAATAATATTTATTCATGCACCAAGTTCTAGAACACCCCAATATTTTGTTATAAATAGAAGGGTTTTTCCCATTCATTAGTCACCTCCATTGCATTAGATTACTCTGGAACTACTCTTGGTCACCATTTTCCATTTTTGCTTTGTGAGCTCCCATTGAGTTCTATGTTTGTCTGGGTTTTCTACACCAATAAGAGAGAGGAATTTTAGATCTGAAACACTGAGGACTTTCAAGAACCCATCCCATTGAGGAGAACCGGAAAACACCTTTCTTGTTTTCCTCTCAGGTGCACCATTTTTTAATATAATATAAAATTCTCTTAAATACATTGTTCTTGTCTTATCTATTGGATGCATGGAGCCATATTGTATTTTATATGCTTAATGTCTTTTGTGCTTAGATCTAGATTTGTGCGATAGAATAAGATATTTTGCAGCGATGTCGATGTTAGGGCTATTTGTTATGCGTATATAAAGTGATATTTACGGCGAAAGTGAACCTTTTTACTAACAATATGATTAAGTTATTTCTGAGGAAAGAATTGTAAAAGTCAGAAACCTCAAGTAAGGAAGGTAAATCAGAGATTTACGTTCCTAAATATATTTCAAAATACTCAGTTACAAGAAAGATCAATTTTGTCTCTACATTTGCATAAGCACTTTGATAATTTACTTGATGAAGGATTAATTCAGCAAGCTCACAAGTAGTTATCAAGAAGAGAATTTTTATTAATCTATAGCCCTTAAATTCTCAACATGGTATCAGAGCTATGGTTATGATCAAAGGCAGTTTTAAAGGACTCGAAACATTCTAAAGAACCTATGTCAAAAGGGCTCAAATCATAGTAAGAAGGTCCAATAATTAATCTAGGTGCAAGCTCACAAGAAAGGTCAATCTTTGTCATTATGAAAAGAAGGATCTTGGTAACATCTCAATCTCAATGACGTCACAGTGTTGAAATTACCTCTGCCTCAATTCAATACTACTCTTATAAGATTATTTCGATACCACAATGGTGAGGAGAATGAGTTATAAAGGTGTATTTACAGTTAAGGCTCGGTGTGACAAGGGACAACTTGAGCGATGGATCAAAAGAATGCTAGGGTTCCTGCATATTGGGCCACCGACGCCGACCTTGCAGCTGCTCCAGTTGCGTTTGGCTCCGCCTCAATTACTACGAAAAATCAAGGAGACACGAAGATCTTTATAGTTGCAGCTCAATGCAAATCACTCGATCTCTTCCGGCATAGCTGGCTCTTGGCAATTCGTCGCGAAGCAGCCGCCAGCACTATTAGGCACGAGGGTTACTAGATCACTCCTGGATGTGACTCTGAAGCTCAGGTAGCCACAGTGTTAATGCAAGATGTCGCCGCCTTCTGTGTCCAAGAAGGGACAAAACCTGTAGTTTCTCCCATCATTGCGACCCTGCAGGGGCTCAGCTTCACGAATGGGCTGAACATTTTTGTCAAGGAGCCACCGCAGGTCAAAAAATTTTAGATCCAGAAGGGCCAAGCTCATCTTCCAGCTGCAATCAAATAAAAATGCCTCTCGGATTCGGGGATGCAAGGATTAGGTACTGATCCACCACAAAATCGAGGCGGGATGCTAAGGACCTCTCACCACTCACCCTCTGGCTTTCAAATCCAGATCTTACTTCTCTCCGGCAAAACACTATTGCTTTTGTTGTATGCTTAAGATCTGGTGCATGACCTCCTGCGAAAGCTTGAGCTCAGGTTGGGTATCCCCTCAGCCATTCAGAGACTGACTTACGAAGGTAAACAGCTAGAAGACCCTCTACCCTTGTCTTATTACAATATTTAAAGAGATGCTTTAGTGATGCTCACCTTATGTCTGCGAGGTGGAGCATCTGGGCAGACCTCCTCGGCTCCAGCTTTCTCCTATAAAGATGCGGTTCATGCACAACCCTATAAGAAGACTGTCCAACCAGCTGAGGCTCCCAAGCCTTTCTTGGTGGAGAAAATGAAGGAAACTCCCTCCATTGAAATCACTCATACATCTCTGGAGGATCAATATCAGACGTTTGCAGAAACAACCATCATATGTAGATTTAACGGACAATGGCCTCGTACTGCCGATCTATACCAGTGGATCCACTCCAACTGGACCAGCAAAAGAAAGGTCTTCTTATGCTCTAAATGCTTCTTTATTGTCTCCTTTGCCTTCAAAAAAGATTACAAGAAAGCCTTAACGGGAGGCAGTTGGTTCTGGGGTTCAGCGAGACTTTTCCTCACCCCCTGGTTCCCTGATTTTGACCCCTCTTTGGCTGTCATCACCAGGCTTCCCATTTGGGTCCGTCTTCCAAATCTCCCTGCTCATCTATGGCATTTCGCTGTCTTCCAAGGGATTGGGGATACATTAGGCCGCTATCTGGCTACAGACACCTCTCGAGGGGAGAAAGGAATATATACTTTTGGTAGAATATGCTCAGAAATAAACGTTAGTAAAGGGCTACCTGATCAGATCAACCTCAAATTTGGGGACTTTCATTGGACGCAAACCTTAGACTATGAGAACACTGCTTTTATATATAGCCATTGCCATCAGACGGGGCATCTTCAGAATACTTGTGTGATGTTCCTCGACAAAAAGAAGAATATCCCACGCAAATCCAAATCCAATAACTGGAAACCATGTGATAGACCTCCAATGGATGACATAGATTCCTCTAGCTCTGATGAGGAGGATATAGAGGTGGAAGGGGAGAATCTGGACCCCCTGAAGGATGCGCCCCCAGTACGCCCAGTGGATCCTGCTGCTCCTCCGATCTCGCAGAAGCGCACTCATGAGTCTTCTTCCTCAGATTCAAACAAGGAGACTCCTCCTTCTACACAGAATAGTTTGCAAGTGGTTCCTGTCCAGCCAGCTCACAATGGCTGGGTCACAGTCAGTAAAAATAAAGGGAAAAAATGTTGATTGGGAGATTCTACCCATTCTGGGTCGACTCCCTAGTCTAGCTCTCTATATTATGTTCTTCTTGTTATCTTTTTGCTTATGCCGTGGATTTTCATTGGGACCGAGGTTGATAGTCTATCATTTCCGGCTCCCTTGCTCTTTTTCTTCGCTTCTATGCAAGCTTTGATTGTACTATATATATTTACTTAATAGAATTAGTCTTATTTAGAAAAAAAAAAGACTCGGTGTGACAAAAATATATCAGTATAATCCGTATTACAGTGAATATCTTCAGTGTTATAATCACAGGTCAACTACAGTCTCAATATAATCAATCACATGATAAGTATGACACTACAATTTGGAACTACCATAGTAAAAAATCTATCAATGTTTCATGCTACCACAGCAAGAAAGGTCTCACTGGTTCGGTGCCATCACAACTTGATGAGAATTATTCCATTTCATTTTGATGGTATCACATAGGGTCTCACAGAAATGGTCAGAAATGGTCAACAGAATTCAAAGACATGTACAGTGAAGTATTTACAATCGAAGCACAAAATAAGGTCAAAACAGTAATATGTATACACAGTGAAATAGTACATTCGAGGATCTAGGAATAGCTGCTTACATTGAGTTTGAAAGAATCTGAATTCTTTCCTTTGAAGTTGACAGTGCAAGAACCAACTAAAAGAAAGAACTAGTTTGAAGGTATAACAAATCAGATCTAACTATGTAACTAGGTAGGTCTTCATTATAATGACTATGTAATTATTTACTTATGTAAAGATGAAGTCAACAATAATAAAATGAATTTTTGGTATACTTGCTTCATGGGTTTGACCCAAGACTTGGGGGAATTGACCCAATTTGCATGTTTCCTACTAGATTTAATATTTTCAATTTGTGAAATATGCCAAGCTCCATAGGAATTCTTCCACTGAGGAAATTATACCCAAGGCTAAGTGCACATAAGGTAATTCCAATACTTTTGCCACCATCTTTGTTCATGGGAACCACAATACATAATGTATAAACACATGCCCAAATTTGGGGAGTCATGGACCAAAAGTTGACAGGAAGAAAAAGAACCTAATGTCACAAAAAAATAGTATGCTACCACAACTAGTGAACAAGCCATCGCTTGAAGTCACACATAAGCCGAATAGAAAAATGCATACCCGTATTTCTTGGCTTGTGTGTGAGGAATTCACACCGGGCTTTCATTGCTTCATGTTTCTTAGCTTCTTCAACATTTTTTCGTCTCATTCTTCAAGGGCTATCACTTAAAAATGTAAGCATTAACAACATATTGATGTAACCGCCAAATTCTATAATAAAATTAATATTTAACAATCAATATTTTCTATTGTTATTGAACTAGGTAACACTTTAATTTTACATTATTACTCAACTAGTGGGTTAACAATTTATAACTTTTGATGAATCAAGAGCTAAAAAGTCTCGAGTTTTACCTTGTTAGAAAACTTGAAGGCATGCCCCGAAATGGGCCGAGTATCAACCGCCTTCCACTGTAAGACTCAACAACTCTTTTCTACTTCGTCAGGCCAATGTTTTACGATCACACCTTTCTTGGGAATTCCATATGGGCAACTCCATAGGAACTTTAGATGCACAATCAACAATTTTAGTCCCACTTAATTACCATCTTTACTATTTACCTTCCATATGTTCACTTACCTTAACAACCACTTGCTTAATTAATGGTGGGTACAACACTTAGAACCGAACATTTAACTTCTCGAACTTCCGAGGCCTGGCTGCTATAAGATCATCAACCTGCATTATTAGCTTTTCCAAGGCCTTTTTGCAAAAGACTGCAAGAGTAGGATCCTGAAGTAGAAGTCAACTCCAATGCAAGCCCATAATATGTGCTAACAACCTCAAAACCAGGATACTTGCTGCATAAATTAGTTCTCAAATACATGGGGAGACCCATATCAAGCATCTAAGGGAAATCTTCTCCCAACAATACCCTATTTCTCATAGACATCATTAAAAGCTTCCTGATATTATCAACAAAGAGGCCCTCCATTTGAGATGTAACTGCACTTCTTCCAAGTGCATTTACAGTTGTAGGGGTCAATGTGAAATAGAATCGCATCCCGGACTTGTTCATTGTATATTTCAATCATTTGAACAACAACCTCATATATAAAGGTATCCTTTCTTTGTTTTGATATCTGGAATAAGTCATTCAAGGCTCGATAGTTCACACCCCAACTCTCCTCTATAGACTCCTTGAATTAACAATGATCAAAGTCTTCTTTTGCTATTAGAATAACCATAATAGACAAGGTATGGAATTAAAGGTATTTATATTACCCACCTCTTTCTAATAGTACTAGTAATTTGTAACCTTCACAAATTACAAGACAATCCTCCAAGAATATCCTATTGAAGGTCTCTTCCAATCCTGTAGAGCTACATTCTTTTGGAAATGTGATATCAAGCACTTTGCTATACCAACCTTTGGTGATTAATTTTTTAATTGGTTATGTTTCCTCAATGGAAAGCAGAGAGCTTTAAGAGAAATTCTATGGAACTACTTCTCACTAGTTTTTGTAATATCCCCTTCTCGACCAATCATGCATTCCACTAAGGTGGACAATTGTTTTTACTTAATTGATCAATAGGAGGGTATTTCAACCCAGCAAACATCTACTTTTGGCACCGAAATTTTATTTTTAGTCTATTTGACATCATAGCTGTTAAAGGTGTATCAGCTCCCATGGAATCAAGCATTTTGTTCCATATTTTGCCATAGAAGCAAATAACATTTTAGCCTTAATTGTTTGTCCTGAACAATGAAATGCATATTTAAACAATAGCCTTACAAATGCAAACATACATTCAAAAATACTTCATAGCATATTTACATACAAATCACTGTATACCCATGTTTCTCATTAGTGACAACAAGCTTCTCATATATTCCCATGTTTTCCATTGTATCAACAAACTATCAACTTGTAAAACAAGACAATCAACAAGCTATGAAAATTTATAGTTGACATCCAAGGTGACCAAGCCCTCTTTCCATAAAATACGTGTGATCATTTAGTCAACATTTTATTTGGTAACAAAATCCAAATGAGTAATTTCCAAACTTAGTCAGGCCATTAAGAAAAAAAATGTTTTTTTTTTTTTTTTTTTTTTTTTTTTTTTTTTTTGTATCCAAGTTATCAAAAAAGAGTGGTTGGATTTGAGAATTTATATATGAACAACAACAAGAAAACCATCTAGATCGATGGCTTTTCCAAATGCTTCTTCAGCCACCGAATGAAACTATTTTCCTTCTTCAAAAGAACACATCCATCTATTTTATCTTCATACGGAAGGGGGATGTTACTTGTGACATTAATGACATTTACATTTGCATATTCTGACTGGCAGCTCCATGTATGATAGAAATGATCAATTCATCTAATCTTAATAAGACTCTCATATGGATCTAATATATTCACTTTGTCACCTACCCTGGAGTAGGCCATGCCCTACCGTAGTTAATAATCGTTAAAAACAAAAAAGTATACATAGTTATTAGGAAAATACTAATTACAATTAAATTGCAAAAACATACATAGATATTTAATTAATCGAATAATATGTACTCACCGAGTTAATATCTTAAATACCAATAGGATTTGGCACCAATTGGGAATGTTCAAAAAGTATCAATTTCATCATATTTTAGAACTCTCGAGGTAACCATTTTTCCTTTAACATCCTATATGTGATTTCATTATGCACAAATCAAATATTACATTAAAACACAATAAGTTTTAACATAGCAGAAAACAATAAATATAATATTAAAACATTAAAATATTAATAACACTAACATAGAAGCATATAGCTCTTGTAGATATCTACAAAAACATACCTTCACATGTTCATGGCCCTTTTTTGAGTCATTTAGCATTCTTGCACCACCCAAATTTACATTTTCTTCCTATGATTGACAGAATTTCACTTCAAAATAGTTGCCTATGAGGAAGGGAAATGGAACCAAAACATTAACATATTACAAATTCAAGTGAAGCAATCGGGTTCCAAGGAATTAGAATTTTCTTACTCCCATCTAAATCAATGTTAAATTCCTTTTCCATGCAAATAACAAGAGGTTTAATGCAGAGGCTATGGTTGAAATTGTCTTTGCTAAACCGCTACATTGCATTGCATGATTATAATCCTTACCATGGTTTTCAACAATAGATAAAACTCCTATTTGTTCTGCCTCAACATCAATACATGTAAAAGGAAATTTTCTATTGGATTTTCTTGACATATAATTATGTTTTGGAATTTTCCAAGTCTCGCCATATAATGAGCCATTTCACTACTAATAGTCTTCTTTTAGCTTCTTCAACCTAAAAATAATTTTCAACGCACAACTAGTTGGATATTAAGAAAATAAAAACACATAACACAATGTACAATATTCAACAAAAAAATCGATATACTTACAACATTTGTTGTTTGGCTCATAAACCTCGACCCAAAAATATCGAGCCTTCACCGCGCTCCTTACTTTTCGCTCTTATACTCTTTGGACAAATACTCTTTCAAAGACACATACTTTCCTTCAAATATTCCCATTGTTTGGGATTCAAGCTACTCTCCCTATCTTTTCCATCCAAGATTAATTTTCTGCATTTATGCCTCAAGTTATTCATCAAAATTTCATTCTCTCAAGCGCTATAATATTTTACTAGAAATCCTTCCACCAATAGTATCAAAAACATTTTTCCATTTTTTTGGATCACTTGATCAACATTTCTTGGATCTTGATCCTGTGTTGGATTTGGCAACATCCAAATGAGACCTTATTTTGTGCTCCAACTCTACTACCACCTTGACGTATTTGGTCCAAAGAGGCTCACCATCTTTTACCTCAATCAAGTAAGCCTTCTTCCTTCTTATTTTCGTTTCTTTTTGCTTCCTTTCGTGGACCTATATAAAGGCTTTGGACTAATTCTTTGTCTTTTGACTAAAGCCGATACATCTTCAAAACCAAGACTAGTGATGGAAAATCACTTATACTTGTGGCTAAAGAAGGTGTGGTAGTCTTAGCACCTTAATTGAGAAGATGTACATGTGTGTCATGGCAAAAGACTGAATTGGTTGCTCCTTCGTCCACAATATGTGGCACTAGGTTGCACACAAATCTCTCGTATGTGCTCTTCAAATATTTTCTTTAACTGTAAATAAATTTCTTGCAACTCTACTTCTTCAAAATTTGCCAATTTTTCGCGAACACCTTGGACATGATCATCTGATATATCAGGAAGTTGATCATTAGTATTGTCAACTTCATCTCCATGCATAGAATTACCATGGCATTTGCTTCTACGAGTTAGCAAGGATATGTCTTTGCTTGCTTTTTGTTTCTTCTCATTGTCTATGGGATCCAAGTTTCCCCTATAAAAAAAAAGAACTTATCAAATAATGGCCTACATCATCAAATATATTATATACAACTTTCATTAAATATTTATAGAAATAAAAAGTGATGAAGAGTAACTACTTATTCACCAAACCAAGAGATGAGAAATATTATTCATTTTTTGTGATGCGTTCTTTAAGAACACGCTCATATTCTATCATATTTTCATCATCAAGTAAGATCATTTTACGTTTCAAATTTCTTATTCATAGTATTATGTCCAAATTTCACATTTAAAGAAAAAAATATTAGTGCATGGACAAATAAAATTATAAAATATATTCATTATACGATCATGCATTATGATCATGAGAATGAATTAACCTTAAATCGAGAAGGAACACTTTAATCAATATCAAACACTTTATCTAGAATTATGGATTCTATTTTTTAATTGCAAAAATTGTAATATTTGCATAAATTTATCACATAATAAAAGCATAGCATATTGCAATCTGGGAATGCGCATTGGTTGTCCCAACCATTGTAACATTATTGAATCTATTATATGTGTACTAGTGTCAAGATCAGACATCTTTTGGTGAAGAGCTCCGAACCATATTAAGACTTTGAGCCCTTAGTAAATGCATTTCCCCAGAGACTTACATTTAGCTTCGAGGTTTGCAAGCCGAAAAATGAAATATCCCGCAATAAAAAGATACATCCCCAATTTAACAACTAAAATAACATTAGAAGAGTCTAGATTTTCCTTGGAAAAACTCTATAGTTACAAAATGTCAATAGACAGTTAGTATAACTTCATGTAGGCCATTTCATTTATGGATCTAATAACTTCTTTTAAGATAAATTGAATCACTTCATGCTACAATAGAGTCACTGGAATGAAACAAAATTCACACAAATTGAAAAATGAATGATAAATTTCACACATAGTTTAATACAACCATCTGGCTAATCCCATGGCCAAAACGATAAAATCCATTTGCATAGTGAAAATTTATGCCATAAAGTCAAGGTGATAAATCATCATTGTGATGATTTGCGTGGTCATCAAGATCACAATCCTGATCACTTGTGTATACATCTTCTTGATTTCCTTCATTGTCCTCGTACATTATATTGTCCCCGACCATGAATTATGTTTTCTATCTCTGCCTCTTCATCGGGAATCAATGCCTCATCTTCAAATACTCTATCGCGATCTTCGATTCTTTCCTCCAATGTTTCTGTAAACTATTACATTTCCCATCAACTATTATATCAACATATTCCATGAATTTCCTTTTGAGCGAGGCGCTATTCAACAACATACGACCATCCCGAGCTTGTCACATCACCAATTAAAAAATTCCGGTTAATTTGAGTAAGGGAAACATATGGCTCATCGTCTCGCAAAATTTGGTTGTATTTGCACATACAAATCCATACTCATCATGTTGTATTGTAGATGGCTTATCCATTTACATTTTAATAATATAGGACTAGTTTCATAATAAGTCTTATATTATTAAAATGTAAATGTATCGAATGATGATGTCTTTGAAGAACATAGGAATGTAAGGCAATTATTTCTATTTGATAGCTTTGAAGCGATGCCCATTTCCTTCTAATACTTCACTTAAGAATTCTCTCAGTCGTCATCATCATCCCATACACGCCGATTGACATTGCTAAAATCCTTCATATTCTGCGTGCAAAAACCCCATGGCCTCTGCATTAAATATCCTTCACAAATGCTACCTTCTCGGTTTTGACTTATTACGAACAAAATTTTTCAAAACTTTCATGTATCGCTCTATAGGATACAACCATCTTGTTCTTATTAGGCCACACAATGTTTCAGTTCAGTTTTCTAGATGTATAAGAAGATGCATAGAAATATTGAATATTGTCATGGAAATTATTTGCTCCAATAAGCAAAGGACTTCAACAACCTCTCCTCAAATTATATCAAAGTTTGAAGGATATAGCACATGCAAACTCATTCTTTTAAGATTAGGCCCAACCTTATAATTGCCAATCTTGGTCCCTTTTCAAACTTGATATGATCGTAATAGGGTAAAATATCCTCAATTATGACATGATATTCATGGGTCTTGAGGCTTAAGCTATTATTTTTGGTTTGGCTTCTAATATTACCACTACATATCTGGTGAGGAAATCGGAGTCTCAGACATCAACTTTAAGAATTGTGCACTGCTGATCCTTTTGTCCACACATAAGGAGCAATAGGTTTTCTTCGTATTTTCCCATTACCATATTTTCTAACCCAAAGATTTCAACTAATCTTTAGTTATTTAAGGTCTAGGTGTGATGACACTCGTATCATATGCACCAAAAAGAGTTTCTATAATAAAGTAAAAGTTATGTTTTTCTCAAAGGTGCATAAATTCAACAAGCATGCATAATGGCTATATGCTTAAAGCATGGCAATTTATATAGAATATGCACACTCTTTTTACACCACTATCGTAAAGTGGAACATTTTGCTACCATCACGAATGCCACCATTTTCAATAAATTGCATTCTTCTTTTTATCTCCATTCTCACAATGTAATCACTTGTTATTTCTAGTGGTGCTTCCTATCTCTTCTTCTTTACCATTGAAACGTGACTTTTTCGATGATATGGATGCTCCATTTTGAGGTGTGCTACCCACATCCACAATAAATACACTTGTTCAAACTATTTGGAGTGCCTCACAAACCCTTAAAGATGCAAGTTGACATCCATGGTATCCAGAACATTGAGACTACAATAAAATTGTGCCATATGCAGGAAGATCGTGGATTGTAAACAATAAAGCAGTTTTCCTTAAAGTGAATTGAATTGACCACTATCCTCTTAAAATTTGAATTGCTTCAATTCCTTTCCACAATTCCACTAGCTCATCAAATAATGGTTCTAAATAAACATCTAATTGTATCCGGGTCACACTTTTCCCGCATGATCAATGACAACATCAAGATGAAAATGGCTTCATTTAAATTCATGGAGGCAAGTTATAATTTAAGAAAATATCAATAAGTTAGACCATTTAGTGCTTGACTTTAAGAAAGAATAAATTCATCTAGAGCTAAACCCAATCTTATCGAGGACTTTGGAAATTGGATGGTTGGTTAAATTCCTTCAAATTTGAATCAATAATGAAAAAAGTTTCCATTGATGTTTCTAGTTTTTGTACGCCATTTATTAGTTTTGAAATGTCTCAAACATTTGTACATTCAAGCAACCGTGCGATTAGTGGAAAGTGGCGAAGAACTCTTCTCAGCCGAATTTGATTTCAACCCCGGTCTATACCTCCCTTCTTACATTTTGGACATTCAAATTCACTTGTAAGATAATACATAAAACCATTCACATGTGTGGATGTTTTCATACCCTAATCCTAGCTTAGTGATTTTCACTTTACATGCTCTTCGTTTTGTTGGCGTGTGGAGTCGAGTGGTAACAATCGTTGTAAAATGCTAATAACTCATCAACACTCTCATTTGTCCAACCATGCACCACTTGCAAGTTAAGAATTAAAAGGATTGTTGTTAAATGACTTAAATTGCAAGGTACCATACACAGTTTTAAAGCATCCTCCATCAACTTTCCATTCATTCTGAAACCCTCATTCACCATTCTATCAACTTTCAATCCCTTCATCAAAAGGTTCCTACCTTTTCATTTTTGTTTTTTGCCTTCTTCATCTATTTCTATGCTCTACATCTTCATGCTTGTGTAATTCTATTCATCTGATAAATACTTTAGAGGGTGTGGGGCTTATGTTTCAAGTATGCTCAGCATATTTTAGCATATGTTAAAAATCCAATTTTTTCTCATTTTCCTAAATTCACGACAATCATTACATGGACATGCATATTTAAGCAAGATCTTCTCATTACCATTCCTCTCATCATATGTGCATGGTATTCATCCATTGTCAAAATTGGGCTTTGACTCATCTTCAATTTTTCACATTCAAAGATGAAACTAATATGTTAACTCTTTACTTTAACTCTTTCGTAATCCTTTATTTTGTAAAAGAAAAGTTTCTACCTATTTGATTATAAATGTCAATTATGAAAACTTTTAGAAACAACATATAGAAGAGAAGACTACACATTATTTTACCAAAGGTGAACACACTCATACACAACAATCACACGCTTAACAAAAGAAAGTCATATTTGAGAGAAAGCTTTTGGATCAAGACTTGTTTGAGGAGATATTTCTTTGTTGTATTTACACTTTTCAATGCATCTATCGCATGACAACAAATTTTTTTAGTTTTGAACGCAAATCTATCAAAGATTACATCAAAAATTTTTGGGAAATATATTAGGCATTCTTAAGGGCACAAACTCAAGTGCATATTTTTAAACATTCATTACATTAAAGGGAAGCTGAGGAGAAGAACACACCAATGGGAGTTGCCTTGAAGTAACAGTGGATGCATCAATACCTAAATGGGAGGCACTTGGCAATGATGAAGTCATAGTTACCAGAGTGAACTCTCTCCTTTAAAGCCTATTTCCTCGATGTTCCCAATTCTCATTCCTAGAAATGAGGGCACTCAATTGAGGGAGTCACTTACCTATTCATGACAAAGATGACGAGTTACAAATTATCACCTTTGGCATCAAGGGAATACATTCTATTTGGCCACTTGCATGGAAGGCACATTAAAGAAGGATTTACACCACATTCTCTCCTTATTCCTAGCATGCAAGAGGGTACATTATTTGAGATTTACATTACTTTTATAAGCTTGAAGAAGTTCACCTCAGTAGAAAATATGCCCCTTTGGAGTCATATTTGTTATTCCTATCTTCATCTATAATTATGTGACTAATCTTTGATACTCATTCAAGACCTTCACAAGTTGTAATAATATTGATGATAAATTTCTCTTAATAAACTCCAGCCAAATATCAAGAAAATGGTTCAGACCAATGAGGATATTCATCAGAAGAACTTAAGAGTAGATCCCTGTTATGATAAGATGGGTTTGGCTAGGGCAAAACAATGAGAACAAGACAACTGAAAAATCATACAATAGGAAAGGACAACCTTAACGTAACTGACATTCTTCATGCAATATATTTAATACGCTACCAACAGTTCGGGGAATAATTATTAGTATCAACTTCCAAGGTGAAATAAAAATAATTGCATCATTATAAAGGTCTCTTGTGGGAGTTTCACACTTTCTTACAGTTGTCTACAGTAGTAACATATCTGATCTATTAATATTCAATATTCTAGAGTTTTCTGATAAATATTGACTACAGTAACTGCAGATACTCAACTGAGACCAATTCATATCATGACATGACATCCTTTTTATGCATTTGAGAAGAGTTGTTTACTCTGCCAATGGCAGCCTAAGTGTTGGTTTATAGGCTAGAAGTTCGGGACCTCTCTGCTGCACATATAGTTTGCTATGAGAACATGATCAACCACTAATGAAATAAAACTAAGTGAAACTTCAATGATTCTGTAGGTCTTTATTTCAAAGTTTAGTATTGAAGCTTGCAACAACTGGAAAAAGGTGTCAAGGTTAGGATCAAAAAACATAGGAAACAAAAATTATTAAATCACAAACAAAAAAAATGTTAAAATCCCAAATGTTTGAGGTAAATTAGAAAACCCAAAGAAACAACTAAGAATGAAGGCTTCATTTACTACTAGTGGACAACGGTAGCCACCAATCATCACAATCAAAAATTCCACTGGGCCATTGCACTTGCAAACACTGTCAAACAAGAAGGTGTGCTACAACAGAAACGTGGCCACCCAAGCTTGGAAAGCTGACTAGTTAATACAAACTGCACAAGTGCCCAACTTCCCATAATATGATGAGGAAAAGTAATGTAAACAAAAAATACAACAGATCAGCCACAATGTATTTGACACCATGGTTCCATGAAAATGTCTGATGTGCCCATATTGTGGGATTTATATGGTGGCTTATGATAATCTAGTGAAACCTTAGCCACATCATATAGTTTCCATGACAATGTATGATGTGCCCAAATTGTGGGATTTATATGGTGTCTTATGATAGTGTCGTCAAACCTTAGCCCAATTGTTGAGACAAGTGCTAACTATTATCCAAAGGCCCATGCAAAATAACCATACGAGAACCTGGCAATGTTGGAAGCCTAGCCTTCTTCAACTTTGAAGTCATTATGGAAAATAAAGCACTGAATGTAGAAGTCGTTTAAATGAACAGTTGAAATTTAGATATTACTAGAAAGGCACAATAGAGGATGCTGCAAATTGGCCTTTGTAGAGTCTCATCACAAAACAAGCTAGAGGGAGGAGTCTCTTTTCACAGAGAAGGCTTATGTTAAATAAGCAATGGGAAACTCTGATGTTTAACTCTACAATCATGAAGAACTATTTGCGAACAGTGAATGATTTTGCACCAATATCGTCAGAATTTAGATTCTATAGTAGCGAAATGGAACTCAATGTGATACATTGTTTTCAATTGAACCATTCAGTGTACATTGTTGATATAAGGCAATATGAAGATAGTGCCAAGTCATAAACAGTACATTTCTTAGATTGAAATCAAAATATACAGTGAGCGAATAAGGGCAATAGAAACTGGTTTGGAGGCTTATAAATAAGTGAAAAATATCAATTCTAAAGGCAGAAGTGGACCAGTGTTGACCCTTTGAATTATGAGCTTAATGTCTGTAGTACAACCAGCTCTTCCTCATTGTACAAACTCAACAGCATTTATGGCTCCCTTTTTCTCCTAAATGACACCCTCTGCACACATGTAATTAAGGAATCTCCATAACCCACGCATAGAGATTGTGATAGCAGCCAAAAGAGGTTAAATCAACCCACAATAATGCTATAGCCAGCAAGGAAATTTGTCTAGCAACTCGTCCTTCAACATAATGTCACTTTCATGAGGTACGAACTTCAACAAATGAGAAAAATATCAATCATGCCTTCCAAAAACACACCCACAAGACAAAGACCAGATTCAAGCTCTCTTGTGACTGGTTATTGTACTTCCTTTGTTACAAAATTCGGTCAACTAAGTGTAAGAGTGAATACGGACCTCTTGAGTGGCGAACTCGACCCCTTTTAAAAACTAAACTTGACCCACGGAACAGAGTATTTCAGCCTCTTTCACAATACTAAACTTATTCTTCCTTGAGATGAACTTGACCAGCAATAAATAGGATGAACTCAACCCTAAATGCAATGTTCACTTCCTTTCTAAGCATTATTGAGAGGTTGGAGACTTAGAGGTTGATGTCAACAATCCCATCTACATTGATCCAAACTTGATGCTAATGCCCAAAGATAGCCTTGCCATCAACAGGGAAGCTCTTTGTACATATAACTGTCAAATCAAGCACAAACTAGCATATTTGGTCATTGATAATGGAAACCAAAATAACCTTCTATTGCTTCAATTGGAAAAGGAACTCCAGTTACCAAACTCAAATCATCCCAACTCACATTAGCTTGGATGTGTCAAATATGCACATTAACTTGTGCTAATCACTTGAAAATAGATGAGAATGTTGCTAGAAGATGGCAAGATTTTTCCCAATATCTTATATGTTCTTACAAACAAATATGAGAAGACTTACGGAAATAAGATGATGATAACAAGTGTGACTAATTGCATAAAGCAGGGGCTTCTAGGTTCAACCTTAGGCATGTTCCCTCTTTCAAACCTAATATTACTTGGAATTATTTCTATTGTGCATGTCAAATGTTGGGTGATTATGTTGCTTGTATTGTCCTTCATTACAGTTATGATCATTAATTCTAACTCAAGATTGGAACTGGTAGTGGTACTAATATTCGTGCAAGGTCAGTAGCCCTTTGGGCCCTATTAAAATTTGTTATGGTTAAAGGTGTTCAAAATCTTCAGGTTGCTAGAGACTCGAAAGTGGTAATGAGATTTTTAAAGGTTCTCTACCATTGGATAGTCTGGTTCTCTCTCACTGGCAGCACTAAGTTAAGGAACTCTAGGAAGCTTTTCATTCGGTTTCTATTCAGCATGTTCACAGAGAATAAAATTCTCAGGCATATCATCTTTCAAAGGATCCAATTGCAATCATCAAAGGGATTATGCATGGAAAATCAGAGGGAGGGTTTTGGTTTCAACTTTCATAGAAATATTGTTTTAAAAGTATTTTACAGGTAGTTTTAAGATATTATTTTGGGTTGTCTGCAATGTTAGCACTATAGGTTTTAATGTCATTTTGATGTTCAACGTTTATTAGAAGGATTTTTTGCAGAATCTTATGATAATCAAGAATTTATCGAAAGGAGCTCTTATGCGTAGGCACAGTCAATGTATACTTTAATTTCTACTTGAAATAACATATGCCAAATATACATTGGTTTTCTTGGAAGAAAAAATACATTGAAATGAGGAAAAATTTATGTGGAAGAATATAAAGAAATTTTCTGTTGGTTTCCATTTTCAAACAGCTCTTTTTTCATTTATAAACCTGGCTCCTTTCGCCATGGTTATTTCGATGACTGTAAAGACAAACTTTTATAGGCATACTCTTTTTATTTGAGTATGGGTGGTTGAATGTGGGGAATGGGTGCTACCACCTAAAACTCTATCCTATAGAAAAATTCCCTACACAGAGGAGATTACAGCAGGTACAATCGACTAGGAGGAAGGTCGTATATCAATGAGATTCAAACCCTTTGCCTTATGTTGAATATCTATCTGCACTCCTGGGATGCCATGAATATTAATGACCTGGAGAATTTCCTCTATGTGAAGATGTTCTTCATGGATGTTGGCAGCATCCATCACTATCAACAACCCCTTACAATATCATGCAACCACAAGGAGGAGATGCATATAACGGTTTGGTACAATGATCACCAAATGGGCCCATAATGAGTGGGATACTTTTACACTTTGTTAAAGTTTTCAACAACCTTAAAATTATCAGTAGTTGTTATGCATGTTTTATCAGTAGTTTATCATGCCGCATATAATTGTTCAACACCCAAATAATACCCTTCAAGATTGAAGTGTTGAAACAATTACATAGTTAGTTATCCCATCATATTCAGACAATGGATTCTGTTTTTTTCTTCTGATAGAAATAACCACAGCACACCAAAAAGAGACACACAGAAGTAACTTTATATAAAGAATGGATAGTGTATTTTAGACAACCTCTTCCATGTGAGAAGCTAATCCACTTATTATAAAAAAGTGTTTTCACATATGTAAGAAAATTATATGCTATTTTTTAGGTTAGAAAAATCGAGTCACGCATTACAAAATTACAAATAATCTACTGTATATACTACAAATTTTTTCTTCTTCTTCCCACCCATGCCAGAAGAGCCAACATATCAGACTGGACACCATAATTTTCCAGTATTTAAAATTATATAAATTTGGTAAATTTAGGAAAAAATAGAAGGCCATGGAATTGGTCAACAAATTAATAAAATAATAATAGTTAAGTGTCCACTTAACTAGGGTTTTTTATTTTCCTTTCTTTTTCTTCTTTTTTCTTAGTGTAGTTCCTGGGGAAATCCACTGGGCATTTTCCCTCGTTCTAGGGATGTTACCTAGGGTAAACCAGATTCTGTAGAAGCTCGAAACTTTGTCATGTCAATCTGGAATAGTACCTCGGTAGGGAGGACAATAGTCCATCACACGACCACTCAAGCAATACCCAATTTTCCACTCAATTGCATGGCTCTATGAAATTGAAAAGTGATATATTTTGTGAATATATTATTAGAGAAATGTTGGGCCTTAGCATCCTTCGGTTATTCGGATTCCTAGCATCCTTCATTTTTTTTCCCTGAGAACTGCAGGTGAGTACAAAATTACATTAAGAAGCACATAAAACTGTGATCTATCAAAAAAACCAGAAAGTTTGTCAACAACCCATAGGGTAACTATCCAAAATAAATACCTTTGTAAGAAAAAACATGTGTAAAAACCAGATCTGATTTCTACCCCTGACCAATCAGAAAAACAAATTGTCCATTACAAAATCAATCCTACTGCTATCAACTATATGCTATCCGAAAGAAGAACATTGCAAAACTTTCCATGGTAAGTTTCTACAGCATTCACCAGAAACCGCCACTGAGACATGACCAGAAACTCAACCCGGTGAAAACAAAATGCCAGTCGAGTCAACCAGCAGAAAAGAAGAGCCTAATCCACATCAGAAATCTTTAAACATTCCACCACCCAGGGGAAATGCAAAAAACTCCATATGTGTCGAAAGGAGGATAATTCCCAGCCCTCGACAGCAACACAGCAAAGAGTTAACACCAAACACACAGAATCCTAGCATCCTTCAGTTGTTTGGATTCCTTGAGAATTTATCATGGGTCATTATTATTCTTCTTGTTGAGGAAATAGGAGATGAATTGTTTAGTCAATGATCATCCCTCATGCTATCTCTATTGTGTAGATGGCCAATGTTTGGATTTGCAATTGAATTATTAACGGAGTATGCAACAGGTTCAGACTTCGTTGACCAGATGAAGATACTCATCTCCAATTTTGGAATAGTGGATCTTGAGTGATACAATATCGACAATATCTTAAAACAAACAGAGCAAATACAAAGCCATGAAATAGAAAAATATAAAATCTGACTAACCTGTGACTCTGAGTATGCAAACTTCAATTGTGAATTTGCTGCTGCCCACCTCTTCAAAAGCCTCCAAGTTCTGTCTAATGTTCTTTTATCCATGATAAAACCTGTAATTATATAGAAATTCGCAGCCCTGAAAAACCCTCTCGCCAACAAAAAAAATCCTCTCGCCAAGAGAAAAAATTTGTCGCCAAATAACCAGCACGTCCAGTTTTCATCCAATTTTTATCTAAATTTTAGAACCAACTATATGGCACCAAAGACCCAAAACCTCATCTTCCTGAACCAGTCCGGGTAAGAACAACCAATTTTCCTCTGTTCTTGGGCTTTCATACTGGTGAAATCAACAATGCCCTCTCCCGGACTTCAACTTTTGACAGACTTCGAATGTGGCATGCCCTCAAAACCTCATCTTTCCCCGACTTCAAATTTTGACAAACTTCAGCATGCCCTCAAAACCTCGTCTTCCTGAACCAGTCGAACAACGAGTTTTCTTGGGCTTTCAAAGTCAGGTTTTGCTACCGGTATTTTTTATGCCAATGTTTGACTTACTTCACCAATGATTCACCAGCACGAGTAGTATCTCCAAGGCTTTCTACCCTAGTGCCCAGTATCTGTGCTTGTTTACCCCGTTAAAGCAGCAATAGTCAGTGGTTATTCGCAAATTCAGGCCCTGCATGACTTAGAAAACATTAAATAACAATTATTTTTTAATTGAAATGCGAAACTTGTACGCACCCTTAACATTAACCTACACACTCAGACAATCACATCAATAAAAACTCGCATTTGAAAATTATGCAATTAAACATTATGCCATTCAGATATTGTAACAACCGACTCTATGCTCTGGACCTTACTTAGAAAGCAGAGCCAGCCTCGGCAGACTGAGAGTTTTGATATTTACACGACTTAAATTAATAATTTACTGAAATTTTGAATATTTGGACGATGACTAGAGTTTCATTTCATGTGCATGCATGCATATTTCTCTATAAATTCACTACTCACGCAGTAGTGTAGCACCTATTCATGCGGTTTTGTCTTTTAATTATTTAACATTTTTTTTATATTTATTGGATATTTTATATTTATTTTGAAAGGGATACAGGTTGGGTATGGATAGAATTATAAAGCAGTAGTAGTCAGTAGTAAAGGCAAAGTCAGGCCTTGCATGACTTACTTCGACTTACTTCCACTTTTTCAATGCGGCATGCCATTTTTACAAAGGTTCAAACAATTTTTTTTAAACAACTAAAACTTACTTCTACTTTTCGAATGCGGCATGTCTACTTCCATTTTTTGAATATTGCATGCCATTTTTACAAAGGTTCAAACAATTTTTTTTAAATAATTAAAAATTACTTCCACTTTTCGAATGTGGCATGCCTACTTCCATTTTTACAAAGGTTCAAACAATTTTTTTTAAATAATTAAAATATTAATATTAATATTAATATTTATTATTTTAATTATTAATTAAATATAAAATCACACTATATTTAAAATTTAATTTTATATAATATAATTAAAACAAATAAAATATAAATATTGATAATTAATATTTTAATAAATTCAATAAAATATAGATATTGATATTTATTATTTTAATAAATTAATAAAGGTTCATATCAAATAATATATATATGTTAAATTGGTGTCACACAATATATGTATGTTAAACATATTATAAATAAATTATATATGTGTGTGAGGCTTGAGTAGGCTTAATGGTTAAGAGTATGTGTTTCCTCCTAAGAGGTCATAGGTTCAAAACTAGAGGGGGTGGAGTACATATGTCTTCGTAGACTGAGAAGTCAAATCGATACGTGGAGGTGGGTCCCTTATCCCACAAACAAGGGGGTTTCATACACCAATTTGGTGTTTGGCTTGGTCGACGTGACCTTCAAATTAGATTATTATTATTATTATTATTAGTATAACAAAGGTTCATGCACTCTCCAATGGGAGTGAGGTTTGAGCAACGTCACGTGAAAGGCATCTCACATGAGTAAATACAAGTGGAGCGAGGATGAGGGAGTGTCACACCCTTGAGTTAGTGTTGCGACGACCGAGTGGTGGGGGGTGTGACGGCCACCCAAATCAGGTATAATGTGCGACGACGATGTGCAATATTGGGCACACCATATTGGCAAACGCGCACCTTGGGCGCGTCGTGTAGCGGTGGGCAGAGTCGTACATTTTGGTAGACGTGATGAGCGGCAACGTCAAACGGGTGTGTGCCCCATAGCGGGCAGACGAGTCAAAGGCATCAGGAGAAGTCATGTTGGTGAGCGTGTTCGGTGTTACGGGAGCGTTGTGTAGTGATTGGGTGAGCTGGGCAGGACAGGGTGAGGGTGGCCAATCAATCGTTGGGGCGGATTAGGAACTCATGGTGGCAAGGGGAATCATAGGTATATTAATTGATCGCTCTAAGGTAAATGAGGGGTAGGGTATCCAGCATTAATGTTTCTTGGAGAACTGTCATCTAGTACTTATCAAAAACCTAATGGAAAGAGTATTGGACACAACTGAGAGAATTTTAACACTGCAGATGGATTCAAAGAATCTTGTAGTGAAATGTAACACTTCGATATCAAAATTGCAATTTTCTATTTATGGCGTGACACAATTAAAAATTATTGACATAAATGACTAATTCATATACTTGTTGTACTAGTCATATTTTTATTCTTGGACTATAATAGTGATTTACGTTAATCATTATTAATTTTTTCACTTATTATCTAGTCATATACTTTAATCCTAGGCTAAATTAGTCATTTAAGTTAGTCTCTTTTATTTTAGTCACTTATTATCTAGTCGTATATTTCATCCTTAGACTAAATTAGTCATTTCAGTTAGTCATTTTTAGTTTAGTCACCTGTTATCTGGTCGTATATTTTATTCCTAGACTAAATTAGTCATTTAAGTTAGTCATTTTTAGTTAGTTTGCTTAAAATTGCTCAAATTTAGTAGTAATTCACTTGAAATAATAGCGGTGACTAACTTTTTTAGTCACCTGGTCATTAATTTCATCATTTTTTACTAGTGATTTGTGGTACCTCTCAAATATCTCAGAATCCATTTCACTGCCATCCAATGTTCTTTTCCTGGATTGTTCATGTACCTGCTTACAACTCCCACTACATGTGCAATATCAGGCCTTGTGCAGACCATTGCATACATTAAGCTTCCAACTGCTGATGCATATGGAACTTTATACATATAATCCATTTCTTCTTGGGTCTTGGGGCACATATCCTTACTAAGTTTGAAATGGCTAGAAAAAGGTGTACTAACTGGTTTTGCATTCTGCATATTAAATATTTTCAACACCTTTTGTATGTACTCATTCTGAGACAGTGTTAATCTATGATTTTTCCTGTCTCTAGTTATTCTCATACCAAGGATTTGTTTTGTAGCTCCCAAATCCTTCATTGCAAATGAATTTTCCAATTTTTTTTAGCACATTTATTTCCTGCATGTTAGACCCTGCAAAAAACATGTCATCTACATACAATAACAATATAATATAGCTTCCATCATTTTGTTTTTTCAGATAAAAACAATGATCAGAGTGACATCTAGTATAACCTTGTTCAGACATAAACTTGTCAAATTTTAGATACCACTACCTTGGAGCCTTTTTTAAGCCATACAAGCTCTTCTTTAGCCTGCACACTAATTTTTCCTTCCCTTTGACCTCATATCCTTCTGGTTTTTGCATATAGATCTCTCCCTCCAAATCTCCATGGAGAAATGTTGTCTTTACATCTAACTGTTCAAGATGTAAATCTTCCGCTGCTACAAGACTTCAAATAGTTCTGATTGAAGTCATCTTAACAACAAGAAAAAATATTTCATCAAAATAAATACCATTCTTCTATGCAAACCCCTTCACCACAGGTCAAGCTTTGTACCTCTGTTTTCCTCCATCTTCTTCCTTCAGCCTGTAAACCGATTTATTCTGCAATGTAGTTTCACCTACAGGAAACCTGACTAAGTCCCAAGTCTGGTTATGCATTAAGGATTCCATCTCTTCTTCCATGGCTAGTTCCCACTTCTTCCTGCTTTCAACCTGCATTGCTTCTTCATAACATTCAGGTTCACCAGAATCAGTCAATAATAAATAATATAATGAAGGAGAGTATCGTTCAGGGGGTCTACTTATCTTGGTAGATCTTCTAACACCAATTTTAGGTGTTTGAGGTGATTTTTGATGTTGTGGTGGTTGTTGTTGTTGTGGTTGCTGATTATTATTATTTTTAGGCACCTTTATTTTTTCAGTGATCTCATCAAGAATTGTGTATTCTTTGTTTTCTTTTTCCTGTTTTGTTTCTTGCAACTGATTCTTATACAAGACCTTTTCATTGAATATTACATCTCTGCTCCTAATGATTCTGTGATTTTCATAATCATATAAGCGATAACAAAAATCATTAACACCATATCCAATAAAGGTACATTTCTTTGATTTTGCCTCAAGATTTGTTCTATTTTCTTTATTAATATGGACAAAGGCCTCACAACCAAAAGGCTTTAAAAATGAGTAGTTTACTTTTTTACCTATCCATGCTTCCTATGGAATACCACCATCCAAGGAACTTGAAGGCCCTCTATTTATTAGATAAATAGCAGTATCTATAGCATCTGCCCAAAATTGTAAATGTAATCTTGCATGCAATCTCATGCACCTTGCACGCTCCATGATTGTTTTGTTCATCCTTTCTGACACACCATTTTCTTGTGGTGTTCTTGGAACTGTCTTCTCTCCTCTAATTCCATGCTTTGAACAATACCTATCAAACTCTTTGCTACAATATTCACCTCCATTGTTTGATATGAGAAAATTCAAGTTCTTTCCTGTCTCAATCTCAACCAAAGATTTCCATTTCTTGGAAGTATCAAATACATCATATTTATTCTGAATACAATAAATCCAAGTTTTTCTAGTTGCATCATCAATAAAAGTAACATAATAATGAGAGCCACCGAGATATGATACCTGAGCAGGTTCCCATACATCTTTATGCACAAGCTCTAATTTTTTTCTCTTATTTTCTTTCCCAACTCTGATAAATCTGACTCTCTTCTGTTTTCCATAAATGCAATTCTCACAGAAATCCAAATCAATATTATTCAAACCCAACAACAAATTTCTTGAGTGAAGAATCTTCATCCCCTTCTCACTCATGTGTCTGAGCCTATGATGCCATAATGTTGCATCTACTCCTTTGGAAGTTAAAGAATTAACAGAGTTAGAAATACCATTGCATAAATACAATGTACCAACCGTTTCATCTTTTTCTATTACTAGGGCTCCTTTGGTGACCTTCCAAGTTTTATCTGTGAAAGTTGTCACACAACCTTCACCGCCTAATTTCCCTGTTGAAATTAGATTTTTCTTCAGATCTGGAACATGCCTTACCTCCTTTAATAGCCATTGGTTTCCATTCTATTGTTTTACAAGAAATTTACACATTCCAACAATTTTACAGGGTTTATCATCACCCAAATAGAATTGTCCAAAATCTCCTTGAACATAGTCATGAAAATATTTCTTATTAGGTGTGGCATGGAATGAAGCCCCTGAATCTACAACCCAATAATCAGTGACATTTTCGAAAGAAAGAATCAAATAATCTTGTAACACATCACCTATCACATTTTCTTCATGGTTGTTTTCTTGCTGTGCATCTCCTTCTTTTCCCTTCCAAGATCTACCGTCTTTCTTTAGGTGTCCTTTCTTTCCATATTTCCAGCACACTATCCCCGATCTAGACTTGGATCTGCCTTTCCTTGATTTACTGCGATATCCTGAGCTCTTTCCTCTTTCCATTCTTCTTCCCCTAGACACTGCACTCAAAGAATTACCCGATGTCTCACCGAAGCTTTTCCGTCGCATTTCCTCGCTAAGGATAGCACCGACAACATCATCAAACTTTAAAGTACTAGATCCAGAGACAGAGTTACTAATGACCATAACTAAACCATTCCAACTTTCTAGCAATGAGCACAAAAATAATAGAGCTCTAACTTCATCATCAAAGTTTACCCCTATAGAACATAATTGACTGGAAACTGTATTAAAATCATTTAAATGGTCTGCAATAGATCCACCTTCCAACATCTTCATATTAAATAAATGTTTCATAAGAAATACCTTGTTTGAGGCCGAGGGTTTTTCATATAGTTTCGCCAATGCCTTAATCAAACCCTATGTTGTTGTTTCCTTGGAAATATTGAAGGCTACCGACATCGTGAGGCACAACCGTACTGTTCCGAGTGCCTTTCTATTGAGAATCTCCCATTCTATGTCTGTCATAGCCGTCGGCTTCTTTGTTTTTCTGCTTAATGGTAGGTACAAATATTTATGATACAGATAATCTTCCATCTGCATCTTCCATAGCGGGAAGTTTTGGCCGTTAAATTTCTTGACCCTAAACTTACCATCTTCTGCCATTTCTCCCACTCGAACTTGGAACCCTTCTTTCCTGTGAGTTTATCAACCAAATAGACCTTCCGCTTTGATACCAGTTGTTAGAAAATTATATATTGCAGAGAAATGAAACACATAAAATATGCAGAAAATAAAATCACACAAAATACATAAAACTAGAGAGACATAGATATACGTGGTTCACCCAGTTGGGGCTACATCCACCCCGAACATCCAGTCCTTCCTTTCTATTATCCAGAAAAAATGAAGAGACACAACCTACAAGAGATCCGTTGTAATATCCTCTGTTCTCACTCACAGTCTCCCTATCTATTTCTCACTCTGAGAATACACATAAAATACACAGCCACAATAAAATACCCTCATACAAGCGAGGGGTTGCCTTCTAGGGCAAAAAAACCTAAACTAAACATAACTTCTACTATTAGATAATTTTCCTAATGAACGACCCAGATTGACTAGAAATTAATATACTTTTACAATGAAATTTTACATCTGTTTTTAGCTTCGGGACCCCCCAAGCAACATTTAATTTCGAGCGGCATTGTCGCCCCATTAAGGTACAGGGGTCCAATGTTGTGATACAAAATAAACAAGATAATCAGGCTCCACACCCAATAGTTATGAAGTGCTCCCATGACTCGGGCAGAGAACACAACAAGGTTATAGCCTTGTCTTCTTGCTGAATTTTAATTTCCATATCTGATAACTAGAAAATAAGTGTATTAAAAACATTTAAATGTTCTGCATCTTTTGTACCCTCCTTCGTCCGAAGTCTATACAATTTTCTTTCCAAATAAATTCTATTGGTCAAATATTTGGTCATATGCAAAGTTTCCGATTTTTCCCACAAACCTACAAACATGACAGATTCGGACTGGGAGGACTTGGATGCCTGAGCTCTCAATACCATTAGTTTATTCCTAGCAGATGAAGTTCTTTTTAAAATTGTTGAAGTAGCCAGATGCCGATCAAAGGAAGAGATGATGAATGGGCATGGGAAAGGGATTAGGAAAATTTTTGTCAAGGTGGAGTTTGTTGAAATATGAAAACAAAAGTAATTAATGTAATTTTGGGAAAATTTAGTTATTACTGGTCAATTAGTTGTATAACGAGAAGGAGTTAATGTAATGAAGTAGCCTATATTAATTGGGATGGCACGAGAGACTTTTAATTATGGATAATCATTATTTATTAATAGAGTTTCCAATCCCTTTCCCTGTGGAGGTTTCCTTGAAACCCTGTCAAGGTTTTACCCCGTAAATAATTGTGTATTTACCTATGTGTGATTGATTTGGTTTCCATTCAGTTTATTCTTTACATTTATTTCTTGTTAATGTAGTTTCATGTTCTCCTGAGACCAAAATGTGGTATCAGAGCAAGGTTGGGAGACCTAAACCCTGCATTAGTGGTATTAGAGAAAGGTTGGGAGAACTAAACCCTACATCCTTGAAAAAAAAAAATATTGCCCCATTTTTCTTTAAGTAGAGGAAAAAATTTTCATTTTGTTTTTCTGAATGTAACCAAAAAAAACCCTTCATTTTTAAAACTCGAATGCAGACAGCAAATAAGAAAAAATTACCCGGACTCCAGGCAAGGGCTTTCTACTGATTGAACTCGAACTGGCACAATACAACTTCCTCTTTAAAAAAAAAAAAACTTGAACGTTCAACATTGCGTCCTCCTTTCTCTTTGGTAGTGGCACCAACATTAAACTCTGCATCTGCATGATGATCTCGGTGGCTTCCTCCTCCCCTTTATCTCCTAGCGGCTCACAATGTTTCACAAGGAAAATAATTGGTTAATGGGCATGTGTTCAAGCTCTTCACGAATAGATTTGACTACTGGTCGATTTTTTCTCTCAGCGCTCTTCATCCAATATATAGGGAAACTTTTTTTTTTTATAGTGGCTCTCTCTCCAGCATACAAGCAAACTTTTATTTTTCTCAACAACGGCTCTCTCTCTAGTGTACAGGCTGAATTTTCTCTTTTTTCTCGACAACGGCTCTCTCTCCAATGTATAGGCCGACTTTTCTCTCGGACCTCATATTTTTTCCTGTCTGGATAGATGCAGGTTTTAGTTCTCCCAACCTTTCTCTGATACCATGGATGTATGGTTTAGTTCTCCCAACCTTTATCTAATACCACTTTTTGGTCTCGGGAGAACATTAAACAACATTAAAAAGAAATAAATGTAAAGAATAAATTGAATGGAAACAGAATCAATCACACACAGGTGAATACAAAATTATTTATGTGGTAAAACCTTGACAAGGTGTCAAGGATGCCTCTATAGGGCAAGGGATTGGAAATTATATTAATCAAGAATGGTTCTCCATAGTTACAAGCCTCTCGGGCCATCCCAATTAATATGGGATACTTCTTTACATTAACTCCTTCTCGTTATACAACCAACTGATCGGTAATAACTAAATTTGCCCAAAATTACATTAATTACTTGTGCTGTCATATTTCAACAAATAACTCTTCAATTCCTCAACATCCTTCCATTTGTCACTGGAAATATGAACTGCAAACAATACAGACCCTTTCCTTCTACTACGATGTGCCTTCATAGTTGTAACCATTCTCACTGATGTAGGCTTCTTCTTACCCTGCAATATTCTCCTCTTTCCATCATCATTCAGGCACTCAATATCCTTGTCATAGCAATCTACCTTAGTCTTTTGAATGTATAGCCAATCCATACCCATCAACATATTGTATCATCTAAACGGAAGCACATTTATATGTGTTGATGTAGATATATTGTTCACTCAAATGAACAAGATCTCACCCAATGATGAATAATTTTCTTTTTATTTGTAGCCAACTGCACCAACCAAGACTTTGCATGCACTTCTTTACTCAAGAAAAACTTATCCACTAGGTGAGGATTGATATAACTATAGTTAGATTCAAGGTCAACCAAAATATAAACAACTTGATCACAAATATTACCTTCCTACTCGATAATGGATGTATGATGATCAATATACCTATTATCCAATGCTGCATAAATTTAAGGAATACTCTTTCCAACATCCCCATTTTTTTGTGCCTCTTGAGAACTATAAATCCTAGGTCTATGTAATAGCCTTGGTAAAAAATCCATTTAATAAAGTTAATAAAGGAAAAATAAGACCATGGCCATGGGACACATATTCCAACCTGAATGTTGGGTAAAACATTGTAGTGTTGGTGTTCATTTGGTTTATTTTGGCTAAGGGAAATTGGAAAAGGAAATGACAAAGGCTTTGGAAATGCAAGAGGCGCCAAAATTTTGAGAGTTTTAATTAGCGATTAAACCTCTTAATATTTAATTTTCAATCTAGGGCTCGTATGCTTCAAGTTGTATTGCTTTTTTGGCTCAGCTTATGATCAGAGCATATAACTTCCTTGTTAGTTATCATTAAGCACACACTCTTCTATCAATTAAGTAAACTAGCACTCATCCCTCTCTGCCTAGAATTAAATCAACCAAATTGAATCAATCTTAAATTAAATTCAAAGAAAAATATCTCTAATCTGCATCTGAGCAATATTAATCACAATCCAAACAATGCAAATTATTGTTTAAAGGATATTAATTTCAAGCTAAGTAATGGAAATCTCAAACTAAATTATACTATGATCTATCTAATCTAAATACAAGAATATTAAATCAATCAAGATTAATTTAAAATGATACCAAACTTATGCTAAATCTCAATCCCAATAAAATTCACTCTCATTCAAACAATCTTAAACTAAGGCAATGAACAAACAAGACTTCAACTAATCTAGTTCCTGGTATGCATAAAGTGAATCAAATAAGCATTAAAACTAACCTTTGTCACCACTCTGCAATTTCTTCAAAAGAAACTAAGTAAACCAAGATTCTAATGATTTCAAATCTAAAAGACTACAAAATAAGAAACTATTTTATCCTTACATTACTTTAATCAAACTCAAGAAATCATTCAAACATAAGAACACTGACTAATGGTTCTACTAATAACTAATTACAATTATAATGAATTGCAAAACTAAAATACAACTCCAAACGATGATTCAATGGTCTCATTGCATTGCTTTCAAATACTTGATTGCCAAAACACAATGTTATAAGAAATCATAGTGGATCAGTGAGGTACATAATTGATTTCAATTCATATTTAAAAGAAGACTTATCGATCTCTTATTTATCCAATTAAGAAGCACCTTTAAATATTCCAATCATAAACCTGTAACAAAGGGGTTATTCATGCAATAGAATCATTGATCAAAACCATTCATTTTGGTATGCAGCGAGTTGGAGATGAAGTATCTATTAGATATCAAGAAAATAAATTACAGTTTTGAGTACAGAATCGTAATTATGAGATTTAATTAGAAAATGATTTCAAAATAGAATTCCTACACCTAGATCTATCTTATGATGTTTTACAAAACTTACTTCCAGGAGATGGTAGGCCTTTGCCAGTACTCCCGGAGCAAGTCTAAACTAAATCAATGCCTAAATATTAAGCAAAATGATAACATTTACAAAGAATTCATGGCAAAGTCAAATTGTATTAAGATTCAAAACATAAGTTCACTTACATGCATTCCTTCAATCATTTGTCTCATGTTCACACATGGTATTCCTCCTCCTTCAAAAACTTCCAAAGCTTACAATACAAACCATGGTTGACCCATTTATAAGGTTTAGAAGACAAATTAGTCATTTTCCTCAATTCTGGAAAATTGAACAATTTTAACAAACTGACCTCAAAGAAATTGACATATCTTCCTAACCGTGAAGAGTTTTGGAAAACGGTTTGGAGGGAGCCTAATTTGTTATATTTTCAAAAAAATCCACTCTCGGATATGTCTCATTAAAATCCATCTCCTCGTAAATCATGCCCAAAGTTGGTTTTCTGGGTCTTTTTGCAAGGTTCTAGAATTCTAGAAAAAACTGTCATTTTTTACCAAACTGCCTCCAAGACCCACATATAACTTTCAGAATAATTCGAATCTGGAGAAACTGTTTTGGATATACATAACTGGTTATATTTTTAACAAACCCATTTTCTTATATTTTCCAGATTCACCTCGAGCTGCACACAAATCGAGGTCAAACTTAGTAGTTTGGAAACTTTGCACATTTTGAGCAGATTTGTTAATCAGCTCCTAGGGACCCACATGTGCGAATTGGATGAAATCCAATGCATGGGAAGGTATTGAAACATTACTTTGTTCAATAAAATACCTAGGTTTTCCCCGGAAGCATGTCGGGATGTTGAAACTCCAAATTGGACATTTCCGTACTCTACTTGCTGTAACTAGTTTAACTAGCTTGTGAAGAATTTCGACAATGGAACCCTGCGACAAATGAACTTAGAAAAATTTTCATTAGAAAATCATGACTAAATCATCTCTAATCAAATAAAATCTAAGAAAACTAATGATAATCAACCACGAGGCGTAAGTCATGAATTGGTGAGAAATGATGGAATTATGGTCTGAAATGGGTGTAAAGGTGTCATAATTTAGGTTATGAATGGAAGTAATATATAGTGGAAAATTAGCTATATTTGAGGCCCAACATTCCTCCATTCCTGAGGGTTTTCATTTCCTCATGCAAACAAATCTCTTGCTCATTGACATATTCTTAACATTGTTCTGTAGATGTTGGTTCTTGTGGGACAACATTGCTTGGATATTTATAGGTGTTGGTTCTTGTGGGGCATCACTACTTGAATACTTGGAGGTGCTGGTTCTTGTGGAGCAGCATTATTCACATTTAATATGTCACACTAATTTTACTGAGCAATACAAATTGAGGACAAGAAATGAATGGACGAGGGAGAGATGATGGATGAAATGTGGTGGTAATGGAGATGGTGAATGGGTGGTTGCATACTCTGTCATCGTAAGGCCGATTTTTATAGGTGGTTTAATTTATCATTTCATGGTAGTAATGACATCATCCTGTGAATTGAATGCTTGAAGAAGACACTATAGAGACTTCTTTTATTAATGCACCATACAATTTTTGCTTTTAACATGGTCTTGTTATCAGAGTTTATGCATAATGAATGGAAGGAAATAGAAGGATAATGGTTTATGAAGGATGGAATGTGTGGAATGAGAAGTGGTGAATCATTAAGCTTCTTTAACCTTCTAATGAATTAGAGAATCATAATCCAAATTTACCTCAAGTTTTACCTTTGTCGTTGTTATTCCTGGTGCTGCAAAATGAAGTGGAGGATGGAATGGCTAGAGTTGATGTGACTGTTGATCTAATCTGCTGAAGAAGGCTAAAGGATGAGCTGAAGATATGAACTGAAGGTCCCCTTCTCCCCCATTCCTAAGGAGTTGTATGTCCCTAAACAAGTGAGGAAATGTGACTGTTGCTGCAAATAATAATGGAAATGTTGATACAAAAATCCAAACTAATACAAATATGTGTCGAGATCTCAAAAACATATAGTCTTCAACCACTACACACCCATGTGTAATCTTTCTTACGTGAATAAATGGTGTCGATGTCAAACATAAGCAAGAATCATTGGATTAACGACCATTGAGGAGATCGATAACCAATGCAAGATATCCCACCTTTGATGTCAATGGGAATCAAGGCACTAGGTACATTCTATTAGCCATGAATAGATTTGTCGGAGTCGAATCGACTACATAATTCATCCACCAAGAAGCATTGATGTATTTCCATAGTAGATGACAACAATACCTACCATTAAGGCATGCAGGCTTCCAGGTACCTTATCTAACCCTAACCTTGGTCCTAGATAATATGTTGATGTCAATGGGACAAGGCTCATTGGAAGGTGGGCCTTAAGGAATCCTACGTCAACCAACTCTAGTACAAACATAATAACTCAAAAAATACATGATTTGAAGAAATTATACAAATTTACAAACTTTATTGGGAACCTTGCCCGCCAGTTACCTGATTTTCAAGAAAAGTCCCTATCCAGTTGCGTTAGACAAGCTGGTTTTCACAAAAGGACTTATTTTTCTCTTTACTATTTTCATTTATCTATTTATAACAATATTAACTTTCCTACTACATTGAAGAAAATATGTCCTCCTTCAACTGAAAGAGAACTTCCAATGAATCCATGTGCGGATCAGGTAAAAAGATATAATCATGCCCAGATTTAACGTAGAAACTTTCAAAGGTATATGAGCATGAACAATCAGTAGCTTTGAAATATGTGATACAAAGAGTATTTGAAGATGAGAGTGTTACTTTGATTGAATTTTAATTTGGAACCAATGCTCAATGTAATCATGGTGGTATTGGCTTATTTCTTCTTTTGGACCACTCTCAAATTCTTCCTCGGTCGTGCCAGGAAAACTTGGATAATTGGTCTCTAGAATGCCTGCAAGGCTTGCTGCTGGACATGGTGAAATTTCTTCAATCTCAGGTTCAACTGGAGGCTCCCTATCGGATTTGGTACATGATTCATCAATATTCTTGGTAGATAGGCAGGAGGAATCAAGGGAGATTTCCAAATATTTTTCTGGTTGTGGAGAGATAGATAATCTCTTGAATGTGGTCAGGATGAACTCTTCTTGAGAGGCAGATATCCCAGCTACTGCTAGGATTTGAAAACTTACTTCGAGGGACATTATTCAAGCTATGAATCATTCTTGCATTTCTCCTGATAGTTGATGATCTCTGTCTCGCAACATGAATTAGTACCTATGGGTTCTTACAACACCCATAAAATTATATAACGTTAAAGATTGGAATATGAAAATAAATGAAATTAAAAGCTATTGCCTGAAATAAAGCTCACCACACTCATAAAAAATCGGATCATAGTAGTATTTAATCTATTGAAAGTGAAACAATTCGGAAATTAAATTTCTCACAGAATGTTTCAGAATATTCTAAGGCCTATGCTGCTTGTGAGGCTTAGCTAGGGTTCCTGTAGAGCCTTTCTAAGTCTGTAATATTTACACACTTTGCGAATTACATGAAATGCAGAAATGAAATCACTTACATAATGTTTTAGAATACTCTAAGGCCTACTTCGATTTCTACGCATAAAGGAAAGGAAATAAAAGTTCAAATATAAGCAAAAACGATCAGAATTTGGAGCAACCCCACCATAGTGGATGTGTGCCTCTTCAATCACATCTTATCGTACTCTCTCCACCCTTTGACTTCCCTACAATACCCTTGAAACTCTGTAATAAAAATCTTACCTAAACCAAAATACACCTCACCAGCAACAGTGCCAAAATGTCGAGAGTTTTAATTAGCGATTAAATCTCTTAATATTTAATTTTCAATCTGGGGCTCGTAAGCTTTGATTTGTACTATGTTTTTGGCTCAGCTTATGATCAAAGCATATAAATTCCTTGTTAATAATCGTTAATTACACACTCTTCTATAAATTAAGTAAACTAGCACTCATTTCTCTTTGCCTTGAATTAAATCAACCAAATTGAATCAATCTTAAATTAAATTCAAATAAAAATAACTCTAATCTACATCTGAGCAATATTAATCACAATCCAAGCAATGTAAATTACTATTTACACGATATTAATTTCAAGCTAAGTAATGGAAATCTCAATCTAAATACTAAGGTCTATCTAATCTAAATACAAGAATCTTAAATAAATCAAGATTAATTTAAAATGATACCAAACTTATGCTAAATCTTAATCCCAATAAAATTTTCTCACATTCTAATTGTCTTAAACTAAGGCAATGAACAAACAAGACTTCAACTAAACTAGTTCCCGGCATGCATAAAATGAATCAAATAAGAATTTAAACTAACCTTTGTCACCACTCTACAATTTCTTCAAAAGAAACTAAGTAAACCAAGATTCTAGTTGATATGATTTCAGATCTAGAAGACTGCAAAATAAGAAACTATTTTATCCTTAGATCACTTTAATCAAACTCAAGAAATCAATCAAACATCAGCACATTGACTAATGGTTCTACCAATAACTAATTACAATTATTGTTACAGGTCGATTTGGGCATCATCCCAAAACATAGATCAATATTCATTAGGGTCTATCATACTCTAAATTGGTTGCTACATGCCCTAAACAAGTCATTACATTGATGGTCTTCCTTCATGAAAGATTCACTGCTTAGATGCCAGTTGAAGTGCCCTATCAAACCATCAACACACCCCTAGACAGTTGTAACTTCTCTGCAGAGTATCTCCTCCCATACAAAGCTGTGTTGCAGAGGATCTAGGCCCACTTTGGAGTGCATTGGTCGACTTGGAGCAAATTTTTCATTGGATTCCAGGGATCTCCCTGAATTCTAGTGACTTCTAGAAGTTGTTCCAGTTTTCACCTCATCTGATAGCCTTGAATTTGGAACCCATGAAGTCATTAATCCTCTTATCCTCCAATTCCCATGAACAAGGAAACCTCTTCATCCATTTTTAGGAATTCCATTCAATGATTCATTTATTTCAAACTACCTTCATCTACTTATAAATATAGCATTGAACATAGAGCACAAGAGAGCAAGAATTTGTGTTAAGTAGAGTTATGCTGGTGATATCAACTCTTGAAGGTGTTGTGCATGTACTGTGATGATGTTGGATTACGGATTATCCAGATGTGATGAGGATGGGACTCAAGCTGGATGAGTGACAACGAATCGATCAACCGGCTGTACTCTTCCTTATACTTCATAATAAATACATTTTTTCCTTTCCTAATGCACATGTCAATGATTTTATATGTGTATTTATGAATTTAATCGATTCAATTTTTTTTACTTGAATAGATTTTATTTCCTTTATGTGGTTTTTTGTCTTTTGTTTATCATGGCAGGTATCAATCAAGCGAGTTAAGTTGGATTGAGAGCGACGAAAGTGACGAAGGGAGGCGAGAGGAAGTGAACAGATTACAAGTAGGTTTCTCTCCCCTTTATCTATTTAGTTAAGGAAAATGTCAGATATCTTTCTTTTTGTTGTTCTAAGTGAACCACCCACTTAGGGAAAGAATACTTATCTATAGGTTTGTATTTCCAGAAAACATATTGGCAACCGTACTGGGGACCGACAAATCACCCCTGGTGGTTTTTTCCTTATCCATCCATTTCTAGTAGACTTTACCTGCTTATTTTCAGTCATTTGAATGACTCTTAGCAAAAGTAGGGTGATTTCTTGCTTTTTCAGAGAGCCCTCTAGCCCCAACGCACTGTTGGTCTTGACATAGTGCTATGCATAACACTGTTGGCTTAGGGACAGTGATTTTCAATGCACTCTCTCCCACTTAGGGGTACATTTCCCTTGTGACCAGCCAAAATCTATTTGTTTTGTCTTTTTCCAATTCATGTCAGTGTTTGTTTGCTAAAGTTTCAACTAATTGAACACCTTTAGAGACCAGTATTACTCTACTCTTCTTGCCTCACTTTGGATTTATTTGATCAATGTTTCTTTGTGTTTTATTTATCATTGTGAATAGTTCCAAAGTTAAATTTTACATTTAATCAATTCATTATTTTCAAAAATATGAATTGTCGTTTCAGTCTTCGTTTCTCTTGAAAGTTTTGAGTGATTGTTTGTGCATTAGTTTTTTTCGTTCATCTAAACTTAAAGGAAACTAAAAATAAAAACATGCATTTGCATTTAGGGATTGTGAGTGCTACTTAAGGAATAGTTTAGGGGAAAATTGCATTTATATGTGCTCATTGATTATTGCAAATTATCTGATTTCTCTATCCCTACTAGCTAGTTTTTCATTGTCAAAAATCAATTTGAAACGAATGCTTATCATTCTAATTGCATTCTAGGAGTGTTAAATACATATCGCAGTGAACCTAAAAGGAAAAATAATAATCAAGATCATCGTAAAATTTATCTAAATTTACCTAAGGAAGCATAGTAACATTAACGATAACATTTATAGTTCTAGGCTAGAGACGTGTTCCGGTGTCGTTAAACATAGCATTTGTCGTTAATTTTCTGCGATATATTCTGAGTGTGATACCTCATTCCATGTACGTAAGTATATCGGAGTTTTTCCACGTAATTTCGGGTATATCGGGCGATGTTCTAGTACGGAAAGTATAAGGGGATGCTCTCACTGTGCGGTTTCGTATTAGACACCGCTAACACAGATTGGGCCTCCACGTACCTTTGCATATATTTGGGAGGACAACTTTAGGTTGCTTACCATCCATAGGTAATTGAGTCGGTCGCCTTGTGCCTGTGATACACCGAACACAACATTCAGGGAGATTTCCTGCACGTATAGTAAGTCCTTGGTTTTACTGGGGTAGTATATTGCAATTCACAGTTGCTTGGTAAAACTTTTGCCTAGTATCACCCTCTTTTTGTTTTTGTTTTTTTTGTACAAAATCAATCAAAAATCATGGAAGAAGGTCAATTGTTTCCCCATCGTTCATGTAGGACAGCAAATAAACCTCCATTAGCGCTAGAAACTACTCCTAGTAGACGAAGGTGTGCTCGTCCTACCCAGTCCGGTACCTCTGGAACTCTTGGTGCTACATCTTCTGATATACCAGAGACATCTGATCCTTTGAGTACTGAGTCTCGAGCCATTTTGACTAATCCTGGTTTATCTGCTACTGTTGAGACAGAAATCACAAATTTACCTGAGGACACTTGTTATGTAGATTAATCCCTCCTGTGGACAAGAGCGATCTCCCTAGTATTCTATGAATAGCTAGAAACAAACATCCTTTTGGAAACCTTTTTCTCTAGACTAATTTCAATTCAGAATTATTATAAACAAAGAGATAGGACATGCCCCTACCTTGAAATCCAATATTTGTTTCAGTCTTTTATCCAGTCGCTCCAAAGAGGCTTCTTCAGTAAGTAGAACCTGCAATCAAAGACAAGACAAAATAATCAAAGCACCTGCAACATATAATAATCAAGAAAATATAATCCAACTTAGTGATCAAGGAGTCTAGTATTGATGTTATTTAATAATCACAAGAACAACTCAATGAGAAAAAGAGATCCATATGTATTATCTTGAATGAAAAGAGTAACCTTACAACCTGATGCCTTGATGTCGTACATGTTTCTCCCAAGGTCCTGAACATTCGTCCTCCTTAAGTTTGACAAGCCTCCCTCTCTAAATACCATCATGGAGTTATGGACATAAGTGTGTGATCATTCTCATGCCAACAATAACTAGAGTAGAGAGTATGCACTCTTGGGAATTTCTTCACCAATTACATTTACAAGCTGCCCTTGAGATTGAAAGATGAGCTCAATTTATAGGGAAATGGAGGTAGTTTCAGTTCCATGAAGAGGGGGATGGAATCCTCTCATGAAGGGATTTGAGCTCCATGGACCAAGGGATAAGCTCCATGAGTGGAGGGATAAAGCTCCATGAGTGTAGGGATAAAGCTCGAACTAATTGCGCCTCTAGAAGTTTCCAGTTGGGAGAATATTCGACCATCTGGGCTTCTTGAATTTACTTTTTCTTTAATTCAAATTTTTACGGGGGTCCGTAGGTTTTAGTAGTAGAATGTGTGGGGGATGCCGCAGGCTATAGAACAAGTATCCGCAAACCCGCGAGAAAAGGTTAGAAAAAGTGCGGAGGTAGATTTTTAAGGGTTTTAATGAGCTTTTCTCCAATTCCAAGACTTGGTTTAGGATCATTGCGGTTTTTGACTTATAAGGGAGCACAAAATAGGTAGTGATAGACCTATATGGATAGTCAAATATCATGGTGACAAAATAATGTGTAACAGATTTCCCCCTAAAGTGCGAAGTCTGAGGTTGTTATGAAGAGTGAAGTGCTTTATCATTCCGAGGATTAGATTGTGGACATTGGTCGAAAAACTGTAAAAACATTCAATGCAAACATATATATATCATCGCTGAGGTAGGCATTCCCATACTGAGATCAAAACTAACTAAATCCTCTGGTACAGATATGGTTTCAATATTACATCAAAATTAGACACAGTATGAGCGCAGCCATCTGTCATGAGTAGTCTACTGTATTATGAATAATAAAACTCCTCGCAGCCTGGATGGTGGAACCTAGATCTAGGGTCTTGATTTCCACTTCTCGAACTAGTATGATTCTATCCATGCAATTGATTGTGTCGAAGTCGAACATGGTATAAACCACTTGATTACTAGTCAATGATGTGAACTGTTAACAAGTGTGAGAGAAACCAACAATAATGACAATGGCTCTCAGAGTACTCCAATACAATCAATGATGTGTGAATGAATGATTTGTAGTCGAATACTCATATAATTGATTGATCAAAGGTTAATGATGAAACCTGTCATCGAAGGCGAGAAACCTGCCATTAGGGCATGCAAATCCCAAGGTATAGGATTCTAGATCAACTTTCTAGATGATGAGCTGACATCGATAGAAAGTGACCTGTCGTAGGAAAGCCTACGACACAAAACCATTAGATCAAGTTTTGAAGAAATATTTGCAAGGAATGACTCATGGATGGTCAACGCGAATGGAGACAAATGTTTGCAATGAATGGTTTATTTGAACTATCCCTTGAACACATAACAACACTGCAGATGGTTTGGCATAAATTTACCTAAAGCTAATACCCAGAAACCGAATGAAGACTTTCAATGTGGTTTGATTAATTGTTAGACAAAGGATTTCCCAACCCAGGTACAAGTGTGACAAAGTATCGTGTTCAAGAGTGGCATACTGATTTTTAAACAAGGGTGACAACTAGATTCTTTTTCTCTCTTTTCCCCCCACCATTACTGGCAAGTACCTCTTTATTTTTTGACAAGCTTGAGGAGGATAACATTTTCTTGTTTGTGTAGGCTCATCCTTCGGATGAGTCCATCTTAGTATTAAAATCAAACCCTAAGAAGGAGCGGTTCGATCCTATTTTTAATTGACAGGTCCTTTACTGTTAAATTTTAACGAGTCCATTATAGGAGAAACTCGACGTTTTTCAATTTTAGGGAGTTAGAAGAAAAACATAAGTAAAATCCATGGTTGTTTTTTTTCATAAATTTATTATCTCAGGCCCAGAAAAGGATAAAATAATGTAGGATAGAACTCTATTGATGATGATTAGTCAATGTATAACTTTTTTGTAAGTAGTCCATTTCAGTCCGAAAAAGGGTTAAACTTATACTGAAAGGACGAATGTTCATTTACTTTAACGAGTTCGAATAGTCAAGTACTCGGTGATATTTTCATATTTCAAGAGTCTGAAAAGGGCTTAAAATAGAACTCCAGGGTTTCGCTTTTTCGTAAGTTTTAAGGAGTTCTAAAAATTTATAAAAAGCATACTCATATGGCCGACTTTTAATTTAAATTACGAGCAAGAAAAGATGGAAAGAACTCGGTGTTTTCATGTGTTTTACAAGAATGAAAGATAGCAAAATAATCTTGGGATTTTCATGAGTTTAATGAGTCTTGAAAATAATAACCAAAATGGACTCAAGATAGGTTTCATTTTTATACAAGCTTGAAACATAGGAAAAATTATGCTTAAGAGTGGTTTCATTTTTACACAATCTTGAAATGTAGGAAAACTGTGCTTGAGATAGGTTTCATTTTTACACAAGCTTGAAACAGAAAAAATTGTTCTTGAGAATGGTTTGTTTCATTTTTACACAAGCTTGAAACAAAGGAAAAATCATGCTTGAGATAGGTTTGTTTCATTTTTACACAAGCTTGAAACAAAGGAAAAATCATGCTTCACATAGGTTTGTTTCATTTTTACACAAGCTTGAAACAAAGGAAAAATCATGCTTGATATATGTTTCAATGCCCCCCAAGCGTAACTTGCTAGAGCGCATGCCCCCCAAGCTTCATTTCATTCAACGAAGTAGACTACTGGTTACCAATAGCTGGATGGTATGAAGGTTCATTTACGAGATCAGATGAAAGACTCGACTCAATTAGGAGAGGATTTGTTTCATTTTTTAATGAGCTTGACACAGGGAAAGAACTATGCTCATGGAACCTTGTTTCATTTTTTAATGAGCTTAACACAAGAAAAGGAACTATTCTCGAAGATATGTTTCATTTTTTAACGAGGTTGACATAGTAAAAGGAACTCTCCTCATAATGAACTGGTTCATTTTTTAACAAGGTTGACAGAGGAAAAGAACTCTCCTCAAAAGGGTCTATTTCATTTTTTAACGAGGTCAACACAGTAAATTAACCATCCTCATAAAGAACCTTGATCATGGCTTCCAACCAGAAGAAACACATGTCAAGGGATGCACCTCGATCATGGCCTCCAAGAGGTCTTCATCAGATGGAAGAACGGTTCTCTGGAAGGAACCCATGTCAAGGGACTCAATACGGATAAGAACATCGTGTTCAAATAATCCCATAGGGTTTTCCATGTCAATTACCAGATCTAAGTCAAAGGAATTCGAGTAAACAGTGAGAGGCTCGCTTGCATCAGTAACTGAAAACATGGGACTGGTTGCCACATAATTAACCCGTAGCGGGGTAGATACCACTTCCGTATAAGGAAAATTCAGGGATGTTGGATTATTGGTAGTCGAAGCAAGACTAACGAATGAAAGTTGGTCAATAGACATAATGTTTCCATTGTGAGGGAAATACATCACGTGAAAGAGTGTCGATACGATAGCTTTCATTGCATAGATATAGTCTCACCCAAGGAGAAAATTGAAATCCAAGGGGCCTCGGACTACCATAAGATCAATACAGACAGTTTTACCTTCCAAGGTAATAGGAAAATCAATAATGATCCCTAAAGGTTCACTAATGGTTCTGTTAAAAGCTGACATATTATGTGTAACAGGCACAAGCTGAGGGAAACTCAAAGCTTGCCAAGCAGTTGAGGATAAAATACTAACAGAAGTACCTTTATCTACATTTTTTCGACGCACATTCTTACCACAAGCCTTCACAATGATTTGGAAAGGGATGGAGGAAGGAATATGAGGTTTTTTCAGTCTATTCCAATCAAAGGAAAAAACCTTAGTACTTCAAGGGGGTTCTATAGAAACACGTGAAATGTCTCCTGGCGTAGAAGAATCTGATGTAACAAGAAGAACCAGAGCGGTATGAATTTCACTCTCTACAGGGAGAGTGGGATCGACCAGATGTGAAATCAAGTCGACCACTTGATCAACTAATGGATCGTCAACCTGAGTGATATGAGTTTCACTCTTCAATGGAAGAGTGGGATTGACTGTACTTATAATTAGATCAAACACTCCGTCAGTTGACGATCGGTTGGGAGAAAGTTTACGGTAACCAGTTGGAAGTTGTTTCTGTGGAACAGTAATTTTTCCAACAATTTTGAGGCTTCATCCATTTGAGGGAAAGTGTGAGTTTGATGACTCTCTTTGCATAACCTACAGAGAAACCTAACTTTACTCTTTTTCCTAGGAACCTGACAATCACTGGTTGATGGATCAACGGTAAGTTGATAGGATCTTTCTGACCATACTTCCAAGACCTTAGGAATACTAGGACAATTGATAAGGAAGTGGTCACCCTTACAAATATTGCAAGGTTATTTGGGTCTGCGATGCATGTTGGAGGTTTCCTCAACACTACCAACACTTACAGCCATGGTTGGTTGGTTGACTTCTTTCTTATCTTGCTTCTTCTTCTTCTTCCCTTTCTTCTTCTTCTTAGTCACCTGGTTACTAGCATCAAGGATTTTACCAAGCGAAGAAGAAGAAAGGGACCAGGAAGACATGTTGGGCGAAGAAGGTAAAGGGTCAACATGAGGTTGCTGATGTTGAGATGGTGAACTCTATTGAGGTGAAGCATCTAGCTGAGGTGGAACAATTGGAGTATTCAAGGCCAGCGAAGTTGAAAAAGACCATAGTGGTAAAACTATTGTAAATCCAGGTAATGACAATGTAGCCATATAAGGAGGACGAACATTTCCAAATCAAGGAAAAGTACTAGGATTCTCATTAAGAGTGGTTTCTTGGTTGGTAAATTCTGGAACATTTTCCATTAGATTCAACTTCAGTGAATTTTATTAACAATTTAAAAACATTAACAATTCAAATTCACAAACCACACCTAAGGTTTCTATAAAGTAAAAAAAAACAAATGAACACACGCTATCAAATCTAGGAGTCAAACCACATATAAACAATATGTTTCCACAATAAAGCCACTAGTTGGTGATGAAATCCAACGTCACAGAAATTAATGTGGAAAACTGGCGGTTGGAACAGTTACCTTGGCAACCTGCTTAATGAAATAGTCTGGTGAAAGCAACTTCACTATGCCATCTCGAAGTGAAGAGTACCCTCTAGAAAGTCCAAGTGAGTCTAGTCAACGTCTGCTCCAGGTACAGTGGGACCTTCCCTCCACCGTCACCTTGGGAAAAATCATGAAGATAATGGTCACTAAGGTCAGCAATGGGAACAAATGTAACTGGGGGAATAGTATATGATACGATATACATGCAAGGGCAAAGTAACAAGCTCAATCCCCTTGAAGGCTCCTTGATATAATCCAAGCTTTACCAACAAGTGACCCCAAGCTCCTCAACAATGGTCTATATGAGGTTTGTCGTTTGTATTACGTGCACATCTGTTATCTTTCCCAATGAGATAGGTACGATTATCTCACTGGTTCCGACATGATCTTGTGCTTGACTCTTTTAAGAAGAGCTTCCCAGAGGACAAATGCTACAATTGGATTTTCCTACCACAATATTGCTACTTGTGTTTTCGAACTATCTTGGAATGTTAATTACAACCTGTTCCAAGACACTAACCTAAGCTATGTTGGTGGAATGAACCCTAGAAAATGTAAAATATCTAGATTGATTTTATTAAAGCGTTGTTTTTAATTTGGTTGTTACTTAAGACAAAAGGTATGGAAGTGAAACTTCAATGATGTTTGTGACCCGACTCAAAAATACGCTTAATGCATCTAAATGAGAAGTGCAACTCTTTTCTTTTCAATGAATCTTATTTAAGGGAAATATTGAGAGATTCAATAATTTTCAAAGCACCAATTCTTTCATTCATAAACAAAATCTTTGAAAAGAAGACGTTTTCTTAGAGAACTCAATTTGAAAAAATGATCAATTACTCTTTTGAAATGAAATTCCTTTATCAATCAAATCAAAAACTACAGATCAATAAACAAAATATTTCCAAAAGAAAACAATATCTAAAAAACTCTAAAAACGTAAAATTCAAAATCAAAGAAAAATATAATTTTGAAGTCTATCTAAAAAGTTTGAGGATGTTTTCTCCTATTTTGTGATCGAACTAAGAAAATTTTCTACTTATCTCAGCAAAAATGAAAACATCAAAAATGCTTTGGTGTGAAAATCGGGCTCTAGTAAGCTAAAATCTCTTCCAAATTTGCAAATGAAAAGGGAATCAATTTTCATAAAAGTAAGGTTTGCAATGGTCTTAATGGCTCAGAAAGACAATATCATCATACCCATAAGCTGAGGTATATGAAGTTATATTTTATGGAGCAACAAGAAAGTAGGGAAAACACTCACTCATAAGATGAAAATTGGATGATAAATCACATGAACGCAAAAGTTGCTGAAAAGAAATTCACACATAAGATTTGGCAGCTAAGATAAGCTGGGGCAAACACAAAGAATCAAGTAATCTGGCTCCTAAAAAGAGAATTTTAATTTTTTCAAAAATTTTCCACAAGTTTGCAATTTCTAATGGAGAATGGAGTGGTACCACACTATTCTGAACTAAAAGTTGCAGAGGCTATTGCATTGTTTTCAGATGAAAACTGCGGAGGCAAGGAAAAATAAAGAAAAAAAAGAAATATTCAACTTGTCTTTTCAAGGACTCTTAAAAGTTATCTACCCAACCCAGTCTTAGATAAGGCAAAATCAGAAAACTCTAAAATTCAAACTAAAAATAAAAAAGGAAAACTAAGTTATATTCCCCACTGGAGTCGCCCTTTTTTTATGCCGATTAATCCCTCTTGTGGACAAGAGCAATCTCCCTAGTATTCTATGAATAGCTAGAAACAAACATCCATTTGGAAACTGTTTTCTCTAGACTAATTGCAGTTCATAATTATTATAAACAAAGAGAGAGGACATGCCCCTACCTTGAAATCCAACATTCGATGCATTCTTTTATCCAGTCGCTCCAAAGAGGCTTCTTCAGTAAGTAGAACCTGAAATCAAAGACAAAAAAATAATCAAAGCACCTGCAACATATAATAATCAAGAAAATCTAATCCAACTTAGTGATCAAGGAGTCTAAGTATTGATGTTATTCAATAAGCAAAAGAACAACTCAATGATAAAAAGAGATCCATATGTATTATCTTGAATGAAAAGAGTAACCTTACAAGTTAATGCCTTGATGTTGTACATGTTTCTCACAGGGTACTAAACAATCGTTCCTCCTTCAGTTTGACAAGCCTTCCTCTCTAAATACTAGCATGGAGTTATGGACATAAGTGTGTGATCATTCTCATGCCAACAACAACTAGTTTAGAGAGTATGCAATCTTGGGAATTTCTTCAACAATTACATTTACAAGCTACCCTTAAGACTGAAACATGAGCTCAATTTATAGGGAAATGGAGATAGTTTCAATTCCATGAAGAGGGGGATGGATTCCTCTCATGAAGGGATTTGATCTCCATGGACCAAGGGATAAGCTCCATGAGTGGAGGGATAAAGCTCGAACTGATCACGCCTCTAGAAGCTTCCAGTTGGGAGAATATTCGACCAGCCAGGCTTCTAGAATTTATTTTTTCTTTAATTCGACTTTTTACGGGGGTCCGCAGGTTTTAGTAGCAGAACATGCGGGGGCTACCGCAGGTTATAGAACAAGTATCCACGAACCCACAGGAAATGGTTAGAAAAAGTGCGAAGGTATACTTTTAAGGGTTTTAATGAGATTTTCTCCAATTCCGAGATTTGGTTTAAGAACATTAGGGTTTTTTACTTCTGAGGGAGCACAAAATAGGTAGTGATAGACCTATATGGATAGTACAATGTCATGGTGAAAAAATAACGTGTAACAACACTGAAATTCAATCCAGTGAAACGGTGAATCCTAATGCCGAGCTTTTTCAACTGGAAGTCGATCCAGTAGTTGATCCCGAAGTTGAACAACAAGAAGTTGTTCTGGTACAACCGTCTTATCCTCAATCATCTATAACCATTGAGTTTTCCTCTTTACTGCAGAGTTTACCTCCTGAAATTTATCTCAGGCCTGACGGTGAAGTACTTCCACCTGGTTTGATATCCATTGACGAAACACCACAAGAAGAAACATCGCCTTTGACTCCAACTCATTTTTGGCCGGAGCTTAATCATTATACATCTTTTCCTCCTTGGGTTTACTCTTCTTCAATTGATCCTTTTGACCCTCGAGTTCTCGTAGATTCGTTACATTATTTTCTGGGTTGTTTAACCATGGCAGAGACAACATCCAGACTGAACCATCTATTTCAGCTGTGAAAACATCTATTTTTACTTCATCTTCGATGTTTTTGATGACACCCGAGGCTCATCTTTATGGTGGTCCATCTGTCCCACTGGGTTACCGGGATTTAAATGGAACCTACTCTGGTGTCTCCTTTATTCCATGGACTTCATCCATGTCATCATATGGAATCCTATTTGGTTCCTCTCTTATGAGTACTGAACGACCTGATCCCTTATTGACATCATCAGCTCAATATTTGGCTAGTCGAAATGAGGATGGTTATTTTACTATGTCAACCTCGTTGAAAAATGAATCGGGTTATGACGATAGTTTTTTTACTGTGTCAACCTTGTTAAATGAAACAGGCCTAATGAGAATGGTTCTTTTACTATTTCAACCTCGTTAAAAAATGAATCAGGTGATGAGGATAATTCTTTTACTGTGTCAACCTCGTTAAAAAATGAATCAAGTGATGAGGATAGTTCTTTGACTATGTCAACCTCGTTAAATGAAAAATATTCCCTTGAGGATAGTAATTCTACTATGTCAACCTCGTTAAATGAAACAGGTTCCCTTGAGGATAGTTATTTTACTGTGTCAACCTCGTTAAAAAATGAATCAGGTCTTTAGCATAGTTCCTTTTCTTGTGTCAATCTCGTTAAAAAATGAAACAAGGTTCCATGAGCATAGTTATTTTCATGTGTCAAGATCGTTAAAAAATGAAGCAAAACCTCTTCTACTTAAGTCGATTCTTTCATCTGATCTCGTAAATGAACCTTCATTCCATCCAGCTATTAGGTGAATGAAATGAAGCTAGGGGGCATGTTCCCTGTTCCCTTGAAGGTTACGCTTGGGGGCATTGAACCAATCTCAAGCACAGTTTCCTTTGTTTCAATCTTGTGTAAAAATGAAACCAATATCAAGCACAATTTTCTCTATTTCAAGCTTGTGTAAAAATGAAACCACTCTCAAGCATAGTTTTCCTTTGTTTCGAGCTTGTGTAAAAATGAAACCTATATCGAGTCCATTTCGGTATTATTTTCAAGACTAGTTAAACTCATGAAAATCCCGAGATTCTTTTGCTATTCTTTACATTCTCATAAAAACATGAAAATGCCAAGTTCTTTTCGTCTTTTCCTGCTTGTAAATTAATTGAAAGTTGGTGATATGAGTACATTTTTATCACTTTTTTGTACTTTTATCACTTGAAACTTACGAAAAAGCGAAAGCACAAACCACACTTTTATCTCTTTTTCGAGCTTTGTTAAACATGAAAAGGGAATTCAAAGCTCACTTTTATCTCTTTTTCGAGTTTTGTTAAATGTGAAAAAGGAACCCCCTTGGCATTCTTTTTCAACTCTTTTTAGACTCTCTAAATATGAAAATATTGTTGAGCACTTTTCATTTCAAGCTCGTTAAAGGAATTGAAATGACATCTAATCAGTATAAGTTTAACCCTTTTCTGGACTGAGATAGATTATGATTACGAAAAAGGAAAACCCTAGTCAAACATGGCTAGGACGTTCTCTCAGGTATTATTTTATGCTTTTTTGGATCTGAGGGACTATTATACGAAAAATAACTTGTGGAGTTTTCTTTTCATCCATTTTTCAAACTCTCTAAATATGAAAAGGATCAAGTTTCCCTGTCGTTAGACTCGTTAAAGCATCAAATAGCGACGGACTTGTCCATCATGACAAGATTGAGTTTCACTTTTGATAGACTCGTTAAAGCATCAAATAGTGATGGATTCACCCAAAAGGTGGAATTATACATCAAGCATATGTTATCCTCCTCAAGCTTGTTAAAAAATAAAGAGGTACTAGTCAGAAATGACTGGGGAAAATTGAAAAGGGATAAAACACTTTATGGTAGCAAGTCACTCTTGAACATGACATTTATTCACTTCATCTCCGTGATTTTTGGGTTGGGTAATCTGCTTGACGGCCTATCATACCTATGGTCTATCATACCATCCATCACTTCGGTTTTGGGTCAAATGTTTCCAATTCATTTAGTCTCGTTGATATGTTTAAGAGAAGTCACTCAGTTATTACTCATCCGTTGCAATACTCATAAACCTTCATTTCATAAATGCCATCCTTGACATTGCTTCATTAGTCACATTCAGTCTCCAAAATCATTACTCCCCTCTCGTGTCATTTTTGGGGGAAACATCAATGCCCTCCTGCAATGAGACAATTCCTATTGAAATCAACTCATTATCTAGGAAGTTGATTTAGAAAAAATATTTTAGTACCTTGGAGCTTGCTTACATCAAAGGCATATTTCTCACTTCCGGGGACAATTTGACATCACAGGCCTTCGACAAAAATAATTTGTATGGTGTTTGACATCGAATCATCTATTCACACCATGCAGAATATACTACAGTACCTTGAGAGCCATTATCATCAATGGTGGTTTCTCTCGCATCTGTTAACGGATTACATCATTGGCTATTAATTAGATGGTGTCTTCCCATGTTCGACATTAGATCACATATTCGCATGGTTAGACTCATACTTTTAACAATCGAGTGAACAAGATAGAAGACCCCATATCTAGTTTCATCCATTCGGGTTGCGATTTCAGGAGAAGTACCAAATCATCCGTACAATGTTCATTATTCAGATGGTCATCCTATCATGGGTATATATCTATAGACAGTCTATATCTGTAGACAACTTTCTGATGTTATGATAGTTTATGTGCTAAGTATGGGATATGCCTCCCTCAGAAATTCATGTACAAGATGAACATATATCATGATGTAATGTATTGTAATTGATGCAGGTCATCGTTCACTTCAGTCCATCCTCATCACGTCGTAAATCAAATCCTTCAACATTTCATTTTTCACTTCATGCTTTAGGTGGCATCTATTACAGGTCGATTTGGGCATCATCCCAAAACACATATCAATATTTATTAGGGTCTATCATACTCTAAATTGGTTTCTACATGCCCTAAACAAGTCATTACATTGATGGTCTTCCTTCATGAAAGTTTCACTGCTTAGAAGACAGTTGAAGTGCCCTATCAAGCCATTAATGCACCCCTAGACAGTTGTAACTTCTCTGCAGAGTATCTTCTCCCATGAAAGGTTGTGTTTCAGAGGATCTAGGCCCACTTTGGAGTGCGTTGGTCGACTGAGAGTGAATTTTTCATTGGATTCTGGGAATCTCCCCGACTTCTAGTGACTTCTAGAAGTTGTTCCAGCTCTCACCTCATCTGATAGCCTCGAATTTGGAACCCATGAAGTCATTAGACCTCTTATCCTCCTATTCCCATGAACAAGGAAACCTCTTCATCCATTTTTAGGAATTCCATTCAATGATTCATTTATTTCAAATTACCTTCATCTACTTATAAATATAGCATTGAACATAGTGCACAAGTGAGCAAGAATTTGTGTTAAGTAGAGTTATGTTGGTGATATCAAGTCTTGAAGGTGTTGTGCATGTACTGTGATGCGGCTCAATTACAGATTATCTGGATGTGATGAGGATGGGACTCAAGCTGGATGAGTGACAGTGAATCGATCAACTGGTTGTACTCTTCCTTCTACTTCATAATAAAGACATTTTTTCCTTTCCTAATGCACGTGTCAATGATTTTATATTTGTATTTATGAATTTAATAGATCCAATCTGTTTAACTTGAATAGATCATATTTCCTTTATGTGGTTTTTTTTCCTCTTTTTATCATGGCATGTATCAATCAAGCGAGTTAAGTTGGATTAAGAGCGACAAAAGCGACGGAGGGAGGCGAGAGGAAGTGAACAAATTACAATTAGTTTTCTCTCCATTTATCTATTCAGTTAAGGAAAATTTCAGATATCTTTCTTTCTGTTGTTCTAATTGAACCACTCACCTAGGGAAAGCATACTTATCCATAGGTTTGTATTTCCACAAAACAATTATAATGGATTGCAAAACTAAACTACAACTCTAAACAATGATTCAATGGTCTCGTTGCAGTGCTTTCAAATACTTGGTTTCCAAAACACAATGTTACAATAAATTATAGTGGATCAATAAGGTACATAATCGATTTCAATTCATATTTAAAACAAATGGAGCTATCAATATCTTATTTATCCAATTAAGAAGCACATTTAAATATTCCAATTGTAAACATGTAAAAAAGGGGTTATTAATGCAATAAAATATTTGATCAACACCATTAATTTTGGTATGAAACGAGTTGGAGATGAAGTATCTATTTAATTTCAAGAAAATAAATTACAGTCTTGAGTAAAGAATTGTAATTATGAGATTTAATTAGCAAGTGCTTTCAAAATAGAATCCTTACACCTAGATCTATCCTGTGATGTTTTACAGAACTTAATTCCAGGAGATGGTACACCTTTTCCACTCCCAGAGCAAGTATAAACTAGATCAATGCTTAAATATTAATCAAAACCATAACATTTACAAATAATTCATGGCAAATTCAAATTGTATTAAGATTCAAAACATAAGTTAACTTACATACATTCCTTCAATCATTTGTCTCATGTTCCGACATGGTCTCCCTCCTCCTTCAAAAACTTCCCAAGCTTACATAAAAACCATGGCTAAGCCATTTATAGAAGGTGAATTATTCATTTTCCTCAATTCTGGAAAATAGAACGACTTTAACAAACTGACCTCAACGAGATTGACATATCTTCCTAACCATGAAGGATTTTGGAAACAATTTTAGAGGGAGCCCAACTTTTTATATTTGAAACAAAAACCACTCTTTTATTTGTCTCATTCAAATCCATATCCCCTGAAATCATGCCAAAAGTTGGTTGTATGGCTCTTTTTGCAAGGTTCTAGAATTCTGAAAAATAGTCATTTTTTACCAAACTGCCTCCAAGACCCACGTATAACTTTTATAGTAATTCGAATATTGAGAAGCCATTTCACATAATTGGTTATATTTTTAACAAACCAATTTTCTTATATTTTCCATATTAACCTCGAGCTGCACATAGATCGAGGTCAAACTTGGCAGTTTGGAAACTTTGCACATTTTGAGAAGATTTGTTAATCAGCTCCTAGGGACCCACATATACTACCTGGATGCAATCCAATGCATGGGAAGGTATTAAAACATTATTTTGGTCAATAAACTCCCTCAATTTTCCTCGAAGCGTGTCGGGATGTCGAAACTCCAAAATGGACATTTCCGTACTCAACTTGCAGTAACTAGTTTAACTGGCTTGTGAAGAATTTCAACAATGGAACCCTGCGACAAATGAACTTAGAAAAACCGTCATTATAAAATCATGAATAAGTCATCTCTAATCATATAAAAACTAAGAAAAATAATGGTAATCAACCACGAGGCGTAAGTCATGAATTGGCGATAAGTGATGGAATTATGGTGTGAAATGAGTGTAAAGGAGTCAAAACTTAGGTTATGAATGGCGGTAGTATATAGTGGAAAATTAGGCACATTTGAGGCCCAACAGGGTGTATGCTATTGTTGGGCCTAGGAAATCCTTGACCAATTATGGCAGGATACACGATAAAGCATAGAGAGTAGATATGGAAAATTTGCTCAAGATTTAGGTGGAGAGATCTGGAGGCATCCATGCTTGTTTAGGGCCTAGTGGTCCTTTTATTGGTATACGGAGGGATTATGGTAAAGCCTACATTGTATGTTTGTTTTTTGGGCCTAGGAATTCCTTAGTGAATTGCGGTAAAGTCTAAGGAAGCCTTGCTTGATTTTGTTGTGAGTCCCACATTCATGCTTGGAATATGGCACAGGGGTGATTGGCTGAGAGAAAGATTTGGTTCATCCCAATATATGGTCAGGTGGTATGTGGCAGTCCTAGACCTGGATGTATTTTTCGTATGTTAATACGAGCTCTTTTCCTCTTATGTATTATGCGTAAATGTGATTTTTATTATGTGATCTTAATGATTGTTTTATCATTGTTATTATGTTGGTTAAACGTTGGCTATAAGAATGGTTTTATGATAGATCTTAGACATATCTCTCATTATATTTTGTTTAGTACATGAATGAACAATGAATGTATGACCTAATAGATGGTAATTCAGCTAACATGAGAGGGCATCAGAACTTATATACAAATCTCAGATAAGTATGAAGTCCCTATGCTCAGATGTGTTTATATGACCCGCAGATTACATTTTCATGATGTGTTTCACAGAATTATCTTCATGGATAGGCATTTTCATGTCATATACTTGTTCATGTTTTCCAATATAGGCCTTGTCATCATGTTATTTATCATTTCTGCAAGTTTCATGAACTTCTGGGTAGAGGCTTGAGTCTTGGCCTTGAAAAAATGGCTCAGAATTTGAGGTCGTTGGCACATAACTTCTTGTAAACGTATGCAGTCACATGGATGTAGGCTTGTGCATGTGACTAGAGGGATTCAGGAGGATGGAGGTTTTGTCATCAGTGCGATTAGGTATCTAGATCAGTCAAACAAAAAGTTGTCTCAGGGGTTGAGCACCTGGAAGGGTTGGTTGGCTCATGAAGGTCTTGTAGCATCTCAGGAAGGTCGGATTGGTATTTTATTGTTAGTTCCAATTCCTTAATTGTACTTGGGTAGTTTAATAATATCATAGTAACTCTTTGTGACATTTTTACCCTGGTGGACCAGTTAGTTTGGGTAAATATGGGAGGAGGGTGCTACAGCGTGGTATTAGAGTATGGTTCACCCCTTGGATTGGATGGGCAGAGTGTGTTTTTTGTGCATACATGTTGGTTTCATATGTGTTCATTATATTGGTGGTCTATGTATTTGTCATGTGTGCATGGCGGTAGTCACTATTGCAGTTATGTTGTCCTATAGATTTTGATGATGTTATTGTCAGGATGTGTTCGTCATGAGTGCATGTTGATTGAATATGAATTTGTTGTGTATTTCTATCATCTGAGTGGACATATTCATATTGTGTTATGGTTATTATTTACACTCATAAGGTCATGGTATGCAGTTGGTGTTTTCATTAGTGATGATTGATATATTTTTATGATTATGAGTATACATGTATCATGTTAATCTGGTTCATCTTGAAGATGAGATATCCCCCTCTGAATTATACTAAGGTATGTCGATTTTGTTTATATTTTGTTTTAGTTGACATGTTATACTTGCAATAAGAAGATCGAATATGACTAGCAATATGGTAGACTACACTTCACGAGATTCTCCCTATGAATTCAATGAGCGGCATGGTGATAGGTACTCTCCTGGTATAGAAAACACTTTGATACGTTTGAAGGTAGAAATGAGATTTTATAAGGCATAGAATGATGGGATCATTCAAGCATAGGAGAAACAAGAAGTATTTAATGCATTCATTCTTCATAGCCTTTCAGATATGCAGAGGTCAGGACCGCTTAGGAATAGTCATGGGTAGGAGGACAAGACTAATGGGTGTTATGCGAAATCTACGACTGTGGGAAAAAGTATCTTCCCTGGACTGGGTGGCCTAGTCTAGAAAAAAAGAAATACAAAGAAGATAATGTTTTAATTAAAGCAATTAGACAATGGGATGAAGCCTACCTAGAATCCACCATATGATTCACCCCTCTCTTGGATTCTATGCTCCAATCCTAGCTTTTATTGATATAATTAGAACATGCACAATTAGAAAGCATAAGCCAATGATCTACAACATCTTTATAGCATCATATAATTACTTTTTTCTATGGATCAACACGGCATCGAAATACATGAAATCATAACATCACATATAGGAAAACAAAGAAATCTTTGCATTAATAGAAATGAAGTGAGTTACAACCAAATATAGGATTTGATATTGTAGAAGAGCTCCTCCAAGTTGCCTTGTCCTTCCTTGCGAAAAAGTGTGCCTCTTTGTCACTCTAATGCATGAAATAATGACTCTCACAATAGCAACATGAGGGTTGAATCTATCTCTAAAATCAAACCCCTAGCTTGTGGAAGGTCACAAATATATAGAAGAGGATGGTAAGTTGAGAGATATTATCCATTTACCAATCTAGGCTTGAGATCCACTCTTGATGGTAGGATGAGCTCAAGGGATAAGGGATGAAAACTCCAAGGTGGGATAGGAGAGGATTGAATAATTTCATCCAAGGTAAATAGTTATAACAAATCCTAGAATATCTTCGAGATTATTTTTACTTTTCTTGAATTTCTAGAATAAATGCACCCCGAGCAAGGGGAAACCTGTTGGTGATCATCTCACCCCAACAAAGGACAACCTACTGGTGAAGGTAGGTCTCTGAGGAACCAGGGTGCGTTGGACCTAAAAATAATTGAAATGAAGCAGTTTCAGGTAGAAACTTAGGGATATGAGAGATTCATGCTTATGGATTTTTGTAGGGAGGATGCCAAAGTTTTCAAAGGATGTGAATGATCAAGCTCGAATTTCTATTGACCAGATGCAACAAAATGGACTATAACAGATTTCCCCCTAAAGCGCAAAGTCAGAAATGATAATTGTGTTGGCAATATGATGCAGAGTGTTGTCCTTGATGGCAACCCACTGAATGAAGATGAAGACATGAGATTGTTGACATGTGTTGTCCTTGATGGAAATTCACCTGATGAAGTTATTCTTGACTCAATGGACTTGGTAAATGATGTAAATCTGATGTGATATGATGTTTGTTGGCAATACGATGCTGAGTGTTGTCCTCGATGAACAACCCACTTGATAGAGTGATGAACAACCCACTTGATAGAGTGTTGTCCTTGAATGGCAACCCACTTGATGAAGATGATGGCAACCTACTTGATGAAGTTGGGCTTGATAGAATATGTCTTTATAAACTTGTTAAATGATGTATCTACAGTGAGTACAGAAGGCAATGAAGAAAGAAATTCAGTATGTGCTAGATCTATGATGAAAAGAGTATGTCTCAAGGCATACGCGGATTTGTCTAGGAGAAGTCGCGTATGCACGCGGGAAAGAACGTTCCAAGTCGCGTATGGGAAAAAGCGCTCATAAAGTGCAAAACCAGGGGTAACCACCATGGTATTGACCCATTGTATTGGGTAATGATTCGTCTAAATGACCCCGTCCAGGAATACCATCGGAAGTAATGTAGTTTTGGGCTCATGGTATTGTTTGGCTCATGGTATTGAAAAAGGGTAAACCTATATAAAGAGAAGAAATTCATTGTGCAAATCATGAGTGTGGGTGCAAGATGTTTGAGCTTGAATGAATACTTCTCTCTGAAGTATATCTGAATGGAAAGGGTTACAGTTGAATGATAGATCTGAATGCATGAAGCACCTATGAAGAAAATGATGAAGAAGGGTATCTAGATCTGAAATATATTTGTACTTGCTAGATCTGTTTATGGAATGATTAGATCTGAGATGAGGCGAACATCTGTATGAAGTAAAGGGTAAAATCTGTGTGATGTGTCTGTTCTAAAGAATTGCAATGACCTTAATGTCTAAAGAAACATACGCTAGTTTGCCGCAAAAGAAGCGCGTATATACGCGGCTTCGCTGAAGAGAAAGCACGTATGCGCAGTGAAATTAGCTCTGTAATATGTACAAAAGTATACGTGGGTTTTTATGGTAGAAGGCGCGTATATACGCGGGATCAGTGAAAGGAAAGCGCGTATGCAAACTAGGGTTTGCTGAAGCATGGGGTTTGAAATGTCTGATCTGTTATGCTGTGTTACTGCTATCTGTATCCTGCAGTTCTGAGTTGTCTGTATCAGTTTTGTTGTATGATTGAGCTTAAATGTGTGGAGTGGGTCCAGTCTGAAAATATGATGAAACGTGGCCTGCAAGTTGTGTCCTAAAGGAAGCTTTGGATCCAGTGTGAAAATTGATGAAACGTGGTCCATAGAGGTGCTGAGGGTTGTAGCCTTTAGACAGGGGGTTGTAGCTCCCTTCCAGGTGAGGCTGGTAAACGAGATCAGGGGGTCGTAGCTCCCTTCCAGGAGAGGCTGGTAAACGAGTCAGGGGGTTAGAGCTCCCTTCCAGGAGAGGCTGGTAAACAAGCGTAGGTGGGTGCCTGCGTGCTGGTAGGAGTCTGCGCCAGCACATATGTTGTAATATGTTTTCTCTATAATAAAATATTGAAGGCTGAGCAACTACAGCGGTGGTTTTCTCCCGACTTGGGTTTCCACCTAAAACCCTGGTGTTCATGTGTGATGCTTATGTGTGATGGTTTATTCTGTTCTTACTGCACATGTTTACTATTTATTGAACATCTAATGAATTAATGATGGAATGATATAAGTGAAGAATTAATGGCATAATTAGATCTCTGTGTATACGCAAGTTTTATGAAGCATATCCGCGTGTATATGCTAGTTGGCTTCAGCAAAGTAGCGTATGGGTTTTAGAGAGTGAAAAAGTAAAAAGTTTGATAAAGTCCTAAATACTGATTCACCCCCCCCTCTCAGTATTTTTCCCAACAATTGGTATCAGAGCAGGTCCTTTTGCAGAAGCTTGATCGCTTGAAGGAGATCCGTCGCAATGGGAAGAAAGCAAAAGAAGAAGGCTACTGAAATGGAGATAGCTCAGAAAACATGTGCAGCAGAAAATGAAGAAGATAAATCAGGTATTGACAGTTGTTCTTGTGATTCACTTTCTGGTGTATGCAATAGTGAAGATAGTGAAAGTAATGCTTTGGGTCTAGAGGAAGCTATCAAGATCAAAGTTGAAGATCAACAAAGATCACTTAAAGAGAAAGACTCTATCTACAAAAAAATGATCCTCAAATGAAAGAAAAGATAGAAATACTGAATGGACAAATAGACAAGTACCAAAGGTTCCATGCTTATGCATCCAATCGAGTGACAAGACTTGAAGTAGAAATTAACGATCTAAATGAAGATCTGGAAAAATCAAACAAGAAGAATGCAAGACTTGAAGCAGAAATCGTCTCCCTCAAAGAAGATCTGGAAGATTCAAACAAGAAGAATGAATAACTTGAAGCAGAAGTCATCTCTCTGAAAGCAGATCTCGAAGCATCGAACAAGAAGAATGAAGGAATCTTACAAACTTTTGAATAACAAGAAAAAGGGTTGAAAGAAGAGATTCTAAATCTGAATCATCAAGTAGAAGACGGAAGAGGGAAAGAAAAAAGCATGAAGAAGCAATGCTAAGGATTGGAGGTTGAGGTAAACATTCTCAAAGGTAAATTAGAATAAAAAGTTAAACTTTTGAGGTTTCAAGATAGTACTAATATTTTGGACAATATTCTGAGTAATCAAAGGTCTCCTGCTATCAAACTTGGTCTGGGTTTTCATGAAACGGTCAAAGGAGAATCTAGTTCGCAAGGAAGTACTAAATATTCAAAGGATGTCAAAGAAAAACCTGAAGAGTTGAAAGAAACAAAAGGTCAACCAACGATAATGAATTCTCAAAGGTTATAATTCAAGAATGTTGAATGTTTTAAATGTCATATTTATGGGCATGTTACAGCAAATTGCAGAAGCAGAATATTTCAGCCACAAACTAACAGATCCTACATAGAAAGGTACTCTGGTAGCTTCAAGGGATATTGTTTTTCATGCAACAAGTATGGAAATAAAGCAGCTAATTGTAAAAAGAGGAAGATTAGAAATACTCATTATGATTCTTATGCTTATTTCTCTGGACACATGAGATGTTATTCTTGTAACAAGTGTGGACATGTAGAAAAGGAATGCAGGTTGGATAGATCTGAGAAAGTGGACAATTTTCAGCACACAGTTAGGAAGTTCAAGAAAGTTTGGAGAAAGAAGGAGGACCAGTCAGAAACGTAGGGAATACTGACCCTACTGCAGTCATTCGATTCTGAAGCTTACTTCTCTTATTGACTGCAGGAATGATGTGGGATACATTATGAGATTTAGTAATGTATCGTCACAGAGGAAGCAATGTATGATGACTCTCATGGTTCATTTGATTACTCTGGTTATGTTTATTTCTGACAGCGCATCTGATGTGGAAAAGACAGGTACAGGAGGTACAAGTTCAGGGGGAGATGAAGGAATGTGAAAAATTTCTATGCTTCACTTTCCATACGCGGGTTCTATGAAAAAAATTCGCGTATACACGCGAGTTATAGCAGACACAGTAGCGTATGCACTTATGATAAGAGAATTGGGATGATAGCTGAAGATCTGGAGTAGAGGTTCAGGGGGAGCATCAGTCTGACTGTTAATAACTGTATTATTGACTCAGTATCAGCTTAGTTTCTCAGTTCTAAATAATGATGATATGATACTTGGTTTCTTATGTTGAAGATTATGGATTAGTCCTGTTTGCTTTTTGATGAAGAGTATTCATTGCTGAGATGAAAGTCTTATATTTCAGAGATAAGGACAGTTCATGCAAAGATTGTTGCTGATGACTTACCGATGAACGTATTCAGGTTGCACAAGTTAAGGAAGAGCACTGGTTCAGGGGGAGCAGCAGGTTGAATACTAATGATTGCATTGTTGGTACTATGACTGCTTATTCTTTGGTTATTGTGATACTCATGCTCAAATGATGATGACTTGGTATATGGTTTATTATGATGAGATTTTGAGCCTTGTTTGCTGAAAAGTATCTTTTGTGATCACACATGGATGAATTGGAAGTCTTATGATTCAGAGATAAGAATAGATCATGCAGAGTTTGTTACTATGGTTGAGATCTTTTCCCTACATATGTTACTTCATGTTAAATCTTAAAGATCATGGTGATATTGGACCACATGGATGATTGACACATATTTGAAGAAGTTGTTCTGGTATGATAATTTCTCTTGGAAAGATTGTATTGATGCTGCAAAGAATCTGAAGGCTTGGTTTCTAATGTGCTTATGCTACAACCGTTGGATGACGCTTGAAGACACAACTACACTGTTCTATCTATCTGTATTCCAGGGAAGCATTCAAATATCTCAAAAAGAAGCTGAACACTGTCTTTGCCTCACAGAGAATCAGATCTGGTTAAAATATAGAAGATGGTATTGGATACACATATTTCCTGAAACACAGTCGCGTATATACGCGAGTTCATGCACATAAAACCGCGTATGTCTGGTTGCTGACAAATTTATGTTTGGGGTCAGCTTTATTCAGCACATCTGCAGTGCTGTTTGGTATCTCTGATACTGTTTGCTATCTCTGGTGGTGTTCCAGTTCTTATAATATTGTTTAGATCTCTGATGTTTTGATAAAGATGCCTTGATGATTGGTTGAAAGTGTTCAGGATGCATAAACTAAGGGGGAGCCTTAGTCATATGGAAAGGTTGCTTGGATGCACAGATTCAGGGGGAGCATCAGCCTTGCTGAGTATAATGCATTGTTGGCATTATGATGGTTCTGAAATATGTTCTTTTTCTTGAAGTCTTTCTGGTATTGGTCATAAATGGTCATATTTGTATTTTGATGAAAAGGTCTTGTTGAGACCCATGATGTAAAATTGTAATATTCAGTCATGTAAGGACTTGTCAAATTTGTAAACCCACTTGGTTGGGTAGCTAAGTCAAATTTTGTAAACCCACTTGGTTGGGTAGCTGAGTTGAAATGTGTAAACCCACTTGGTTGGGTACTTGAGTCTCATATGTAAATCCACTTGGTTGGATATTTGATGAGTCTTTTGTGATAGGAAGTTCATAGAGTCATGTACCTCATTGAAAAAATATGTATACATCAGATCTGCAGAACGCTTCTTCTACATGAGGAGAAAAGGGGGGAGAGTGTGTTGGTTTTGATCCACCCTTTGCCCTTGATGTCAAAGGGGGAGAGTGACATGGTGTTTGAATGAAGAGAAAGAATGGTGTCAAAAATGGGGAGAGTGACATGGTGTCATTGTATTCTTAATGTACCTATCTGTTGTGGTAACAAAACACCATCGTGGTTGCCATCAAGTCCAAAGGGGGAGATTGTTGGCAATATGATGCAGAGTGTTGTCCTTGATGGCAACCCATTGAATGAAGATGAAGACATGAGATTGTTGACATGTGTTGTCCTTGATGGCAATCCACCTGATGAAGTTATTCTTGACTTGATGGACTTGGTAAATGATGTAAATCTGATGTGATATGATGTTTGTTGGCAATATGATGCTAAGTGTTGTCCTTGATGAACAACCCACTTGATAGAGTGTTGTCCTTGAATGGAAACCCACTTGATGAAGATGATGGCAACCTACTTGATGAAGTTGTGCTTGATAGAATATGTCTTGATGAACTTGTCAAATGATGTATCTACAGTGAGTACAGAAGGGTAATGAAGAAAGGAATTCAGTATGTGCTAGATCTATGATGAAAAGAGTATGTCTCAAGGCATACGCGGATTTGTCTAGGAGAAGTCGCGTATGCACGCGGGAAATAACGTGCCAAGTCGCGTATGGGCAAAAGCACTCATAAAGTGCAAAACCAGGGGTAACCACCATGGTATTGACCCATTGTATTGGGTAATGATTCGTCTAAATGACCCTGTCCAGGAATACCATCGGAAGTAATGTGGTTTTGGCTCATGGTATTGAAAAAGGGTAAACCTATATAAAGAGAAGAAATTCATTGTGCAAATCATGAGTGTGGGTGCAAGATGTTCGAGCTTGAATGAATACTTCTCTCTGAAGTATATCTGAATGGAAAGGGTTATAGTTGAATGATAGATCTGAATGCATGAAGCACCTATGAAGAAAATGATGGAGAAGGGTATCTAGATCTGAAATATATTTGTACTTGCTAGATCTGTTTATGGAATGATTAGATCTGAGATGAGGCGAACATCTGTATGCAGTAAAGGGTAAAATATGTGTGATGTGTCTGTTCTGAAGAATTGCAATGACCTTAATGTCTAAAGAAACATACGCTAGTTTGCCGCAAAAGAAGTGCGTATATACACGGCTTTGCTGAAGAGAAAGTGCGTATGCACAGTGAAATTAGCTCTGTAATATGTACAAAATTATACACGGGTTTTTATGGTAGAAGGCGCGTATATACGCGGGATCAGTGAAAGGAAAGCGCGTATGCAAACTAGGGTTTGCTGAAGCATCGGGTTTGAAATGTCTGATCTGTTATGTTGTGTTACTGATATCTGTATCCTACAGTTCTGAGTTGTCTGTATCAGTTTTGTTGTATGATTGAGCTTAAATGTGTGGAGTGGGTCCAGTCTGAAAATATGATGAAACGTGGCCTGCAAGTTGTGTTCTAAAGGAAGCTTTGGATCCAGTGTGAAAATTGATGAAACATGGTCCAAGGTGGTGTTGAAGGTTGTAGCCTTCAGTCAGGGGGTTGTAGCTCCCTTCAAGGTGAGGCTGGTAAACGAGATCGGGGGGTCGTAGCTCCCTTCCAGGAGAGGCTGGTAAACGAGTCAGGGGGTTGGAGCTCCCTTCCAGGAGAGGCTGGTAAACGAGCGCAGGTGGGTGCCTGCGTGCTGGTCAAGTCTGCGCCAGCACATATTTTGTAAGATGTTTTCTCTATAATAAAATATTGAAGGCTGAGCAACTGCAGCGGTGGTTTTCTCCCGACTTGGGTTTCCACCTAAAATCCTGGTGTTCATGTGTGATGATTATGTGTGATGGTTTATTCTGTTCTTACTGCACATGTTTACTTTTTATTGAACATCTAATGAATGAATGATGGAATGATATAAGTGAAGAATTAATGGCATAATTAGATCTCTGTGTATACGCGAGTTTTATGAAGCATATCCGCGTGTATACGCTAGTTGGCTTCAACAAAGTAGCGTATGGGTTTTAGAGAGTGAAAAAGTAAAAAGTTTGATAAAGTCCTAAATACTGCACCCCCCCCCCCCCCCCTCTCAGTATTTTTCCCAACACAAAAGGTGTCAAATGAATGAGAAAATCCTTCTATTTATAACAAAATATTGGGTCATTCTAGATCTTGGTGTATGATTAAAATAATATTAACCAAATCTAGATCCACCTTTTATGGAATATTTTGTTATATTTGTTGGAGGGAAAAGGTATTTGACTTGGGTCAAATCCATTTATTTGTAAATAATAAATAAATAAATGATTTATTTATTATTTTAAGGAAGTGGTTGAATGATAATTAAATAAATAATAGTTTATTTAATTATTTATAAATGATTTAGTCATATTTAACAAGGAATATTATTTAAATAAGATTTAAATAATTATTCCTAGAAAATAATAAGATAAATAAGGATTTATCTAATTAATTTCCTTGTTTTGGGTTAAATATGACTTGGAATAATAATTAAATTATTTTTTAATTAATTATTCCATGAGGAAAATCAAACAAATATAGATTTATTTAATATTTCCTTTTGGGGTTTCCTGTTTAGACCATAAACAACCTAATAAATGTGTTTTATTAAGTTATTTTACATAATGAAAGCAATTTTACTTAGGGTAAAATTGGTCTTACATGGTGTACTTGGGTCCATCTAATGATAATAGGTTAGATGACCAAAAAATGGTGTAACAATGAAGCAGCTCAGAAGGTTCCTACAGAAGAAGAAACCTGCAATGAAGTAAACATAAACCAGAAGGAACCTCAAATGACAAAGAATGAAATATATAAATAGTCAACTGAAAAAGGCTCATATACTCCTGAATATGTCAAATTTGGAAGCCATCAAAGGAGATTCTTCCCCCTTATGAAAAATTTCACTTGTTATGTCTACCACAAACTAGGACATATTGTTGGATACTGTCATACAAGGAGAATCAATTCAAACTAGCAAAGGATGCATGCAGTGGAAAAATAAGGTGAATAAATGTGACCTGGCTCTAATAGCTCAAGACCTGAAAAGCCATTGGTATTTGGACAGTGGATGCTCAAAGCATATGACTGGAGATAGAAGCATGTTTATAACCTTTGATGAAAAGAAATTTGGAAATGTTACTTTTGGCAATGATAAAGCAGGGAAAATCAAAGGAAAAGGCTCAATCAGTCTAGATAATGGCAGAGGAAAGGCCCAAGATGTACTATTTGTGGATGGGCTGAAATCAAATCTACTGAGTGTTAGCCAAATGTGTGATAAAGGCTGTGAAGTTATTTTTAGAGCACAGGATTGTGAAGTAATATCAAGCACCACAGGAAAGACCCTGATCAAAGGTGTTCGAACAAAAAGTAATGTCTACATATTGAAAGAAGAGAATGAAGCATGCTACCTTAGAAAACTTGAGGAATCATGGTTATGGCATAGAAGATTGGGACACCTAAACTTTGACCATATCATAAGTCTAAGCAAGAAGAATGCAGTCAGAGATATGCCAGTCATAAAGAAGCCTTCAAATACCATATGTAAATCCTGTCAACTAGGTAAGTATATCCACACATCCTTCAAGACCAAAGAGAAACTATCTACAAGCAGACCTCTTCAGCTTGTTCACATGGACCTGTGTGGACCTTCAAGAACTAAAACACCAAGTGGAGAATCCTATTTCATGCTGATAATAGATGATTTTTCTAGAATGAAATGGGTTGCATTTCTCAAATATAAATCGGAAGCACTTGAGAAATTCAAGATATTCAAGGCATTGCCAGAAAATCAAACAAGATGCAAGCTAAAGTGCATCAGATCAGACAGAGGAGGTGAATTCACAGACTATGATTTTGCAGTCCTATGCAATGAGAATGGGATAAAAAATCATTTTACAATTGTAGGTACACCTCAACATAATGGAGTGGTAGAGAGACAAAACAGGTCAGTACAACAGATTTCCAGAGCTATGATGCAAGAAAGTAGCATTCCCCAAACCTTCTGGGCAAAATCAGTACACACAGTTGTTCACATTCTTAACAAAGCTCATCTAAGACCAAAATGTGACTGTTGGGCGGATAAATCAATCTTGCGGAAAAGATCGATCTCCCTAGTACCAAAAATTAATCTAGAAACAAACAACCAAATAAACCTATCTTTCTCTAGACATATGTGATTTACGAAAGAATACTATAAAGGTGTTAAGGACTTACTGTAGATCCAATGCTTGTTCGAATTTGTTGTCCCTCGGTCACTTGAAGGAGTTATCTTTATAAATATGCAGTCACAAACAAGCAAACATTAAATAGCACCTGTATAGTAAATATTATAAATCATGCCTACCATGGTGATCAAGGAATCCATGAAATAAACAGTTAATTAACATCTTATTGAGAAAAATGAATTCATTTTTATTAACTTTGAATAAAGAAAACCTTACAACCTTAGCCTTGATGTTGAACAGGCCTTCTCGGGGTCCGAAGCAGGAATCTCCTCTACTCTGACAAGCCTTTCACTCTTCCAACCGAGACAGATAGAGGTATGTGATCTCTCCTCGCAAAAATCTCAGTTAAATAAGTCTGAATCCCAACAGCACTTAACCTCAAATAATTCTAAAGCTTGAACTCCCCTTGAGGCTACCCAATGCGTCTTTTTATAGTGCAAAAGAGGAGGTTTCAGTTCCAACTATGAAGGGATATAATCCTCCTTCAAAGGGATAAGCTCCTCACATCAAGGGGTTAGCTCCTTAAGGTAAGGGATACATGAACCTCAAAAGAGCAGTTCTGCCACCGCAAGATTCTTTCTAGAGGCTTCTAGAATTTATTGAAAGTGAGATTTTTGAGTTTACTTGCGCCTTTTTAATCTTTTATAGGGTTCTGCACCCATAACACAGAGAAAGTGCGTTCAACTACATAGGAGTCATAAATATTAGGTGCGGGACCACAGGCAAGATGAAGAGAAAGAGCGATACCAGAGTTAAGGATATTTTTAAGAACTTTTCTCTTATTTTCAAGGCTTGACATGAAGAACTGATATTTTAGACTTGCAAAGGAGGAAGTATGAGTGATAATGAGCTCATACATATAGCAAAATGTCAGGATGACAATTTTCAGTGCAACAGATTGCCCCCTAAAGTGAAAATTTTGGAATAGATGAAGCTGAAGTCTGCCAATTATGAAGAGTGCAGTACTTTATCATTTTAAAGATCATCCTATGGACACCCCAGTCGAAACCTGTAAAAAAATTCAATGAAAAATATATATATATATGTAGACATATCATCGCTGAGGTAGGCATTCCCATACTCAAATCAAAACTAACTAGAAACTGATTTAAATTGTTCTGATACAAGAATGATTTTCAATACATCAACCGTATAGACATATGTAGACACAGTATGGACACAGCCATTTTTTTATGAATAGTCCACTTTATAAATGATAACAAAAATTCCTCGCAGCCTGGATGGTAGAAACTAGATCCAGGGTCTTGATTTCTGTTTCTCGAACTAGTACGATTCTATCCATGTGAATAAATGTGTCGAAGTTGAACATGGTAGAAACCACTTGATTACCAGTCAATGATGTAAACTGTTAATAAGTGAGAGAGTAACCACTAGTAATGTCAATGGCTTTCAAAATACTCAGTACAATCCATGAAATGTGAATAAATGAGCCGAAGTCGAACATGTCACAGAATCATTTGATTGAAGGTTAATGATTCAACCTGTCGTCGAAGGCAAGAAACCTGCCATTGAGGCATGCAAATTTCAAGGTACTGATGATTTCTATATCAATTTCCTAGATAATGAGCTATCGTCGATAGGAAGTGATCCGTCGTAGGCAAGCCCACAACACGAAATCATAGATCAAGATTTGAATAAATATATTGGCAAGGACTGACTCAGGGATGGTAAAAATGGATGACAAATATTTTGCAGATGAATGGTTTATTTGAAATGTCCTCTTGAACACATAATGACACTACAGATGGATGGTGAAAATTGACCCAAAGCTAATACCTAGAAACCAGTTGAAGACTTTCAAAATGGTTTGATTAACTGTTAGGAAAAGGATTTTCCAACCCAACTGGACAAAAGTGTCGTGTTCAAGAGTGTTTAACGGCTTTTCGAATAATCAAAATACAACAAACAGGTTCATTTTTCTCCCTTTTCCCCCACCATTTCTAGCAAGTACCTCTTTATTTTTGACAAGATTGAGGAGGATAACATTTTCTTGTTTATAAGCTCATCCTTCGAATGAGTCCAACTTAGTTTAAAATTCGAACCCTAAGAAGGAGTGGTTCATTCCTATTTAAAATTGAACAGGTCCTTTACTATTACATTTTAACGAATCCAGTATAGGAGAAACTCGGTGTTTTTTCAATTTTAGAGAGTCAGAAGAAAAAACTTAAGAAGACTCCATGGGGGTACTTTTTCGTAAATTTAGTCTCTCGAACCCGAAAAAAGATAAAATAATGCGGGAGAGAACTCTATTGACTGTAATTAGTCAACGTATACCTTTTTCGTAAATAGTCCATTTCAGTCCGTAAAAGGGGTAAACTTATACTGAAGGGACGATCATTCATTTATTTTAACGAGTTCGAATAATCAAGTACTCAGCAATCTTTTCAATTTTCGAGAGTATAAAAAGAGCTTAAAAGAGGACTCCAAGTTTTCGATTTTTCGTAATTTTTTTGAAAGAGTCCGAAAAAGTGATAAAAGTATGATCTTTGTTGAAAAACGATCAATTTTCCTGAAAAAATTCAATTTCTGCACAAAAAATTGAAACATTACACATACCTGTTTAAGATAAAATAAAAATGCTTTCAAAATTACCTTTCTAAAGTGAAAAATAAACAAATTAAAAATTCATTTATTCAAAAAAACTTATAAAAAGGACTTTTCTAACTTCATTTTTACCATTTGAGTTCAGAGTGAAAAGTAAGAGATTTTGGGTAAAAACGTTCCTGTGAAGATTCTGGAAAATCTCTCCGGCAAAATCGAGAACCGTTAGCTCCAGGTAATCCACGACCTCCTTATCTTGCATTTCATCCATTTACATTTCATTTTTAGGCTTTAGATTTCATTTTTAAGGGAAAAATATGTTCAAAAAATCGCCCGCGGGGGTCCACAGGTGCAACACGCGGACCCTGCGGACCCTGCGGACCCCAACTTTTTTCTACATAGGAAAACGTTGTGGGTCCGCTCTTGTCTCACAGTGCCCGTGCGTTACTACGCACTGTGTATGAGAACAAAGTGCGGACCCCACGCAATTAAATTTCAAACTTAAATTTCTTTAATTCCGCCCAAAATGTTTTAAAACTAGATTGTTCTAATATATATTTTTATGCATTATAGGATATACAAGATGCTAATTTGGAGAGAACGTGAGCATGAAGATGTAGATGACACCGAAATGCTTCATTTGCCTACAATGTAGGAATTAAGAGCATGTGGTTTATATAAATTCTGGGCCATTCAGGGCATGAGGGCGCAGGTAGACCTCCTAACGTGGCTGGTGAATAGATGGAATTTATAGGACCAATGTTTCATTATTGGCGGTCACCGGCTCGAAATTGAGCTGGAGGATATCTATTTTTTGATTGGTTTGTCCAAGAGGGGCAAACAAATTTCTCTGTTTGGAACTAGGCCAGGTGGCCAGTCTGTCGCTAGTCTTCAACTAGAGTTCTGTAATGATCAGGCAGACCCCCGGGACAAATGGATTGACATAAAAAATATCATCCGTCCTGAGCTTAAATTTATTTCATTTACTGTCACCAGACTATGTGGGAGCGTAGCGTTGCATGTCGTTATCGGTTCCTAGATGCGCATTACTGTAGACTATTTTCGAGGCACCATTTTCAACTGATGCGAAGTTGTGTTGGCCAATGTAAAAGGCCAAACCAGTGCAAAGAACAGAAAGCTAAAAAAATTTGGATATGTATCCATTGTAGTCACCTTTTCTCTATAGAGGATCCCCGTGTTAGCTCCGCAGAACATTCATGTTGATGTTGGTCGACCTCGAGAACCTAGGATGGTTCGTTGGGTTGCATTTATGGCCCGTCATGCTGCTGAGGGCGTCGAGGTTGTTCGATTTCCTTCTACATATTTTCGTTGGCTGGAACGCCAACTTTTTGTCATAGAGGACTTTCCATACGCCGGGATAGATTTCCGTGGCGACCGAGAGATGGCTCTCCTAGTAGGGGAACAATGGGATGAATCAAGTAAAAAATCATTTTCAACAATTTCTAAATTCTATTTTTTTTTTGTATTTTAATCATCTCAAAACTAACAATCAAAAGTTTTTAAATGCAGATGTGGGCCCACGGCGACCAGCCCATCTCCAGCCTTATGGGAGGAGGCATCCAGCTGCCACAGCACCAGCCCCAGAGGGCCAATCAGTAGATATTATGTCTGATTTAGAGCATCACCTAGAGCGCCTGACTCTAGACATTCAAGAGACTGACATAGATGATATTCCGCTCAGATTACAGAGATATGTGATTGGTGTCCCAGGACCTTTTAGGAGGTTCCTATGTAGGGTGGCCCGGTTAGTGGTCTCTTATCGTGATCATCATCAGTGACAGGATGATCATGTTGTAGACTCATATTTTTGACCTTTTGTATATCATTTTTGCTGATCATAAGGTGTTTTCAACCTATGATTGAAGATGATGTATATTTTTGAAACAAACTTCTATGCTATGATATATCACTATTACTAGCTATCTGTGTACATGTTATTGAATGTTGTTTAATTTACTATTTTGATTATTGCAAATGTCGATTTATCATACTAGAAGCAACTGCATCTACTAATGTATTTAAATTTCTTGGAATATGATGATATTCAATATAATCAAATTCACGTTCCAAGAGATGAACTCTTAAAAATAACCGTAATAACACTGGATTTCTAATGGCATAAACCCTGTTAAGCTGTAATACAACAAGTTCAGAATCCAACCTAACAATCAAACTCTGAATTCCAAACGATATGGATTCAGATAATAACTCAATCACTGCACTATACTCTGAAATGTTATTTTTTGTTTGACCGAGGCTTACACCATGCATGGATACTAACTCGTCAAAGGGTGAATAGATAACCCAAGCTGCGGAATAAATGTTTTGTGTACTACGACAAGCACCATCAACAAAACCAATGTAGGTTTGAAGATACGTCGACATCTACAATATCAAGAGTAAAACTCAGATAGGCAGGAATAGTGATAAAAACACACTCTAAATGAGGCACGCTTTTCTAATCTAAGACACACCAGCAGTAAAGAAATCTAATCTAATAAAAAATATTCACACCAAATTTAAGAATAATATCTCTTCAAATAAAGCCCATTTATGGGTTTATCTAAAGGGACACCGTCGAAATCTATCAACTCATAGGCCCCTTTTTCCAGCTTTCGCTTAACAATTAAAGGACCATGCCACATGGGCACAAATTTTCCAGCCCCTAGCTTATCGTTGGCTTGATCGTACACTAAGACTAGGTCTCCTTCTGAAAAATTACGAGGGGTGACACTTCTATCATACTGAGCCTTTATTTGTTTGGCATTATCCTCGTTTTCTATTGTAGCATTTCGTCGATTCTCATCTAGCTGAGCCAAGTACAAAAAATGTTTCTCTTCTTCAGACGTAGCTGGGAGTAATTCTATAGCTAATTTCAATGATGGAATTTCGCATTCAATCAGCAACACAACTTCCAAACCGTAGACTAGTTGAAAAGGAGTGAAACCAGTTGATGTTTTTACTGAGGTACGATATGCCCAAAGTGCTGAAAATAACATGGAATGAAAATTCGATTTATGAATACCAATAATTCATTTAATCATAGTGACTAAAACTTTATTGATAGCTTCAACCAGACCATTAGCCTGCAGATAATATGGAGTAGAACTATCGTGGCGCAGGCCAAGTTGATCTGTCAGTTCAGTCATCATGATATTTCGAAAATGACTTCCATGATCTGTAATAATGGCTTGAGGAACACCCAATCTAGAAATTATATGATTGAACATGAAATTTGCAGCAGTCTTGCCATCTGTCAAAAATGTAGGCATCGCCTCAGCCCACTTAGTAAAATAATCTACTGCTAGGATAATATATGCATGCCCCCCGGCCGAGTGAGGGTTACATGTAATAAATTAAATACCCCACTTTGCGAAAGGACCGAAAGCAATTATAGGGTGAGGAGGAGCAGGTGGTGCACGCATTTTACGATCAAAGACCTGACAATTGTGGCATTTACGGACTACATAGATACAATATTTAAATAACGACAACCAGAAATAACCAGCACGTAATATCTTTTGGGTTGTGGCATACCCAGACATATGATCGCCACATGCTCCAGAATGGTACTAATTTAGAACCTTCTCAGTTTCTTCATGAGTAAGCTAGTGTCAGAAAACAAAATCCGCTCCACGACGATAGAGTGTATCACCAATAATATTGTATTGTTGAGATTGGAAATGTATTTTCCGTCGTTGAGATCATGAGATTTCAGGCCGAAAAGATTGGGTTTGGAGATAAACAATAACATCCCCCTACCAAGGATCAAGTGTACTGATAAGAAACAAGGATTCTTCCGCAATGGGCTGCTCCACCACAGTTTCAGTATCAGTAGAGGGGAAATCACACATCAGTTCAGCAAAAACCAATGATTTCTTTGCCTTGGATTTTTCAAATTCCAAGTCAAATTCCTGCAGGATAACTACCCATTTGGAATACTTGCCCCCTAGAAATTTTTTGGTCAAAATGTACATCATAGGGTTACAGTCACAAATTACTGTGGTTTTGCGTAATAAGATGTAGTGACGAAATATTTGGACAACTTGAACAGTTGCCAAGGCCAATTTCTCCACATGTATGTATTTGATCTCAGTCGGATGCAGATTTCGACTAAGATATTAAATAACATGTTCATTGTTGAATTCATCTTCCTGAACTAAAACCATCCCAATGGTGGAATGAGAAGTGGCGAGGTACAAAAAAATAGTCCTGGTTGTAATTGGGAGGATGCAGTAACGGTGCATGGGTCAACGCGTGTTTGAGTGCATCGAAAGATCAATTAGCGATCTCATCCCAAAAGAATGGAACGTTCTATTTTAACAACCTGGTAAAACCCTTTGTTAACTCATCGTAGTTAGGAATGAACCGACGTAAAAAGTTTTCTTTCCCCTACAAACTTTGGAGTGGGCGCAAAGTCGAAGGAGGAGGAAAATTAACAATAGCTTCGACCTTCAATGGATAAACGCGAATGCCTTCTTTTGAAACAATAAATCCCAGTAAGCGACCTATTCTACACAAAAAACACATTTGTGTGGATTCAGCCGAATTCGATAATGCCTACATCTCATAAAAATTGCTCATAAATGAGTGAGATGGTCGCCCCTACGTGATGAATGAGGAGGTAAATCGTCGAGATAAGGATGCACAATGTGCTTAATGTCATGAAATGCGTAAGACATAGCCCTTTGAAAATTTTCCCCAGCGTTCTTCAATCCAAAGGGTAGTTTGCAATAAGCAAATGTTCCCCATGGAGAAATGAAATATGTTTTAGGCCAATCAGCAGGGAGTATGTTTATTTGATTGTAACCAGAAAAACCATCCATAAAGGAAAACATTTCACTACTGGCACAATCATCAATAATTTGATCGATATAGGGGGTTGGATAATTGTCTTTAGGACAAGCTCGATTAATATCCTTATAATCGATACATACTCTTATTGTTCCTTGTTTTTTGTTAACAGGAACAATATTCGATACCCAATCGGTTAAAGGAATTGGATAAATGAAATCTGCATGAAGTAATTTTTCAACTTCGGCTTTTATAGCAGCAGCTTTTCTCGGATGTATCTGACGTAAACGTTGATGAACAGCTTTATCATTTGGGTAATTCTTGATTTCATGTACAACGATTGACGAATCAATCCCTGGAATTTCTTCATATGACCAGGAAAACACGTCACGAAATTCTTGAAATAGGGCTTTATAAATTTGAATTTCATCTCCGTACAGCAAGCACCTATATGAATGTTTTCAATTATTCCTGGATTACCTGAAATGCCAATTGGAATAGTTTGAGAGATATTTTCCAAATTTAACTCAGAATCAGGATTTCGCAATGGATTCTGTGGTTCTTTGACATATTCAGCAGTAAAAATAGAAGCGAAATCATCTTCAAAATTATATATCTTAGGTAAAAACGAAGATCATTGATGTAGATCTTCCCATGGTAAATCGTCAGTAGACAAAAGTTCACGAATTTGCTCATTAGTATGAACAAGATCGGGAAATGTGGTTGTGGCTGAGCTAGATATAGAAAGTGATTCCTCATGGATCCCATTCATTGGATTAGTTTCAGTTGAATAAGGGTCAGAAAGTGACTGTACAGCCTGATATGAAATTTCAAATGGACTCAAAGGCATCGCGCCATCAAATGAATCTAACTCGGAGTCAGAAGGTACAATCCAAGGATCATCAAACATAATAGTATTTGATGAAATCATATGAATAGTTGCAATAGAAGGCGATACGTTAGGAGGAGGAAAGGAAAAAGTTCCTAGTAAACCAGAATCTTTAATCAAGCCTACTCCAACATCCTTGTAAGGGATAGTTGTTTTACCAACGTGCTGGATTGTTTCTCTAGAGGCTGGATCGGAAGAAAAATAAGTTAATTGATCTATTGTAATGATCCTTCCTTGATGTGGAAACTTGATAAGCCAAAATACCGAAGAAACAACAACAGTCATAGAATAAGACCAACTACGACCCAGGAGAAGGTGTAATCTAGAGGGGCATCAACCACTTCCACATCTAGATTTACGATTTTGCCTTCGACCCCTATGGGTAAATCCTGCAAAATACCAAAAGTATGGAAACCTCGGCCATAAAAAGCCTTTAGAATTGTCAGAGAATGATTGAGTGTAGAAGAACCAAGCGATTTCCAACACTGGATCGACATAATACACGTTGAAGCTCCCTCATCAATCACAGTCTGAAAAATCGGTCTGGTTTTTACTAATACTGGAATCTAGAAAGCCATTTGGTGAGGTAGACGAGGTGCACTATTCTCTAAATCGAAGATTATTAGGTTCGAGTCCTAAATATCGACAGCTCCTATGGTATACAAAAGTAATTTACGCTATCCTGGGCACGATTGCAACACTTCCAAAGCTGACATTTCTGAAGGGGAAATAGCTAAGTCCTCAATAATGTTGTAATTCTGAGCAGCTCTCGCATGTGGATTGAAAATTGATTTACGAAGAACACCTTTACTAGGCATTTTTATTACTAATTCTGGATTGGGTTTCTCGATCTGTAGTGGTCCAGAAATAGGAGGAGGTGTAGTTGATGTGTTTACACTAGAAGATTCTACTTCTTTACCATCAACAGGACTCTTACTACCATAATCTTGCGATCGTGTCGCAATCCTGACATGAGACATCATCAGAATAGGTTCTTCTAAGGAATTCAAGGTAGAACCAACCATCTTACTATCTTGAGTGGGAAAAGTATCCTTCAAGACAACAGGTTGTTGTGAACCTTTAACAAATTTCGAAACCTCTGCTCGATGTGGGAATTCTTTAGTAAAATGATCCTCGTCGCAAATGAAACAAGGATAGAAAGGCTTGCATTTTTCATCACTAGATTCATTTTTATCAGTTTTATCTTTTGAATTCTTTTTGTTTTTATTCTTCCCTTTCTTCTTACCGCCGGATTTAGATTTGGGTGTAGATGTCTCTACGACATGAATGTCGGCAGAAATTTTAGGGGAAGACTCTTCTTTCGGGGAATCAGGTAAAGTTATAATAGGAGAAGAATTCTTTGAATATTTCTTCTTCCTTTTAGTATTAATTGTACCAATCATACCATCAGCGGCATGAGACCCTGAAGGAGCTAAAGTTATTTGACCTTGTTTTGGAAGATCGGGGATTTTTTCATGTAAAGTACCTAACTGCGTATAGACGAGGTCAAGGTACTGAGCTTGAGCAATGACTTTCTCCTCAGTAACAACTCTAGCCTTAGCCACATCTTCAATGATTTTGGGTAATAATGATTTAACAAACCATTCCACCAAAATTTGATTTGGAATGTAAAATTTCACCAAACGCCTTCTACGTCGCCATTCATGAATATGATCAAAAATATATGTGGATGTGGATTTATTTAGTGAAGTTAATAGTTCCGTGCCATTGTCGTATCTGACAGGCAACTGAAAATGAGTTAAGAAGGTAGTTGCTAACTAACTGAAATTATTAAAAGAGCCTCATGGTAACTCAATATACCATTTGGCGGCAAGACCAATAAGAGTTCTTTGAAAAATACGTAAGCGAATTGAATCATCAATTATTGAATTAGACGCACACCAGAGGTGATAAGTCATAACATGATTTGATGGATCCTCTCCTGACTTACCCTCGAATTTTGGTATATCACTGAGCAACTTATGCGGCATTGGCGGCCAATACGGATGATAGAAAATTGGATCATTCATAAGGCATGTCAAATCGGGTAAATACAAAGTTGCAATAAATGGTAACTGACGGTTAGGGTCACGAAAACCTTGAGTAAGAAAAGTAGTTCCGGGAGGAGGATACCCAGGATAACTAGGAATGGGATTTGCATTAGGAATTGTGTAACCTCCCGGGAAGCCAGGATTAACTAGACCAAACTGTGGTTGCTGAGGCTATTGATAAGTATAGCCAGGGTATGGTTGATACTGATAAACTGGGTTTTGTGAAACGGGACCAAATTGATACTGTCCCTGGTATGCTTGATACGTGAATTGCGGTTGACTTGTGACAATCGTACTTGTACCAGCTTGTCCCGCAGGTATCTAGACCGAAGTCTGAACTGTAGGTCCTGACTGGGGTACAGAGACTTGAGGGATTTGCACGGATGCAGGGATAGTAGAAACCGGAGCTACAGATACTCGAGAGACAGTTTTTATAGGTTAAACAAATGTTGCAGTAGTTGCAGCAGTTTGAGGCGGAGTCTGAGGTGTACTAGGCCCATAATGCTGAACAGAACTAGGTGCAGGGGTTTGAAAAGTAGGCTTGACAGGTTGCTGGGTTGGACCAGAAACCAAAGGCTATCTGGGTTGAGTAGATAACTGCACATTAGGCTGCATAGTCTGTTGAATTTGGGATGGATCCCACACTATGTTCATTCCAGGGTATTGTCCCGCAGAAGGTTGAACGTAAGTACCATAGCCTGGTTGAACGTAGGGTTGATAATTAAGTGGTAAATTTCGGGCTCCTTGTACAAATGATTGACCAGAAGGCGGTTGGAAACCTTGAGTTAGGTACTGACCTTGAGGTTGATAACCTTGAGGTTGTTCCCCAAAATAATATTGTGCCACAGTTTGTCCTGGGAAAAAGTTACCTTGAGGTTGCCCCTGAGGTGGTAACTAACTGCCTGAAGGTTTCCCCCTAGGCGGTAATTGACTACCTTGAGGTTGCCCCCAGGCAGTAACTGACTTCCCTAAAATTGTCCCCCAGGCGGTAACTGACTGCCTTGATGTTGAGGATTCGGAATATTACCAGACATCATAAATATTTGCTCAGCGTTTGACGTTTCAGTTTTAATTCCATTAAGACCAAATGATAATACTTGTTCAATTGGTCGAGGAGCTGCTCCTGAGAAAGTACCAGAAAGAGCCTGATACCCCGAAGGAACAGAAGGACCACCGTGTAAAAATGCTTCCGGTGTCTGGGAAAACATAGATGACTCTCCTGCCATAATGGATGAAGGATAGTAACCTTTGGGCATAGGATGAAATGGAATTCGAGGTGGACAAAAAGAAAAACCTAGGTTTCTAAAAATTTCGTCAAAGATAAATACCAAGCGTCACTCTGAATAGGGCTGTAGAAAATGGATTCACGCTCCCTAATATTTAAAGACTGAGGGGATTTGGGAAGAGATATCTCTTCATCTGGACTAGCAAGTTCTTCAATAGAAATGAGGCCAGATGGAAGATCTTTAGTAACAATATTTCTTACCCTAGGTGAACCAGGATCGCTAGAAGTTGGTGTAATAAATCTTGACGATGTTTTCAAAATAGAATGTTCAGTTTCAGGCTCAGAAATTTCAGGTTCGTCAGCTAGTTCACTGGAAGGAGAAATACTACTAGTAACTTCGGAAACTAAAATCGGTTCTTGAATGTGTTCTATTGTGGGTATTTTTTGATGAGGGTGAAAAACTATAGATGAACTTCCAAATTCTGTTGATCTAATTCTACTGCTACTAGATGATACTAGAGCACGCAACCCTTCAAGTTGACTCGGTGTATATTCAGGGGGCTTCCCATGAAGTCTCCGGGACTGTCTTGGTAATTCTGCCACGATTAAATATTAACCAATCACATGCAAAAAAAAGAAAATTTCAATAAAAACACCTAAAGTCTCTAAAGAAACAAACAGTTGAATCACACGTCTAAAAATTTAAGAGTTCAAACCACACACAAATAGTAACTTCCCGTACTAAAAACACTATTTGGTGATGAAATCCAACTTAGTAGAAATTTAATACAGAAATGGTGGTTGGAACAGTTACCCCAACAACCTGCTTAATGAAACAAACTGGCACAAGTTTCTTCATAAAACCATCTCGTGTGAAGAGAACCCTCTAGAGAGTCCAAGTGAGTCTAGTCGACGTCTGCTCTAGGTACAGTGAGATCTTTCCTTCACCGTCACCTTAGGAAATAATCTTAAGCTTATGGACACTAAGGTTACCAATAGTAACAAATACAACTGGGGTAACAGTCTATGGTCTGATTCCACGCGCAAGGGCAAAGTAACAAAGCTCAATCCCCTTGAAGGCTCCTTGACATGGTTAATCTGAGGTTTACCGACAAGTGACCCCAGGCTCCTCGAAAATGGTTAATCCGAGGTTTACCGTTTGTAATGCACGCAAATATTTTATCTTTTCCAATGAAATAGGATTTATTGTCTCAAAGGTTCCGATATGATCTCGTGATTAACTCCTTTAAGAGAAGCTTCCCAGATTGTACCAATTACAATTGGATTTATTTCCTACCGCAAGATTTATCTACTTGTTTGTTTTACTATCTTGCAGAGTTAATTACTCCCTACTCCAAGATACTAGCCTAAGCTATATTGGTGATAAGAGCCCTAGAAATAAAAATATTACTAGATAAATTTTAATTAAGCGTTGTTTTCATGGGTTGTTCTTTTAGTAAATAGGTATGGAAATGAAACTTTGATGGTGTGAAGACTCGACTTCCAAAAACACTAAAAATGCACCTAAAAATGATAATCAATTTGTTTTCTTTCAATGAAATTCTAGCTAAAGAAAGAGTTCGAGAATGCAATTCTTTTTAAGAAACAATTCTTTCTTTGAACATAAAGAATAAATGGAAGAAAATATTTTTGTCTTTTCAACATGAACTCAAAACGAGACAAATTATTAATGCTCACACTAAAATCCTTTCACTTTCAAGACTTGAAACTACAAAAAACAACTTTCCTTCAAAAGAGATCTACAAATTTTAAAAGCACTCAAAACTACAAAAACTAATTTTGAGATCTACAAAGTTTGAAAATCTAATTGAATAAAAGATTTCAAATTTTTTTTTGAAGAATGTTTTACTTAGTTATTCAGTAAACTAAGGATTTATTTGTCTAGAATAACAAACAAATCAAAAAACATCCATATATGTTTCCTTTTATAAAAAATAAATTCAAAACTTATAACAAAGTTTTTTCGAAGATTTGCAAAGAAACAACTAGATCTATTTCTCAAGAAAGGATGAATTTCACAACCAGGTCAGACTCAGCAAGAAGGAAAAAAGACCAATGTGATCTGAGGTATTTGAAGCTTCCAATATTTGAGTCACTATAGAGACAAAGTGAAAAGCAATCCAAATATGCAAAACTTCTAGAAAATCATCAAAAACACAAATACTGTTGGAATTCACTCACAAGAGGCTTTTGACAGAAACAATACTAATCTGGGAAGATACTAAAGACTCTAAGTCAAATTAAAGATAAATTTGAAAAAGAAATCTGTAGTTTTTCCAAAATTTTAACAGGGTTCGTAGGCTCCCAGAAGTAACAGGTGCAGTCCCACACTGGTTACTTAAAGAAAGTGCGAAACTGCCCACACTGTGAAAAAGAACAAAGTACGGTCCCCAGAAAATTTCAAGAAAAACATAAAATATTTCAAAATTTTCAAAAACAAAGAAAACCTAAGCCAACCAGGATGATATCCATCAATCAAAAACCAGAAAAATCTTTTCCTCAAATCAAAATAAAGGAAAACCCAAAAACAAGAATCTTTCCCCAGTGGAGTCGCCAATTTGTTGGGCGGATAAATCAATCTTGCGAACAAGATCGATCTTCCTAGTACCAAAAAGTAATCTAGCAACAAACAGCCAAATAAACCTATCTTTCTCTAGACATATGCGATTTACAAAAGAATAATATAAAGGTGTTAAGGACTTACCGTAGATCCAATGCTTGTTCGAAGTTGTTGTCCCTCGGTCAGTTGAAGGAGTTATCTTTATAGATTTTTAGTCACAAATAAGCAAACATTAAATAGCACCTGTATAGTAAATATTATAAATCATGCCTATCATGGTGATCAAGGAATCCATGAAATAAACAGTTAATTAACAGCTTATTGAGAAAAATGAATTCATTTGTATTAACTTTGAATAATGAAAACCTTACAACCTTAGCCTTGATGTTGAACAGGCCTTCCCGGGGTCCGAAGCAGGTATCTCCTCTACTCTGACAAGCCTTGCACTCTTCCAACCGAGACAGATAGAGGTATGTGATCTCTCCTCGCAAAAATATCAGTTAAATAAGTCTGAATCCCAACAACACTTAACCTCAAATAATTCTAAAGCTTGAACTCCCATTGAGGCTACCCAATGCCTCTTTTTATAGTGAAAAAGAGGAGGTTTCAGTTCCAACTATGAATGGATAGAATCCTCCTTCAAAGGGATAAGCTCCTCACATCAAGGGGTTAGCTCCTTAAGGTAAGGAATACATGAACCTCAAAAGAGAAGTTCTGCCACCGCAAGATTCCTTCTAGAGGCTTCTAGAATTTACTGAAAGTGAGATTTTTGAGTTTAGTTGCGCCTTTTTAATCTTTTACAGGGGTCAGCACCCATAGCACAGATAAAGTGTGTTCAGGGACGTAGGAGTCATAAACATTAGGTGCGGGACCACAGGCAAGATGAAGAGAAAGTGCAATACCAGAGTTAAGGAGATTTTTAAGAAATTTTCTCTTATTTTCAAGGCTTGACATGAAGAACTGATATGTTAGACTTGCAAAGGAGTAAGTATGAGTGATAATGAGCTCATACATACAGCAGAATGTCAGGATGACAATTTTCTGTGCAACAGTAACAAGACTCCTTATAAACTATGGCATGGTAAACCAGCATCAATCAAGCACTTTAGAGTCTTTGGAAGCAAGTGTTTCATAAAAAATAATGATGAAAATATGGGAAAGTTTGATGAAAGAGCATATGAAGGAATGTTTGTAGGATATGCATCCAAAAGTAAGGGTTACAGGTGCTACAACAAAACACTACACAAAATTGTGGAAAGCATTGATGTAAGATTTGATGACGATGTACCAAACAGAACAAGAAAAATAGGATGTAGCAATCCACTAGATGATCATGAAGAAGAGAACCAAGATAGTGATGAATTGAGCAAGACAATTGAAGATACTGAATTAAACTCAAAAGGTCCATCAAGACACACTCAAAATAATCATCCAGAAGATCAAATCATTAGGGACAAGACTGTGGGAATCCAGACAAGAAGACATCTTGTTGAACAGACAGAAGAAGTATACCTAGCTATGTTATCACAAATAGAGCCAAAGAAGTTTGAAGAAGACAACAAAGACAAATGTTGAGTGAATGCTATGAATGAAGAATTGGACCAAATTGAGAAGAACAATACCTGGGAATTAGTTCCAAGACCCAGTAAAAAAAATGTCATAGGCTCAAAATGGGTATTCAAGAATAAGGTGAATGAACAAGGACAGGTAATCAGAAATAAATCCAGACTTGTATGCAAGGGATATTCACAAATTGAAGGTCTTGATTATGATGAAACATTTGCCCCTGTAGCCAGAATGGAAGCTATGATAATTTTTTTGGCCTTTGCATGTTATCATGATTTCAAGGTATATCAAATGGATGTGAAGTCTGCCTTCCTGAATGGAGATTTAGAGTAAGAAGTCTACATGGAACAACCCGAAGGATTCTCCTTAACAGATAAACCAGACTATGTGTGCAGATTAAAGAAAGCATTATATGGGCTGAAACAAGCGCCTCGAGCATGGTATTCAAGGCTAGAAAAATACTTTCAAAAACAAGGGTTCAAGAAAGGAGGAGTAGAAAAAAATTTGTACATAAAGGCTAATGAAAATTAACTCTTAGTTGTAGTAGTGTATGTAGATGATATCATGTTTGGAAGCAACAAAGATGAGTTAGCAAAAGGATTTGCTGAGGAAATGAAATCATAATTTGAGATGTCTATGATTGGAGAGCTCACCTTCTATTTAGGACTTCAAATCCAATAAAAGAACACATGCACATTCATCTCACAAGAAAAATACTTAAGAGAGATGTTGAAAAGGTTCAAAATGGAAGACTGCAAACTTGTGTCAACTCCCATGATCACTGGATGCAAACTTTGTGCAGATGATGGATCAACAGATGTAGATCAAAAAATTTACAGATCCATGGTTGCAAGTCTACTATACCTAACAGCTTCTAGACCAGACATTGTGTTGGTTGTAGGACTTGTGGCAAGATATCAAGCAGCACCAAAACAAAATCACTTACTAGCAATAAAGAGAATATTCAGATATCTACAAGGAACTGCACATCATGGGCTATGGTATCCAAAAGTCAAAAACTTCACTTTGACAGCATATACAGATACAGATTGGGCCAGCTATGTGATTGACAGGAAAAGCACAAGTGGAGGAGCATTCTATTTGGGAAAAATTCTAGTGGCATGGCTAAGCAAGAAGCAAACTTCCATCTCTCTATCTATAGCAGAAGAAGAATACATAGCAACAACATCTTGCTGCACACAAGTAATGTGGATGAAACAAACTCTCCAAGAAATGAAGGTAAGCATTGATGAACCTATTTCTATCAAATGTGACAATACAAGTGCAATAAGTATATCAAAAAATCTTGTACTTCATTAAAAAACAAAGCACATCCCAATAAAGTACCACTTCCTCAGAGAACAAGTAGCACAGAAAGTAGTAAAGCTAGAATATGTACCAACAAAGGAAAAAACATCAGACATATTCACAAAATCCCTTGCTAAAGAACCATTCAAATATCTAAGATACAAACTAGGAGTAGTGTTTACAGATGCTACCCTCTGACATGAAAAGAAAGCATCATTCTAGGGGAAGAACAGAAAAGAAAACATCATTCCAGGGGGAGATCAGTCAACAAGGAGTGCCATAAAAGAGCTAGAGCAAGCGAGCAGTGCATGGAACAGGCCCTCAAGATCAGAATATTATGGAAAACAGTTGGAAACCACACCAGGAAATGGGAAACCCTTTTCCATTGATGTCAAAGGGGGAGGAAAAGAAAGCATCAGAAGAAAAGGTATTCTAAAAGGAAAGTAAAGGAAGTGCATTACCATCAATGCCAAAGGGGGAGACTGTTGTAAATATTGTCATTGATGGCAAAGGAGACATCATAGAAGAAGAGAGAGAGAAAAAGAAGACTGACAAGGAGAACATTAGACATGAAGAAATGCAAAGAGACATAGCAAAAGAGGCAGCAAAGATGTAGATAGGTAGCAGAGAGGCAGCAGAGACCTGCATAGAGCTAGAGAGATCTGAAGAGTTGCAGAGGGTCAAGTAGATGTGAAAGGGCCATTTAAGTTGAAGGGGTTGTTTATATATCCTTGGAAAGACTGAGTAAATGTATGGGACAGAGAGATCTAATTATATGGTTTATTATATGGTGGATTGTGTGATTTTAGATGAAGATTAGAGTTTTACAGAAATGGTGCATCAAAGGATAACTTAATTGCAGAAAGGCCAGATTAAATAAGGCAGAACTCTGAACTGAAGTACAACATCACCATGAACAGAGAATAAGTATGTTGGAAGGTTTTAACTAGGATGCAAAATCGTGAAGGGAAGAAACAATGTAGCGTTGAAGAACTGAATAAATGTTATGGTGAAGGGTAAGACCGAGCTAGTTAATAAAACAAAGTTGAAGGCAAATTTATGAATAAAAAGGCAGTTTTTCAATAGAACTATGCAAAGGAACATTATGCGAATTTTAGGAACGGAACCTGGAGCGAATAAGATAAATGGAACCATGACCTATGAACAGTAACAGTGGTTTGGAAAATCAAAACCAGCGGTCTCGCATTTTTTAAAAGTGGTATGTAGAATTGTAAAAAAAAAATGTGATATATGTCTTTGGCTCACACGTTGCCATAAGTGGTTTTCGAAAACCATTCATATCGCGCGAATTTGGAGGATTAACCATTGTGCAGTTAAATTGCACGATATTGCGCGAGGATCGTCGGATTTGGACTTGGAGCATGACAAAAGTTGGGCCATCGGATCCTCTCGACATTTATCCAAGGTAAGGACAGCATGGGCCCCAACTGTTATATTAAGGTGATGTTAAATAATGCACGAATGATACGGAAAGGAAATTCATGTCTTTGTGTGGGCTCGAGGTTTAATATGGCGGGGCTAAGTCTTATTGTTGGGTTATATAGAGGTTTAAATCTGACATCGAGGGACTTATATAATATATCAACCTTTGGCTGGAGGACGTGATATATCAAGGTATTATGTTTATAGATATTGAAGTCTGGGTTTTAACCAAGGTCCGGTTCGATATATGGTAACCACCGTTGTGGCCGGACATTTATATTTGTTGGCGTTACATGTTAATATCAAAGGAAAACTGTGCATATTATGGACCCAAGACATTTCATTCTAATATACGTATTTTAGCATTCAAAGGTGAATGCGGTGGTAAAAGGTACGTTATATTGTTACTGTGGGCCTGAATACATTGAGTTCTATTCCAAAATTGAAGATATTCATTGATGCACTTATAAAGTGGGGTTCAAATATGTTTTATTAACCATTGGTTTTAAAATTATAAAACCTGAGTTATGGGCGAATATTCGCATATTAATTCGACACATTATAAGATGGGGTTGAAAATGGTTTTAACCATAGGTTCTAAACAAAAACTTCTGATATATGAAGATTGATTCATTTATAAAGTTCTAAATCAGAAATTTAAAATATTGCGCATCCAATTCAAAGGTATATGAAAGGTTTTGCAACCAAAGTTTGGAATATTAATTTCAAACTCATAAAGTGGATTTTTGACCAGAGCGCATAAAATGAAGAGCTACTTCCGCATTAGAGTTTCTGGGTTGAAATTGTGCTGATTACCTTTTCACAGTGCATTAAAGGTGGGCTTCCAAAACTGAGTGTGCAAATTTGAGCATTTCCAATTAAGCGAAATTGCCTTATTGAGCTATACTAGAGATTTTAATCTTTGATGGAAAAGCTTCAGCATTATTTTAAGCTACCAAATTTGAAGAAAAAGTAGGGGTACATGCTTGTAAAGCAGTCATATTTGCAGCTGATACACAATTGTAGTGAACAACAGAGGTATGCAGAATAGTTACTTCACAGCAGCAGAAAAGACAAAACCAGCAAGCCAAGGGACGAAAAAGGGATGAGTGAAATTGATATATGTAACTGAAAATGTGAATGTAAATGTTTTCATTGATTTAAAATTGTTTGTGATGCAAAGGCAAGTCTCCGATAAGAAAACAAAACTCCACTGTAAAACTGAAATGTATACATATTATTATATTCCTCTGAATGAGCTGGATAAAGAAATGAGAAGGCAGAAGTCAAAGAGTCATGGCTGTTCACTTTGAATTCCATATGGAATACAAAAAATCATGTGATGAACTCTATAAATGATATCACATTGATATGCATAGAGAGGTTAGAGAATGCAGAAATGAGGTAGAGAAGATAAGAAGAAGGGGGAGCAGAAAGAGATGTTGTGAAGAGTCAGAGATGATATAAGACAGATAAGAAAGCTGGAGGATAGCAGTGAAGAAGGTATAGAACAAAGTTGATATCCAAGGTAAATCAACAAGTTTTTTATTTTGAAAGAGTGAGGAAGTTGGAGCTTACCTATAAAGTTGTAGCTTCATAAGTTGTAGCTGACTGAGGTAGGAGCCTCCTGTAGGTTGTAGCCTGCAGAAAATATAGGAAGTTGGTGCTTCCATATCAAGTTGTAGCTTGATAGAAGTCAGTTGTAGCTGGCTGAGGTTGGAGCCTCCTGTATGTTGGTGCCTGCAGAAAATTGATGGGAGTTGGAGCTTCCTTGCAAGTTGTAGCTTGCAGAATTGAGGTAGGAGCCTCCTGTGGGTTGGAGCCTATAGAAAATTAGTGGTGAAAGGGAGTTGGAGCTTGCCTTTGCATCACAACAATAACAAGATATGGTTTTCTCCCTTATAGGTTTCCACTTATATCTGTTGTCCATATGCATGATGATTATGTGTTGATACTCTGTATTTATTCTACTTAATACCTGCTGCTCATTTATTAAGATTGATGTTCCATTGTATATAAATAAGAAATATTCTATTTCCATTAAAAGAAAGTAAAATAAGAACATGATTGCATTAAACTGATTCACCCCCCCCCCTCTCAGTTTAACCAAGGGTCCAACACCTCTAACCCCTTAACCCCTAACCCCTTAAACCCTAATTCCCAAACCCTAACACATTTAAATCCCTCAACCCCTAAACCTCTAACCCCTTATCCCCTAACCCCTTAAACCCTAATTCCCAACCCCTAACCCATTTAACCCCCCAAACCCCTAAACCCTAACCCGTTTAACCCCCTAAGCCCTAAACCTCTAAACCGTTAACCCCTAACCCTTTAAACACTAATTCCCAACCCCTAACCCATTTAACCCCCTAAACCTCTTAACCCATAACCCATTCAACCCCTAAAACCTAAACCTCTAAACCCTTAACCCTAAACCCTTAACCCCTAACCCATTTAACGTGCTAAAAACCTAACCTATTTAACCCCCTAAACCCTAAACCTCTAAACCCTTAACCCCTAAACCCTAAACCTCTAAACCCTTAAACCCTAACCCCTTAGACCAAAATTCCTGACCCCTAACCCATTTAACCCCCTAAACCCCTAAAACCCTAACCCATTTAACCCCCTAAACCATAACCTCACTAACCCCTAACCCCTAAAATCCTTTACTGCTAAATCCCCTAATGCCCTAAACCTCTAAACCCCTAACCCATTTAACCCCCTAAACCCTAAACCTCTAACCCCTTAACCCCTAACACCTTAAACCATAATTCCTAAACCCTAACCCATTTAACCCCCTATACCCCTAAACCCCTAACCCATTTAACCCCCTAAACCCCTAAACCCTAACCCATTTAACCCCCTAACCCTAACCCCATTAACCCTTAACCTCTAAAATCCTTAAATCCTAAATCCCTGAACCCCCTAAACCTCTAAACCCTGAACCTTTAACCCCTAACCCCTAAAATCCTTAATTGCTAAATCCCCTAACCCCCTAAACCACTAAACCCCTAACCATTTAACACCCTACCCCCTAAACCTCAAACCCTTAACCCCTAACCAATTTAACCCCCTAAACCCCTAACACCCTAACCCATTTACCCCCCTAAACCCTAACCCCATTAACCCCTAATGGCCCCCAACCCCTAAAATCATTAACTGCTAAATTCCCTGACCACCTAAACCTCTAAACACCTAAACCCTAAATGTCTAACCCCTTAACCACTAATTCCCAATCCCTAACCCATTTAACCCCCTATACCGCTAAACCCCTAACCCATTTAACACCCTATACCCCTAAAACCCTAACACATTTAACCCCTTAAACCCTAAACCTTTAAAACTTTAACCCCTAATCCCTTAAACCCTAATTCCCAAACCCTAACCTATTTAACCCCTAACCCCTTAAAACCCTTACCCATTTAATCCCCTAAACCGTAAACCTCTAAACCCTTTAACCCCTAAACCACTAACACCTAAACCCCTAACCCCTTAACGAATAAACCCCTAAATTTTAATGGTTAACCCATAATCCATTAACCCCTCACCCCTAACCCCTAAAATCTTAACTGCTAAATCCCCTTACCCCTAAGCCCCTAATCCCCAATCCCTTAACCATTAACTCATTATTCATGTAACCCCTAACTGTGGCTAAATCCCCTAACCCCTAAGCCCCCAATCCCTAATCCCTTAATGACTAACTCATTATTCCCCTAACCCCTAAATGCACCCAAATCCTCTAACCCCTAACCCCCCAATCCCTAACCCCTTAACCACTAACTCGTTATTCCCCTAATCTCAATCCCTAATCACTTCACCACTAACTCATTATTCCCCTGACCCCTAAATGCGCCTAAATCCCCTAACCCCTAAGCCACCAATCCCCAACCCCTTAACTACTAACTCATTATTCCCCTAAACCCTGAACCTCTAACCCTTAAGCCCCTATTCCCCTAACCCCTAAGCCCCTAATCCCTAAACCCTTAACCACAAACTCATTATTCCCCTATCCCTTATAATAATCATTAAAACTCGTTGGGGTTAGCCATTCCAAAAAAGAGTAGGTCTAGTTGGGACCTACAATCGGGTTAATTCCCCCTTGTTGGCAAGGTGGAATACCATGAGAAAAACCATGGGTTGAAAAAACCTGGAACCCAAAAACCTCTCCTAAATTTATTATTTTATCTAAATTTTATTTTAATAATTTATTTATTTATTTATTTAAAGACACTTATGGATAAATCACATAAATTTTTAAGTTCGACACCTTTTGAACTACTCATTATGTGATTAATCATCAATATTTTTAAAATAAATTTATTAGAATGAAATTGAATTGATGTTTGAAGCCTTCTTTTAAATCAATTGTTGAACTTACAAGGAACTACTCATTGTCTGATTCATCATCAATGTTTTTAAAATAAATTTATTAGAATGAAATTGAATTGATTTTTGAAGCTTACTTTTAAATCAATTGTTAAACTTACAAGGAATCACAAAGTGAGTTCAACATCCATCAAAACAACAATGAGTATACTATTAAAAATCATATTTGGAGGGAATAATATTAAAAATGATGTTTGGAAAAATGGAGGGAAGGAAGGGAGTATTCATTTTTCCTTTAAATTTTAGACCTTTTACGAGTTAAAATAACATTTCCCCCGCCCAAAACACATCACTTTGTTTTGGTCATCTCCCACTGCTTGTTTTTTTTTTACCAGCAACGAAGAAGCTCTCATATTGAAATAGAGAGATAGGGAGTGTTTTGGTCATCTCCCTCTGCTATTTTTTTACCAGCAACGAAGCATCTCTTAGATAGAAATAGAGAGATAGGAAATGTTTTTGTCATCTCCTATTGATTTTTTTTCTTACCAACAATGAAGCAACTCTCAGATTGAAATAGAGAGATAGGGAGTGGCATTCGAAGCCTCTTTCCCACGTGGATCTTTAATTCAATATTTAAGATGTTGCTTCTTTTGGATCTCACTACCTGTGCCCATTATTTTCATTTCCACATTGAAGGGAAGCTCTTTATATGTCCAGTTATATTATCAGTGTTGTGTATCTTTCTTTTGAAAAATGGTTCTGCTTCGAAATCACCCCAAGAAAACCGATCGCAGTAACTGTTTGTAATGGAGTCCCTTGTCTTTTGTTTCGCCTTGGCTTACATGTTTCCTGGAAATTCATATGTACGATAATACTCTTAGACGTTTCGTTACAAGGTGGACTAGTTGTCATATTCATCAATTTTGATTTTCTTGTAAGATGTATCATTTCTACAGTAGAATTTATTTTTCTTGATGTTCTATGCATGCTTTCTGGTTTATGTCAATGCAGAATATCGAATCCTTGGGTTTCTATATTGATGATATAAAAGTTCAAGAGGAAAAATGGCCCTTTCTCCAGCTCAGAAAATAAGGAGGAGTCCTCGGTTAGGCATTAGTAGCTGTAGAAAGACTGGGTCATCAAACTCTATTGGTGAATAAAACTGCAAACAACTTCATGATCATCCTTCAAATCCCCTTAGAAAGAATAATCTTTCCTTGCATAAAATTGAAATCCCAAATAATCAAAGAGTTCAAGAGAAGAACACCTTGAAGAATGGAAATGTTATTGCAAGTGTTGTAACTGGCGGCAATGAAGTAAAGGCCGAGGAAAAAAGGAGCCCATTTAAGGCAACTCATGGCACGATATGCATTGAGGGTGAAACTATGATGAGTCCAAATCAAGCCCTTAAAAAGAAGACGTATCTCATCTCAAAAGTGACAAAGATCACAACTTAAGCAATCACACGGCAACAATAACAAAACTGTCCTCCCCAAGAAGCTCTTCCAAAAAAAAATAATCATCACAAAAGAGATGAAAATTCCAACTCAAAGGGTTTGAGGTTTGATCCCAATAAGGACTTACATGCCTTCTCTCCGAGCAGGCACTTCCAAAAAAAAAGTTTCAGCTTCAGGTGGAGCACAGAAGCAGACAAAGTCTCCAGGAGTGCGCATTATTGGAGGTAGAATTTATGATTATGAAAATGGCAAGACTTGCCACCAAGTGTGTGTGGGGATATTTCTCTCTCTCTCTCGATATGCATTCCTCATTTTATGCTTTCACAATGATTTTTTATTCCGATCACATCACTTGATATTGTAGCAGTCCAGGCAAAAGACTAGAATTGAAGGCATCTTGCAAGAATGTCATTGGCAAGAAATCATGCTCACAAAAAAATTTCCGTAAGTGTTTGATTAACAGGTTAGTTTACTATAACACTTTCTTGGCAGTGGTTTAAATCCATAAACCTTTCCATTACAATGCTATTTCTTAGTTTCTGTCCTCTCACGCAAATAGGTGCAATTCGGAAAGATAATTTCGATATTTTTTTCATGAACAAGCTTGTCAATCTTTCCTTATTGCACATGTGTGCTTGCCTATCTCTTTCACACACACACACACACATATACTTTTTCATGGATAAAAATTTGAAATTCTTATTTAAGGCTTCATTAATCTACTCAAATTCATAGTAATTTCATGCACACTGATAATCTGACAAATGTGGAGAAAAAGTTGAAGAGGTTCCTAAATCTGAGGAGTGGAAGTGTCCAAAGTGGAGAAGTATATTCAGTTGAAGTATTTTCATGTAAACTTGAATATAAAAATGCACCTAGGCAAAAACATGCCAATTGTTATATTGCTTTTTATCACTCAAAATTTCAATCAGGTTTTGATAGGAAACATAGTCTGAGATTTCCAGAAATAAAGTTGTTGAAATCATTATTTCAGGAAAAATAAAGGTTGTTATCCTACTGGAATTCTTTTCCATGCAGCTAAGGATACAGCCTTTGCTTCTATTGCAAGGTTATGTCAGTGATAGTGTGGAAGAATTCTTCGGAACTTTGACTCTGTTTTAAATTATCTTGTCCCCGCACAGTGTGAAACTTCATACTTTCTTTAAAGCATCGTGTCTTCTTCTGGTTTCTAGTTCTCTATGGTTTATCGGATTCTAATTTTCTATGTGTTATGTTCTAGAACGTTAAGGGTTTATTTTTTAACTGTGAAAAAACTTGATCTTGAAACCTTGCACTATCAGAACATAACACGCAAAAAGAGAAATATCACCAACTAGAGTGCCCAGACTTCATAACACTACAAGAAACAAAGTTTCCCTCAATTTTCACTGGCCTAATTTTGTATCATAACTAGAGGAGTGCCCAGACTTCATGACTCTACAAGAAACAAAGTCTCGCTTACTTTTTCACTGGCTTAATTGTGGAATCTGGATTACTATTTCATAGTTTGGCTATGTTGTTATTGTTGGAATGAAAAGCTATGATATTGGTACTTCAATGAAAAACTATGATATTGGTACTTCCCTGTTTTGGAGGGAAGGAAACATGCTCAATCTAGCCTTTGGTTAAGGAAAAAGGTCCATAAGTAAAAATCTTGTTATATGTCTATATGTAATAGATTGGTAATTGTATCATATTTGAGAAGTTCTAAAACTTGTTAATGAAATATATTGAATATTTATTTAATATTCATAATATTCATCGATAAGAATTACATTTAAGCCCAACTTATCCAACTCAAAATTAAAATCAAATCCCTTCATCCCTAGATGAAATTCATAGGGACTTTTAAGCCTTGGATATTAATCTTAACAGAGTGTTACTCCTTGCATGTTGATGTTAGCGAAATCATAAGTTGAATATGGAAAGGAGCCAAATTCTGCTTTTAATCTCTTAACCACAAGAAAAAGGAGATATTATGGTGTAGAATGACGATAAGATTGAATTTTTTCATCTTGCAATGGCATAAAATGACAACATTTGTCACCATAGGCTAAAATTTCAAGTATATATGCTTGTCCTTTATGCTCTGTCAACCTGTTTGCTAAGCACACATTAAGGGTAAATGCACCAGATATGGATAAAAATTTGAAGAGAGTGCTAAATCTGAGGAGTGGAAGTGTCCAAAGTGTAGAAGTATCTGCAATTGCATTATTTGCACGTAAAATTGAATATAGAAATGCACCTAGGAAAAAAAATGCTAATTGTTATGTTTCTTTTTATAACTCAAATTTTCAATCAGGTTTTAATAGGAAACATTGTCTGAGATTTCCAAAAATAAAGTTGTTGAATTCATTATTGCAAGAAAAAGCAAGGTTGTGCTCCTATTGGAATTATTTTCCATGCAGCTAAGGCTACAAGCTTTGCTTCTGTTGCTGAGTTACTCAAGTGTCAAGGTCTTTCTGAGGTAAATTCCCGCAGATGAAAATCCTTGAATTTTGCCTCAAGGGAGGCCAATGCAGTTGATTGCAGATAGAATTTTTGTTGAATGATGTTGGATCAGCATTGCAGTTTCTGGAATTTTTCTTAGCATTTGAACAAGTATGTACTTTATTATCCAAAATGTTTTTTAAGTTCATATCTATGGTTCAAACTAAAAATTTTGCACCATGGATATTTTCTTTTACATTTCTGTAGTTATCCCTTCAGCAGTACCAATTTTTTTTCTACAAACACACTAGTGTGACGATATGAAGTGGATAATGTTTAATACTAGTCAATTTACACCATGATTTGGGCTAACATCACTTCCTACTTATTCAGTTCTTGATTTCTTCATGTTAGATATAGCCCACAACACCTTTCCATTCTTTCAGAGCTATGCTTTTACACTAGTCAACAATAATTGTTAGAGAATTTCTTTGATTGTTAAAATAAAAGTAATCTTTCCAAGGCAAAATTTTGGAAGTATCTATAAATTAGGTCTTATAGATGTACCTTACCGATAGATGAGAGTACATGCTATGTTTAGTGCAAGTCAAATACCACAACCTCTATGATCATCAAGAACATATGGTTTTGTAAGGTCTCTATATTATAATGAATTTCCATTGTGTTGTTGTTCACATGCTTATATTGCAACTATGAAAGTTTAGTCCCAATTTCCAGGCCTTAGCCTTGATTCTATCTTAAGAAGATCCTATTTTTATAGGGCTTTGACACATTCTTACCATTCAACATAGCAGTATATGATAAACTTTGTATTCACAAACAAATGAGAAATGATGACTCGGAAATGCCACTAAATGAATGAAAAAACAACTTTCTATGGGGATGTGTCCCTTAGGGTGGGATGGGGCACCTCCATGTTTCCCATATTCCCAAGGTGTCTTTTTTCCTGTAGGATGCTCCAAGAAACATTTATCCACATATCTCTTTTGGGAAATGTGATGAAACATAGAGGGAAATTCATTTTCCCAAAAGGGTTTTTTATTTTTTCCCTTTTTTGGGACAATTCAAGAAACATTTCTCGACATATCTTTGTGGAAAATGTAGATGGAAACTTTTCCCTAATTTGAAGGATGCATTTTCCAAAAGGAGGATTTTTAAGTTTTTAGGTATAAAAAATATGCGCTTTTTTATGTCTCTTAGAAAAAATGAGCTGCCCATTTTTATAGTGTCCCAAATGCTTCTACTTGCTTTTTTGACCATCCCTATATGTGCAACCAAGACTATGATTCCTTGTATTCCTTCTCCAAGTGACTCTTTATTCACGTTTTTTTCACTCTTCCCAATGCCATTGCAACCCTCACCTAGTCCAATATACCGTATTTTCGACACGAGTCGTTGATCCACATTGTACTTTTGACTAATCAATGCTCATTAAATTGTACTTTGTCAATTTTGGATTTTTTTTCATGTTTTTAGAAACCCATTGTCAAGGTTCCTAGTGTAGTCAATGTTCTTTAACCACGTTGCGTTCACTCTTTCAAATGCGAGTGCAACCCACACCTAATCCAATATACCATCATTTCCACATGAGTAGTTGATCCACATGGTAATTTTGACTAATCAATACTCATTAAATGTGCTTTGTCAATTTTGGATCTTTGGCGATGTTATTAGAAACCCATTGTCGAGGTTCTTAGTGTGCTTGATGTTCAATGTGATCAAAGGTTATAGAGCTTTTTCCACTTTTAGTGGTATGTATAAGTAATTGATTGATTTCTAGTTATACAAGTTTGTTCCAACTATATATTGTGCGATCTTTTAAAAGCCTAAAAAAATGTCTATCACTTTTTGGATAAAGCCATTAGATTTTTTACATATATAATCACAAAATATAGCAATAAGTGAGACAAAAAACTAGATATGGAAGACAACAACCCCCACAAAATTATTATTCATAAACTCTTGGTATTCTATCACTTGTGGAATAAGTTTGAGAGACTTCTTGGAGAGCTTATCTGCTAGGTTATTGAGTTCATGGTATATATGGCCACAAGAGAACCAATGCAATTTTTTGTAGACTTGTTTTATACCTTGCAAAATGTGAGCCAATTGAGCGGCCACTATGCTGACTTTGTCCCAAACTCAATCCACAACAAGTTTTGAATCCCCCACAATATTTAGTTTTTTGACATCTTTTTTGTTGACCACATTGACAAGAGCCTAGAGAGTTGGAAAATTCAACTCTCATGTTTATGCCCATACTTGGAGCATATTTGATATGCAAAAAATGAGCAAATTTTACATATTTCTTTCCACGATGATTTTATTTCATTAATTTGATCTTCATTATTTTTTTAGTTAGTTTTTGTACAAAGAATAGATGCGTAATATAGCCCATTAATATTTGTTTGGATTGTCTCTTTTTTATTTCTTAACATGTTAATGTGGATTAAACTTTGTCAAATGACATTTACATGATACACGTTCATTTGAAAATACCGCAAAAATGTTTTTGAACACTAATCATCTAAAGTCTCTATAATTAAGGATGAAATGAATTTTTATATATTTTAGCACATCTTAAGCCATCTTATATTCATTGACTCGAGTTATGCTTTGTTTATTTGTTAGTGGGTAATTTGGGTGAATATTAGAGTAGTGTTCCTTAGTTCTATAGAAGAATTCACATAGGTACATTTTCAGTCTTCTCGAATTGGTTCTTGTGTGTATAAATTTATTTGATACAAGTTGATGATTGAAATTTTCTTTGAAAATGTTATTGATACTTATTTTCTAATTGTCTTTAGTTTTTAATGATGATTGATAGGTTTTCAAAGCAATAATTTGTTGAGTCCTTTCCTTGCACGTATACTTATGTGTGGAAGTTTTGCTGATTTATTTCTTGCAAAAGGAGTTATGTTTGTTGTGCATGGCTTTGTACTTTGTATGACCATACACATCCTTTCATATCTTGGTGTGGGATATTTTATGGTTCGTTGCCCATAAAAAACCAACCTTAACCCTACACCAAGGTCCCCGTATCCATTTTAGTGATGGATCATGGTGTGTTCAAGTGTCTCCTTTAGATTCTCTTGCCTTAGTATAGATGCAAAATTGTGGTTTTCCATTTGATGTGTATTGCCGTTGTAGGTACCCTTTTTGGATTTGTCATTAGTTGCATGTTTGGCTACAATAAATCTTTTGGCCAATTCACTTGGGTCTCGTTATTAATTTAGATACCTTATTGTATATGTGCACTGATTGGGGTCTTTGTTAGTCATGGAGCCTCTCTTGGTTCTTGATTTTGATTTGTTAGGATATGCTCATTTAGGTGTTTATTTAGTCAAAATTTACCTTAACTCAAGTGGTTTTTCCATTTCTATCAATTTGTTATTTTATTTAATTGTTACTTCAAAATCTAGTGCCCTAGTGCAAAGCCTCTCTGGTACCTTCCCCGCACCTTGTTTCAAAAAAGTGACATACTCGTCCTGACAACATAGTGAAAAACATATAATTGTCAAATAAATTTTTACACAATTAGCGACATTTAAATGTGCACACTTATTTCAAAGGTAAAAATATTTTTCTTTTTATTTTCTTTATTTCTTTATTTTTATTTTTTATTTTTCATTTCTTTCTTTTGATTTTTTGATTTTTCATTCTTTTTCTTATTTTTATTTTTCTATTTTTCTTTTTTATCTTTTTGAAGTAAAAAGGAAGTTTGAAACTATTGTAAGGGTAAAAATAAGTTACAATAGCACCTTCAGTAGTACTTATGGTAGCTTTGCCTTTTTTTTTTGGGGGAATGTTTTTCAATATATCAACAAGTTCTTCTTCAACAGGGGAATTCTCTTCTTCATCAATCAGGGTATATTCTTTTGGCATCATTAATTTCTCATTTGTACCTTTTATTGATGCCTTTTGTTGTTGTTCCTTCTCCTTGGCTTCCAAGGATTCAATATAGTCATACAATATCTTCTCGTCTTCATGTATTTCCAAGGTATTTGTCGAAGAGAATTTAGTTCTTTGTCTTTTTGCCACATTGCCAAATACTTGTTCCTTTTTCTGTTCATCTTGGATTTGTCTTTCCATGGCCCTTGTGACCCTTCTACTATACGTGATGGGTTATTTTCTTGGTGCTTGTGTTCATTGAGTTTGAGGTGGAGGTATCCCAACTATTTCCTCTTCCTCCCTCGAGGCTTCTTTCTCCATTATTTGTTTTTCCTCATAGATATTTTCAACAAACTAATTATCTTTGAGAAATTGATCCCAAGTCGGTTCGTACTTCTCTAGTTCCCATTCTCTGATTAACTTGATGATTCCATGGTGATATAACCTTCTCTACTCATTTCTAGGGCGCTTTTGAATTAGCTTTGTGATTTTGGTGAATCAGATAGATGGCACATTTAACATTTTGTCTACCTTCAAATGTTGCAAGATTATGATGTGGTATATGTAAATGAGGTTTAATATTCCCTCAAAAGTCACATCCGAAGAAATACGGTTAATTCATCTCAAGGATGTTTTTACCAGGTGTTAGCCATGCCTCTAATTATCCTATCATTTTAAACTCTTGTTTGCAATTTATATAAAATTTCATCCAGTACATCCAAAGGGTCAAAATTGAGACTTACACCACTACATATTTTTGGGCACCATACCTGCTGAAATATTCTATTCTCAGTGCCTTCTTATAGGGACTTGAATTCTCCATGCATTTTGATGGAAAAATTTAGCAACACAACTCTGATGCCATGTTAAAATTTCGTCTCATGACAATGGATCTACACTCATATAACTTTAGCTCAAAAACTAAATCTGAAACCTTTTGAAATAGCTATCAAAACTTCAGATCTGTAAACATAAAAAATTTGTATTGAAGATTCAAGAGTGTAGACATTGTTGATCAGCAGTTGTCATTGATATCAACCCAAGCAGCACCAGGGGCTAACCCTATAATGCATGGGAATTTTGACCTACCAAATTAATATATTCTGGGTAAATAATAATTTTGATGGTTTCTACTTGTCGAGATGTTTCCGTTGATATATGGCACACCATGTAAATCTTCACGGTTTGAGAGATATTCATGTTTGAAGTTTGTACCCCCAGTTAGTGGGCTAAAACCCCATGGGGTTGGGGAATGGGTCATTGAAAAGTCATAATTAGTATTTTTTAAGCTCCTAAAATCCCTTCCACTTTCACTTGTTGAAGCCCCTCTCAACTTAAGCATTCATATAAATTGTGATCTTCATTTCCTCCTTATGCAAGGGATTCGACCATCTGAAACAGGTCAGCGTGGAATTTTAGCTCTAAATTTTTTTCTACGAAGGTTCAGAAGCTAAAATTTTTATGAGGCAAAGCCGAAATCCTGAGGAAGCGACAATAAAAATTTCAGATCAAGGTGCACAACAGTTTTGGAGATATGATATGTGTAATTCAGGGTTTTTGCAGGCTCCTGAAATTCATCTCAAAGAAGTGACCTTGGTAAAATCATCATAACGCTCTCTCTGAGTATCGGATTGGAATTTCAAAAAAGGTTACAGATATTGCACAGTCTGTACTTTGTGCTCTATCAATTTCAGATCCAAATGAGTAAACAGTGACACGTGGCATGCCGTACAAGTGTGCTCTGCTGAAACAGTCCATAATTAGGGCATTGTGAGAAATTGGGTATAACTCTCTCTTGAAGAATCCAAATTGGGTCAGACCTTGGGCATTGGAAAGAGGACTCAGTGGAATACGACAGGACCAAAAATCAGATATAGAGGATGTGAAATAACAGAGATACACCAGATTCAATATCGAGCTCCTAGAAGGCAAGAAAAAGCTAGATCATGTGTTGTCAAGGATTGCAAAGGACCATATTTTCTATGGTAGAAAAGCAAATCAAGGTGCAGCAAAGGGTAACATGACAAGATCAGTAACCAAGGTGCATAACAGCAACAATAATTTCATCATATGAAGTCTTCAAGTGGGCAGCACTGCATACAATCATTGTAAAGGTATCATTGTACTTAGTCATTGTAAATACATTATTGTACAAATTGTACTAGTGTCTATCTGCCAAGGGTTGAAGAGGCAGTGTTGGGAGGTCTAGGATCATCATTATGTGGTTGTGTCAAAGTTGGGGTTATGGTCTAGTATATCTTCTTCTTCTGCATCATTCTATATCATTGTAAAGTGGACCATTTTCCCTGGTATGAGAGTCCATTCTTCTTTTATTCTTCTATAGGGTGGTAGGGTGGTGCTAGGGTGAGTTTTAACTCATTGGGTGTTGGGGCATCCATTTAGTTGACTACTAAAGAATCTCGGGCGTTGGAGCATCCATCTATTGGGAGCTGGAGAAGAATACTTTTCTAGATTCTAGGAAGTTAGAGCTTTATTTTCAATTGGAGTTGAATATTAAAGAATTATTAGAAAAGCATTAGGTGGTTTTTGTCCTGAAGTGGGTTTCCACCTTAAAAACTGTGTGCATTTTTGTTCCTCTTGTTTGCTTCTATCATTGTACAAATACTGATAATAATTTAAGATTAACTAATGCTCTAATTGAAAGGAATACTGATTCACGGTATTTCCAACAGACATTGCATGGAAAAACATTAGATATTTCCAGTAACAAACATGAATAATTCTAAGGAAAGATAGATTTGGAAAATCAAATCAGCATGCTATAGTGGAAATCAACAGAAAATATATACCATATCTATGAAGAAACTAGATTAGCGCACTACCATCCCAACAATGAATAGAGATAAATCAAATGTGAAAAAATTAGATCAACATACATAATCTCTACTAGCAAACATATCTTTCTATTAAAGGATAAACGAATATTAATAAACCAAAATCAGCTTCTCACAAGCATACAAAGAAAAATCAACTAACTTCTAACAAACCCATGAAGGGAAGCACTATTACTAGTAACTACATCTCTCACATACCAACTATTAATATAGAATGTAATAATATTATCCTTATTTTTTATAAAGTAAGAGGGGATGTTATAATTGAAGCCTCTAGAATTAAGCATTCCACATGACCAAGTTAGACACTAACCTAAGAGAGTGCACCCTCCAATGGAATCTTCCCCAACTAGAGCACCTCCCATGTGCTAAGGATAGGTTCTTACCTAACAGCTTGTGCTAAGCATGCGTCTCTAGTAACTGACTCATGTAGTGCCCCTTGAATGTGCCAATGTCATCATGGAAGAACATGCCCACATGTGCCACCTCACTGACTCCACATATTTTTACGCAACACCATGTGTTTTTAGGTAAAAGCTTAAGCAGTGCACCCTCCTAGTCCTAATTAACTAAAAATGGAAGAAATAGATGAAAAGGGTCTATAACACAACTCGAATTTCTCCCATTGATGCTTCCCTCTAATAGCAAGAGCGAAACATTGTTTGATAAATAAGGGAAGTAACAACCCTATACATATTGGCACTTTATGAGAGAATCCAATGGCAATGGACACTAGGTATATAATGAGTTTATAAAATAAGGGATTTATGTTTAGGTTTTCAGTCTTTGTTTTTTTTTTTTTATTGTGGATTTAAAGAAAAAATTTAGGATAGCTTCATTTTTTTAAAATATTTTTTGAGAAATAGGTGGTGAGCCCTGGTATTACGCCAAGTGTGTTGCAACACCCAGGGGATGCCCTACTATACTTTATCAACCCAGATTTCATACAAACTTGGAGGTGATAATGCTATATACACAACAGGTGCATTCTGTTCATGTCATCCTCTTCTGCTTTATGAAAGGGTGCTATTTCTTAAACTATGATAAAAACTGAAAAGTAAATTGTTGGAAGGAAATGACAGAAAAGAAAGTAACTTAATTTGCGGAAAAGAAATGACAAAAATGAAACTAATTTAATGTGTAGAAAGGAAATGAAAGAAAGGAAACTAATTTAATCTGCAAAAGGAAATGACTGAAAAGAAACTAAAGTAAGTTGTACCTAGCTAGGCCTATCGGCTAAACAAACCCTACTTATTCTCTAATCTATTTACCATGCTATCATGCCTCTAACCATGCAACTATTCATGATAAATTTAAACTTGACAAAGTGTGGCTTGCAGTTTGGAGGAAAATGGGCTAAAGGTGCTAATAGAGGGCTCAACACATGACACAAGGCTTAGAGGTGGAAAGAGCGGGTTTAAACCTTATTAAAGCTTTATTATGGCGAAAAAATTCTTTGGAGCGTAATGATTTAAAAATTGCGATGGAGGGTGATCGCAATTGGCGTTTGGAGCTGTAAAGGTTATTAGGAACAAAATAAAAAGTGTGATTTGCGATGTGCGATACGACGTATGACGTGGCAGTGGGAGTGGTGGTGGAGTACGGAGCGATATCACAATCGACAGACAGGAGCAGTAAGTGTTAATAGGAACAAAATAAACAATGCGATTTGTGATTTGCGATGGGGATAAAAGCTACAAAATGTGATTTATGATAGGGATGATGTGGCATAGTGCTACAATGATATCGCAATCGGCAGTTGGAGCGGTAAGTCTTAAAGAAATAAAAGAAAGGGTTGTGAAATGCGATTACAACGGGGCGAAAACTGCGAAGTGTGAAATACGATATCACAATCGCAATATCGTAAATTTGGAGGGATAGCGGAAGTGTTGTTCGAGAGTGGGAGAAAAATGTGAAATGCGATGGGGATAAAAACTGCGAAGTGAAAAATGCAACGGGATAAAAACTGTGAAGTGAAAAATGTGATATCGCAATCATAATATCGCAAAGTTGGAGGGATAGCAGAAGTGTTGTTTAGGAAAAGGTTGTGAAATGCGAAATGCGATGGGTGACGTGGCAGTGGGACCAGCGGCAAAGTCTGATAGCGATATCACAATTGGCATTGGGAGCGGTAAGTCTTAAAGTAAAACTATAGAAATTGCGATTTGTGATTTGTGATTTCTCAATATCGTAATATCGCAAGGTTGGCGGAGAAATGATAGTGCAGCCGAGAGGAGAGTAAGAAGTGTGAACTGTGATAGCATAAATTTCGAGGAGGAAACGCAGAGGTCAAACTTTAAAGTGTTTGGAGGACAGCAATAAAAATTTTTGTGATAGTTGCACAAAGTGAAAAGAAGAGATAGAAGGTGAACTTTAAGGTTTTGGGGGAGTTTTTGAGAATAAAAAGGGTGTGGTAGCTGCGATAAGAGAAAAGGTAGGAATAGAAGGTGTAACCACTATGCACAAGGGCGTAACACAATGTACCAGAGCGTAACAACAGAGATGGAAGGAAAATGGAAGATGAAATGGGAGGTGTTGGAAATATTTTCTCAGACTATTGAGACTTATTCCTGCATTCAAACCTGTTGATTCATACATGAAAATAGACAAAATTTGTGGAAAACCCAGTGAATAGAAAGTAGTTTTTTATGGCTTGTGTAGAGGTCAGCCCTGCTCGAACTCTATTGACAGGTATGAGAGGGGAAGGCCTGACCACAAATTTTGTATTTTTCCTCTACTCTATTACTCTTCATAAGCAAATGAAGAACCACAACAACAGAATTGAAAGAAAAAACTAAAAAAAATGAAACATAAATGAAATTATCAGAAGTAGAGCTAATGAAATGAAAGAAAGCAGAGAACAAATACAACAGAGAGGCTGAGGCACATGGATTGGGCCCTAACCCACAAGCCTATCTCTCTGGAAATGAAATCATAAAATAATAGCCTCATACATTTCTAAGAGTTTGATCACTGAGTAAGAAAATAAAAAGCTCAATAGCTTGCAACAAAGTTCCGACCCTTCCTAGCTCTAGCTTTGCTATATTTATTCTACAGGGCAGTTACCAATAGCTCCCAAGGAAATAGTGATTGAGTCCACTTGACTCCAAGAAAACAAAGATTTAATGCACTCCTCCTTGAGTTTCTTGGCTGCCTCTGGAATTCGAATTTCTGGAGAGAATCCTTGGGATCCGTTGGCTGCCTTTAAGAGTTAAGGAGGGTGGAAAATCCTCCTATAAATTCTCATTTTTGTCTCCTCCAAGTCTTTATGATATATTCCTTATAAAAATGCTTAATAACTCATGATTTTCTGCACTTAACCTCATGTTAGGCACTCAAAGTATGTTAGCCTTAATCACCACCTATACTACCATCATAAAAGCAAATAACAATAAAAATGCAATGAAAAGAGATCTAAGAAGGGAAAAACTTGATCATTAACCCCTCCAAATATGTCTAATGATGGATCTCATCAATAGGGTTAGTAATGATGGCATTTCTTTGAGAAACATGGAGGTTTTTCCCAGAATGGGATGACTTTATCCCACAATACATTACCTGTACAAAAGTAGGAAACACGTTCAAACTCTGTTCATGAAGAAAACTGCAAACAACTTCATGGTCGTCCTTCAACTCCCCTTAGAAAGAATAATCTTTCCTTGCATAAAAATGAAATCCCCAATAATCAGAGAGTTCAAGAGAAGAACGCCTTGAAGAATGGAAATGTTATTGCAAGTGTTGTAACTGGCAGCAATGAAGTAAAGGCCGAGGACAAAAGGAGCCCATTTAAGGCAACTCATGGCACGATATGCAGTGAGGGTGAAACTATGATGAGTCCAAATCAAGCCCTTAAAAAGAAGTCATATCTCATGTCAAAAGTGACAAGATCACGACTTAAGCAATCACACGGCATCAATAGCAAAATTTTCCTCCCCAAGAAGCTCTTCCAAAAAAAAAAATAATCATCACAAAAGAGATGAAAATTCCAACTCAAAAGGTTTGAGGTTTTATCCCAATAAGGACTTATGTGTCTTCTCCCCAAGCAGGCTCTTCCAAAAAGAAATTTTCAGCTTCGGGTGGAGCGCAGAAGTGGACAAAGTCTCCAGGAGTGCGCGTTATTGGAGGTAGAATTTATGATTCTAAAAATGGCAAGACTTGCCACCAGGTGTGTGTGGCGATATTTCTCTCTCTCTCTTGATATGCATTCCTCATTTTATGCTTTCACAATTATTTTTAATTCTGATCACGTCACTTGATATTGTAGCAGTGCCGGAAAAAGACTCTGGAATTCATGGTGTCTTGCAAGAATTTCGTTGGCAAGAAATCATGCTCACAAAATTTTTTCCCTAAGTGTTTTCTTAACAGGTTAGTTTACTATACTACTTTCTTTGCAGTGGTTTAAATCCATAAACTTTTCAATTACAATGCTATTGCTTAGCTTCTGTCCGCTCACGCACATAGGTGCAATTCAGAAAGATAATTTCGACATTTTTTGCCTGAACAAGCTTGTCAATCTTTCCTTATTGCACATGTGTGCTTGCCTATCTCTTTCACACACACACATAGATATATATATACATATACATACATACATACATACATACATACATACATATATATACATACATATATATATATATATATATATATATATATATATATATATATATATATATATCTATAGATATACTTGTTCATAGATAAAAAGTTGAAATTCTTATTTAAGGCTTCATTAATCTACTCAAATTCATAGTAATTTCATGCATGCTAATAATCTGACAAATGTGGAGAAAAATTTGAAGAGGTTGCTAAATCTGAGGAGTGGAAGTGTCCAAAGTGGAGAAGTATCTTCAGTTGGAGTATTTGTATGTAAACTTGAATATAAAAAATGCACCTGGGCAAAAACATGCTAATTGTTATATTTATTTTTATCACTCAAAATTTCAATCAGGTTTTGATAGGAAACATAGTTTGAGATGTCCAGAAATAAAGTTGTTGAAATCATTATTTCAGGAAAAAGAAAGGGTGTTCTCCTACTGGAATTCGTGTCCATGCAGCTAAGGCTACCACCTTTTGATCTGTTGCAAGGGTATGCCAATGATAGTGTGGAAGAATTCTTCGGAACATCGAGTTTGTTTTAAATTATCTTGTCCCCGTACAGTGTGAAACTTCATACTTTCTTTAAAGCATCGTGTCTTCGTCTGGTTTCTAGTTTTGTATGGTTTATCAGATTCTAGTTTTCTATGTGTTATGTTCTATAACGTTGGAGGTTTATTTTTTAACTGTGACAAAACGTGATCTTGAAACCCTGCACTATCAGAACATAACACATAGAAAGAGAAATATCACCAACTAGAGTGCCCAGACTTCATAACACTGCAAGAAATAAAGGTTCCCTCAATTTTCACTGGCCTAATTGTGTATCATAAATAGAGGAGTGCCCAGACTTCATGACTCTACAAGAAACAAAGTTTCTCTTACTTTTTCACTGACTTAATTGTGGAATCTGGATTATTGTTTCATAGTTTGGCTATGTTGTTCTTGTTGGAATGAAAAACTATGATATTGGTACTTCAATGAAAAACTATGATATTGGTACTTCCCTATTTTGGAGGGAAGGAAACATGTTCAATCTATCATTTGGTTAAGGAAAAAGGTCCATAAGTAAAAATCTTGTCATATGTCTATATGTAACAGATTGGTAATTGTATCATCTTTAAGAAGTTCTAAAACTTGTTAATGAAACATATTGAATATTTATTTAATATTCATAATAATCATTGGTAGGAATTACATTTAAGCCCAACTTCTCCAACTCAAAATTAAAATCAAATCCATTCATCCCCAGATGAAATTCATAGGGACTTTAAAGCCTTGGCTATTAATTTTAATAGAGTGTTACTCCTTGCATGTTGATGTCAACGAAATCATAACTTGAATATGGAAAGGAGCCAAATTCTTCTTTTAATCTCTTAACCACAAGAAAAAGGAGATCTGATGGTGTGGAATGGTGATAAGATTTAATTTTTTCATCTTGCAATGGTATAAAATGACAACATTTGTCACCACAGGCTAAAATTTCAAGTATATATGCTTGGCCTTTGTGCTATGTCAACCTATCTGCTAAGCAAACATTAAGGGTAAATGCACCAGATATGGATAAAAAGTTGAAGAGGGTGCTAAATTTGAGGAGTAGAAGTGTCCAAAGTGTAGAAGTATCTGCAATTGCATTATTTGCATGTAAACTTGAATATAGAAATGCACCTAGGAAAAAACTTGCTAATTTTTATGTTGCTTTTTATAACTCAAATTTTCAATCAGGTTTTAATAGGAAACATTGTCTGAGATTTCCAGAAATAAAGTTGTTGAATTCATTATTGCAGGAAAAATCAAGGTTGTGCTCCTACTGGAATTCTTGTCCATACAGCTAAGGCTACTAGCTTTGCTTATGTTGCTAATTTACTCAAGTGTCAAGGTCTTTCTGAGGTAAATTCCAGCACATGCAAATCCTTGAATTTTTCCTCAAGGAAGGCCAATGCAGTTGATTGCAGACATATAATTTTTGTCGAATGATGTTGGATCAGCATTGCAGTTTCTGGAATTTTGCTTAGAATTTGAACAAGTATGTACTTTATTATCCAAAATGTGTTTTAAGTTCATATCTATGGTTCAAACTAAAAAAATTTCACCATGGATATTTTCTTTTACATTGTCGTAGTTATACCTTCAGCAGTACCAATTTTTTTGCTACAAACACACTAGTGTGACAGTATGAGGTGGATAAAGTTTAATACTGGTCAATTTACACAATGATTTGGGCTAACATCGCTTCCTACTTATTCAGTTCTTGATTTCTTCATGTTAGATATAGCCCACAACACCTTTCCATTCTTTCAGAGCTATGATTTTACACTAGTCAACAATAATTGTTAGAGAATTTCTTTGATTGTTAAAATAAAAGTAATCTTTCCAAGGCAGAATTTTGGAAGTATCTGTAAATGAGGTCTTGTAGATGTACCTTACCGATAGATGAGAGTACATGATATGTTTAGTGCAAGTCAAATACCAAACCCTCTATGATCATCAAGAACATATGGTTTTTTAAGGTCTCTATATTATAATGAATTTCCATTGTGTTATTGTTCACATGCTTATATTGCAACTATGAAATTTTATTCCAATTGCTAGGCCTTAGCTTTGATTCTATCTGAAGTAGATCTTATTGTTATAGGGCTTTGACACATGCTTAACATTCAACAAAGCAATATATGATAAACTTTGTATTCATAAACAAATGATAAATTATGACTCAGAAATGCCACTAAATGAATGAAAAAACAACTTTCTATGGGGATGTGTCCCTTAGGGTGGGATGGGGCACCTCCATGTTTCCCATATATCCAAGGTGTCATTTTTCTTGTAGGATGCTCCAAGAAACATTTTTCCACATATCTCTTTTGGGAAATGTGATGAAACATAGAGGGAAATTAATTTTCCCAAAAGGGTTTTTTATTTTTTCCCTTTGTTGGGACGATTCAAGAAACATTTCTCTACATATCTTTGTGGAAATTGTAAATGGAAACTTTTCCCTAATGTGAAGGATGCATTTTCGAAAAGGAGGATTTTTAATTTTTTAGGTATAAAAAAAATGCTCTTTTTGATGTGTCTTAGAAAAAATGAGTTGCCCATTTTTATAGTGTCCCAAATGCTTCTACTTGCTTTTTTGACCATCCCTATATGTGCAACCAAGACTATGATTCCTTGTATTCCTTCTCTAGTGACTCTTTATTCATGTTGTGTTCACTCTTTCCAATGCCATTGCAACCCTTGCCTAGTCCAATATACCGTCATTTAGACACGAGTCGTTGATCGACATTGTACTTTTGACTAATCAATGCTCATTAAATTGTACTTTGTCAATTTTGGATTTTTTACCATGTTATTAGAAACCCATTGTTGAGGTTCCAAGTGTATTCAATGTTCTTTATCCACGTTGTGGTCACTCTTTCAAATGCAAGTGCAACCCACACCTAATCCAATATACCATCATTTCCACATGAGTAGTTGATCCACATGGTAATTTTGACTAATGAATACTCATTAAATTGTGTTTTGTCAATTTTGGATCTTTGGAAGTGTTATTAGAACCCCATTTTCGAGGTTCTTAGTGTGCTTGATGTTCAAGGTGATCAAATGTTATAGATATTTTTCCACTTTTAGTGGTATGTATAAGTAATTGATTGATTTCTAGTAATACAAGTTTGTTGCAATTATATATTGTGCAATCTTTTAAAAGCCAAAAAAAATATCTATCACTTTTCGAATAATATCATTGGATTTTTTACATATATAATCACAAAATATAGCAATAAGTGAGACAAAAAACTAAATATGGAAGACAACAACCCCCACAAAATTATTATTCATAAACTCTTGGTATTCTAGCACTTGTGGAATAAGTTGGAGAGACTCCTTGGAGAGCTTTTCTGCTAGGTTATTGAGTTCATGGTATATATGGCCACAAGAGAACCAATGCAAATTTTTGTAGACTTGTTTGATACCTTGCAAAATGTGAACCAATTGAAGGGCCACTATGCTGACTTTGTCCCAGACTCAATCCACAACAAGTTTTGAATCCCACAAAATATTTAGTTTTTTGACATCTTTTTGGTTGACCACATTGACAACAACCTAGAGAGTTGAAAATTCAACTCTCATGTTTATGCCTATACTTTGGAGCATATTTGATATGAAAAAAAATGAGCAAGTTTTACAAATTTCTTTCCACGATGATTTTATTTCATTACTTTGATCTTCATTATTTTTTTAGTTAGTTTTTTGTACAAAGAATAGATGTGTAATATAGCGCATTAATATGTGTTTGGATTGTCTCTTTGTTATTTCTTAACATGTTAATGTGGATTAAAGTTTTACAAATGACATTTACATGATACATGTTCATTTAACATACCGCAAAAATGTTTGTGAACACTAATCATTTAAACTCTCTATAATTAAGGATGAAATGAATTTTTATATATTTTAGCACATCTTAAGCCATCTTATCTTCATTAACTCGAGTTATGCTTTGTTTATTTGTTAGTGGGTAATTTGGGTGAATCTTAGAGTAGTGTTCCTTAGTTCTATAGAAGAATTCACAGAGGATCATTTTCAATCTTCTCGAATTGGTTCTTGTGTGTATAAATTTATTTGATACAAGTTGATGATCAAAATTTTCTTTGAAAATGTTATTGATACTTGTTTTCTAATTGTCTTTAGTTTTTAATGATGATTGATAGGTTTTCAGAGAAATAATTTTTTGAGTCCTTTCCTTGCACGTATACTTATGTGTGGAAATTTTGCTAATTTATTTCTTGCAAAAGGAGTTATGTTTGTTGTGCATGGCTTTGTACTTTGTATGACCATACACATCCTTTCATATCTTGGTGTGGGATATTTTAGGGTTCATTGCCCATAAACAACCAACCTTAACCCTACACCAAGGTCCTCGTATCCATTTTAGTGATGGATCATGGTGTGTTCAAGTGTCTCCTTTAGATTCTCTTGCCTTAGAATAGATGAAAAATTGTGGTTTTCCATTTGATGTGTATTGCCGTTGTAGGTACTCTTTTTGGATTTGTCCTTAGTTGCATGTTTGGCTACAATAAATTTTTTGGCCAATTCATTTGGGTCTCTTTGTTAATTTAGATACCTTATGGTATATGTGCACAGATTGGGGTCTTTGTTAGTCATGGAGCCTCTCTTGGTTCTTGATTTTGATTTGTTAGGATATGCTCATTTAGGTGTTTATTTAGTTAAAATTTACCTTAACTCAAGTGGTTTTTCCATTTCTATCAATTTGTTATTTTATTTAATTGTTACTTCAAAATCTAGTGCCCTAGTGCAAAGCCTTTTTGGTACCTTCCCCGCACCTTGTTTCAAAAAGTGACGTACTCATCCCAACAACATAGTGAAAAACATATAATTGTCAAATAATTTTTTACACAATTAGCAACTTTTAAATGTGCACACTTATTTCAAAAGTAAAAATATCTTTATTTTTCTTTTCTTTATTTATTTATTTTTATTTTTTATTTTTCATTTCTTTCTTTTTATTTTTTGATTTTTCATTCTTTTTCTTATTTTTATTTTTCTATTTTTCTTTTTTATCTTTTTGAAGTAAAAGGGGAATTTGAAACTATTGTAAGGGTAGAAATTAGTTACAATAGCACCTTCAGTAATACTTATGGTAGCTTTGCCTTTTCTTGTTTGGGGAATGTTTTTCAATATATCAACAAGTTCTTCTTCAACAGGGGAATTCTCTTCTTCATAAATGAGGGTATATTCTTTTGGCAACATTAATTTCTCATATGTACCTTTTATTGATGCCTTTTGTTGTTTTTCCTTCTCCTTGGCTTCCAAGGATTCAATATAGCCATACAATATCTTCTGGTCTTCATGTATTTCCAAGGTATTTGTTGAAGAGAATTTAGTTCTTTGTCTTTTTTCCACATTGTCAAATGCTTGTTCCTTTTTCTGTTCATCTTGGTTTTGTATTTCCATGGCCCTTATGACCCTTCTACTATATTTGATGGGTTATTTTCTTGGTTCTTACGTTGGTTGAGATTGAGGTGGAGGTATCCCAACTATTTCCTCTTCCTCCCTTGGGGCTTCCTTCTCCATTATTTTTTTTTCCTCACAGATATTTTCAACAAACTAATTATCTTTGAGAAATTGATCCCAAGTCGGTTCGTACTTCTCTAGTTCACATTCTCTGATTAACTTGATGACTCCATGGTGATATAACCTTCTCTACTCATTTCTGGGGTGCTTCTGAATTAGCTTTGCAATTTTGGTGAATCAAATAAATGGCGCATTTAACATTTTGTCTCCCTTCAAATGTTGCAAGATTTTGATGTGGTATAAGTAAATGAGGTTTAATCTTCCCTCAAAAGTCACATCCGAAGAAATAAGGTTAATTCATCTCAAGGATGTTTTCACTGGGTGTTAGCCATGCCTCTAATTATCCTTCCATTTTAAACTCTTGTTTGCAATTTATATAAAATTTCATCCGATACATCCAAAGGGTCAAAATTGAGACTTACACCACTAGATATTTTTAGGCACCATACTTGTTGAAATATTCTATTCTCAGTGCCTTCTTATAGGTACTTGAATTCTCCATGCATTTTGATGGAAAAATTCAGCAACACAACTCTGATGCCATGTTAAAATTTCATCTCATGACAGTGGATCTTCACTCATAGAACTTCATCTCTAAAACTGAATCTAAAACTTCTTGAAATAGCTATCAACACTTTAGATCTGCAAACATGAAAATTTTGTATTGAAGATTCAAGAGTGTAGACATTGCATGGAAAAACGTTAGATATTTCCAGTAACAAACATGAATAATTCTAAGGAAAGATAGATTTGGAAAATCAAATCAGCATGCTATAGTGGAAATCAACAGAAAATATATACTAGATCTATGAAGAAACCAGATTAGTGCACTACCATCCCAACAATGAATAGAGATAAATCAGATGTGAAAAAATTAGATCAACACACATAATCTCTACCAGCAAACATATCTTTATATTAAAGGATAAAAGAATATTAATAAACCAAAATCAGCTTCTCCCCAGCATACAAAGAAAAATCAACTAACTTCTAACAAACCCATGAAGGGAAGCACTATTACTAGCAACCCCATCTCTCACATACCAACTATTACTATATAATGTAATATTCTTCTCCTGCTTTTTTATAAAGTAAGGGGGGATGTTATAATTGAAGCCTCTATAATTGAGCACTCCACATGACCAGGTTAGACACTAACCCAAGAGAGTGCACCCTCCAATGGAATCTTCCCCAACTAGAGCACCTCCCATGTGCTAAGGATAGGTTCTTACCTAACAACTCATGCTAAGCATGGTTCTCCAGTAACTAACGTCTCATGTAGTGCCCCTTGAATGTGCCAATGTCATCTTGTAAGAACATGCCCACATGTGCCACCTCACTAACTCCACATATTTTTACGCAACACCACATGTTTTTATGTAAAAGCTTAAGTAGTGCACCCTCCTAGTCCTAATTAACTAAAAATGGAATAAATAGATGAAAATGGTCTATAACACAACTTGAATTTCTCCCATTGATGCTTCCCTCTCATAGCAAGAGTCAAACATTGTTTGAGAAATAAGGAAAGTAACAACCCTAGACATATTGGCACTTTATGAGAGAATCCAATGGCAATGCACACTAGGTATATAATGAGTTTAAAAAATAAGGAATTTAAGTTTAGGTTTTTAGTCTTTGTTTTTTTTTCTTTTATTGTAGATTTAGAGAAAAAAATTAGGATAGCTTCATTTTTTTTAATGCTTTTTGAGAAATAGGTGGTGAGCCCTGGTATTACACCAAGAGTGTTGCAACACCCAGGTGATGCCTTACTTTACTTTTTCAACCTGGGGTTCGTACAAACTTGGAGGTGATAGTTCTATATACACAACAGGTGCATTATGTTCATGCCATCCTCTTCTGCTTTATGAAAGGGTGATATTTCTTAAACTATGATAAAAACTGAAAAGTAAATTGTTGGAAGGAAATGACAGAAAGGAAAGTAACTTAATTTGCAGAAAATAAATGACAAAAATGAAACTAATTTAATGTGTAGAAAGAAAATGAAAGAAAGGAAACTAATTTAATCTTCAAAAGGAAATGACTGAAAAGAAACTAAACTAATTTGTACCTAGCTAGGCCAATCAGCTAAACACACCCTACTTATCCTCTGATCTATTTACCATGCTATCATGCTTCTAACCATGCAACTATTCATGATAAATTTAAACTTGAAAAAGTGTGGCTTGCTGTTTGGAGGAAAACAGGCTAAAGGTGCTAATGGAGGGCTCAACACATGACACAAGGCTTAGAGGTGGAAAGAGTGGGTTTAAACCTTATTAAAGCTTTATTATGGCGAAAATATTCTTTGGAGCGTAATGATTTAAAAATTGTTGTGAAACCAGCTCCAAAAATAGAAGAAAAGAGATATCAATGCCTTAGAAATAAGCCACTTCGAGGGGGCAACCTCCAATACATTACATGAATGAACAATTCTTGGATGATACAAATTACAAAACCTCCTTTCTATATATAGGAGTCCATGGGGCCACAATGTAATCCTAGTGGGGCCACAATGTAATCCTAGCCGACCTAACAATAATATCTTAAGGGCACAATAATAATAATATGGGGGTTACAGGGGTACAATAATAACAATAAGGGGGTTACACTAACAACAATAAGGGACTATACTAGTAATATAGGGACCTAACATGCCCCTCTCCTTCAAAAATTTTTTGTCCTCAACGCTTGAGTAGCTATGGGTGCTTTTGTATAAAACTCTCATCTTCCCATGTAGAATATTCAGTGAGTAAGTTCTTCCACTTGATGAGATACTCTGAAATTGATCGATTTCGTAGCTGTCGAGTTCCTTTTTCCATGACCGCTTCAGGTTCCAATATGATTTTTCCTTCCTCATTAAATTCTATCAATATTGTTTGAACTGGAATATTTTCACCTATAACCTTCTTTAAGCATGAAACATGGAAAACTGGATGCACTCATGAAGAAGCAGGAAGCTCCAATTTGTACGCCATAGTGCCAATATTTTGCAACACCTTGTAAGGACCATAGTAATTTGGCGATAATTTATTATCCTTCTTAGCTTGCCTGAGGGACATTTGTTTGTATGGTTGTAGCCATAAAAATACCCAATCTTCTACACCAAAATTTTTTTCGCTGCGATGTTGATCTACCTGTTGTTTCATTCGATTTTGTGCCAAATTCAGGTTATCCATTAAGAGTTGGAGAACTTCTTGTTGATGCTCAATGTGATCTTCCACTTCTTGGACCTTCAAATTTTCTCTTAAAGATGATGTGATGGATGGTGGATGATATCCATAAAGTGCCATAAAAGGGGTCATTTTTGCTGCAGTATGGAAGGAAGTGTTATACCACCATTCAATGAGAGGTAACCACTTGACCCATTGTGTTTGTTTATCAAATACAAAACAATGAATATATCCTTCCAAACATTATTTACTATCTCAGTTTGACCATCGGATTGAGGATGATAAGATGAGCTATGAGCTAATTGAGTATCCAAACAAGAAAATAACTCCGTCTAAAAATTTCCAGTAAAAATGGGATCTCTGTCACTCACAATAACCCTTGGATTTCCATGTAGCTTTTGAATTGTGTCCATAAATGTAGTAGCAACTGTACTTGCTTTAAATGGATGAGATAATGCACAAAAGTGTGCATACTTGGTAAGTCTATCAACTACCACCATGATGACACTCTTTCCTTCGGACTTAGGTAAACCCGTGATAAAATCCATTGAAATCTCCTCCCAACGTTGACTTGGAATGGATAAAGGTTGTAGAAGTCCCGGGGTCTTAATTGTTTCCACTTTATTCTGCTGGCAAACCAAACATTCCGCCACAAACTTTTGAATATCAGATTGAAGGCCATCCCAAAAAAATTCTTTCTTCACCCTGTGGTAAGTTTTTAAAAATCCTGAGTGTCCTCCTAAAGGAGAAGTGTGCAATTCCAGAATAATATTTTTTTTTAGTTGGGAATTATTACAAAGATATAAGCGATCTTTGTACCATAAGGAATCATTTTTCCAACTAAATGTATCAGATGTACTAGGATCTTGCTGCAACTTTTGAATGAGTGTCCATACATCTTTGTCCTTCCATTCATCTCTTGCTTCAGTTATCCAATCTGGTTGGATAATAGAAATGGCACAAAGCAATGCTTCCACCTCTTCATTCTTTCTTGAGAGTGCATCTGCAACAACATTAAGCTTCCTTTTTTGTAGATTATTTCAAAGTCATAACCCAACATCTTTGTGACCCATTTTTGCTGCTCTTCTGAAGATAGTCTTTGTTCCAAAAAGTGTTTAAGACTATCATGATCAGTTTTTACCTTGAAGTGTCTTCCATTAGGTAAGTTGGCCATTTCTTTAGTGCATGCAGTATTGCTAACATTTCCTTCTCATAAATAGGTTTCTGTAAATACTTTCCTTTGATTGGACGACTTTCAAAAGCAATGGGTCTTCCTTCCTGCATTAAAACTGCACCAATTCCATTTCCTGAGGCATCACATTCCACAATAAAGGTTTTTGTGAAGTCTGGCGTAGCTAAGACTGGTGCTAGGCACATTGCCTCTTTAAGATGTTCAAAGGCCTTAGTTGCTTCAGGAGTCCATGAAAATGCATCTTTCTTCAATAATGTTGTTAGAGGTGCTGTTATTCTCCCATTATTCTTAACAAACTTGTGATAATACCCTGTTAACCCGAGAAATCCTCGCAACTGCTTTATGGTTGTGGGGACTTTCCATTCCTTAATGGCTTTAATTTTGTTAGGGTCTACTTTAACACCCTCGTGAGATACAACATGACCCAGATATTCCACCTCTTGTACTCCAAAGAAACATTTGGATGTTTTTGCATATAATTGTTTCTCCTGCAATAGTTTGAGCACCCTGTCAACATGTTCAACATGATCCTTCCAAGACCTGTTGTAGATTAGTGTATCATCAAAAAATACTAGCACAAATTTTCTAAGGAAGGGTTTGAAAATGGAATTCATCAACCCTTGAAATGTAGAAGGTGCATTGGTTAGGCCAAAAGGCATGACCAAAAATTCATAATGACCATCATGAGTTCGAAATGTTGTTTTCGGAATATCTTCAGTCTTCATTCTAATTTGATGATATCCTGAAAAAATATCTAACTTGGTAAAATAAATTGCTCCATGAAATTCATCCAATGATTCATCAAACACAGGAATGGGAAATCTGTCTTTAATGGTGAGCTTATTGAGCTCCCTATAATCCGTACACATGCGCCATGATCCATCCTTCTTGTGTACCAATACTACAGGAGCATAGAAAGAAATTTTACTAGCTTGAATTATACCTGCCACTAACATTTCTGCAATCATACGTTCAATTTCGCTCTTTTGGACATAAGGATATATATAAGGCCTAATATTTGGAGGAACACTTCCTGGAATCAAATGAATAGAATTATCATGATCACGAATAGGTGGGAGTCCTTTGGGAGTTTCAAACACCTTGGAATGATTGTCCAAGACTTTTTGGAGATCTGCAAAAATAGATGATTTTGATGTTGGAACTTCTAGTGAGCATAGTTGGGCAATTACGCCTCGTTGTTCTTTCTTTAGAAGCTTGGTCATGACATTAGAGATTATTATATTTCTCGGCTTCCCTGCAATACCTCGTAATTCGACATCCTTTCCTTCTGAAAAAAATTTCAAGAAAAGTTCTTAAAAATTAAAAGCTACCGTCCCCAAAGATTGTAACCATTGTACTCCTAGTACAACATCAGCACCTCCCATAGGAATGGAAAGAATTAGACTATTCAATACATATTCCCCCATGGTTAGCTTGATATTATGGAATTTTCCAGAGAAATTTATAGTTCCTCCAGTTGCAACCATAACTTGACATTTTGGTGCTGGGTATAGGAAACAATTCAATTCCTTGACTACCTTACAATGAATAAATTATGGGTGCAACCTGAATCAATCAACACTATTACCTTTTTCTTCTTGATATTTCCTTCTATCTTGAGAGTTTGAGGAGTGGTAATTCCTGCCAATGCATTACACGATATTGTTGGACTCATTTCTTCCTCTTCTAGGGCTAGTTCATGGTGTATATCCTCTTCTTGTTCATTTTCTTCTTCCTCTTCACAATCTATGTAAAATAATTTCTTCTCAGCACACTTATGAACTTTAGTGTATTTGCTATCAAAACTGTAGCAAAGCCCTTTTGCTCTTTTTTCTTCCAATTTTTGTGGTGTCAACCTTGTAGGTTGTGGAAATCTAGGCGTAGCAACACTTCCTTCTTTATAGAATTGAGTGGTAGGCTTCCTTGTCGCCATAATTTTACATTCAACTTTTCTTGCCAACCTGAATGCCTTCTCCAATGAATCAGGTTCCAAAATACGAACTTCATGTTGGATGTTATCCTTTAGAGTGCCTATGAAGAGATCAATCCTGTGTTCCTCTGGAATATCAGTTACCCTTATATTCAATTTTTGGAAGTCCTCAATGTGCTGCCCCACTAAACCCTTTTGTTTGAGATTTATCAATTGGCTAAAGAAATTGTTGCTCTTTGTATCCTCATAATGTGCTATCATTTCCTCCGTAAAAATTGACCAAGTGACAATTTTTTTACGGGAGCAAAGCCATCGATACCATACAAATGTATTTTGTTCTAAATGTAAAGTTGCAATATGTACCTTTTGTGTGTTTTGCACATTATGGAGATCAAAATATTGCTCCATCTGTAGTATCCATGTTACAGGATCCTTTCCATCAAACTTCCTCATATCCATTTTTGGAATATGGTGGTTCTTCTCTCCAACATTAGAGTTTATGAAATCACGATTAACATTTATTTTGTTCTCATCATGAGTTTCCTCTACTATCTTTTCACCATTAGGAAAAATTTCTTGTATCAACTTTCCCAAACCTTCGATGTCTACTTTTAGATCTTTCTTCATGTTTTCCATGTTGTCTTTCATTTTTTTATCGATCTTAGCTTCCATGTCATCCATCTTAGCTTCCATGCCCACTTCCATGCCATCCATATTAGCTTCCAAACCATTCATCTTAGCTTCCATGCCTTTCTTCAAACCATCCATCTTAGTTTCCACGCCCTTCTTCAAAACTTCCATTTCATTTTTTGTTGTTCTTTGCGAGAGAGAAATTTGTTGCACTTGCTCTTGTAATTTTGATATGTCATGTTGCCATTCTTCATCTTCATGAGTCATAGTAGAGCCTTCTAAAGGCTTAATGGGTGTTGAATTTTTTTTAGGGGCCATTTTAGAATCCAATACTGGTATCTATTCAAAAATATGCCCTTGGAATCAATTCAACTTGATTCTTCAAACAAGACTTATGCAATTCATAAAAACAAATACACACCTTTTACTTGCTTTTGAGGATCTCAATATTGAAATTGAATTATATCTATAATTGTGGATCCTAAATATCTAAAATTTAGCTCTATAGTATCCCTCTAAAGCATCTTTCGAATGCCATGGGTCTGATCTGATTTGGATTCTTCAAGACAAAGTTATGTCCAATCTCGCACAATGACCCAATTTTGGACTAGTTCAGTAGAGTGAAATTGATGACTTGCCACTTGTCATTTTTTCCTCCTTTGGCTTTGAAATTGATAGAACGAAAACTAAAGTTCATTTACTTGTGGCCACTTTTTACAACATTTCAATCCAATGCTCAGAGAGAGAGCTATGAATATTTTCCCACAATCACCTCTTTGAGATGAAATTCAGAAGCCTGAAAAAGCCCTAACTTCCACAACTCATATCTTTAAAAATATTGCGAACCAATATCTGAAATTTTGCGAAAATGTTCCTCAAGATTTCAGCTTCACACTCTACAAATTTCAGCTTTTGAACCTTCGTAGAAAAAAAAATTATTACGAAAATACCACGATGACCTGTTTAGGTTAAATTCAAGAGCCTACAAAATGACCTAACTTGCACAAATCATATCTCCGAAAGTGTTGCAAACCAAGCTCTGAAATTTTGGGATGATGTTCCTCGCGATTTTGGCTTCACACTCTAAAAATTTCAGATCCTGAACCTTTGTAGAAAAACAGTTATAGCGAAAATTCCATGATGACCTATTTGGAGCAGTGAAACCCTAGAATCTCAAACCTCTGATACCAAATGTTGTGAAACCAGCTCCAAAAATAGAATAAAAGAGATATTAATGACTTATAAATAAGCCACTTCAAGGGGCCAACCTCCAATACATTACATGAATGAACAATTCTTGGATGATACAAATTACAAAACCTCCTTTCTATATATAGGAGTCCATGGGGCCACAATGTAATCCTAGTGGGGCCACAATGTAATCCTAGCCGACCTAACAATAATAATTTAAGGGCACAATAATAAAAATATGGGGGTTACAGGGTTACAATAATAATAATAAGGGGGTTAGACTAACAACAATAAGGGACTGTACTAGTAATATAGGGACCTAAAAAAAATTGTGATGGCAGAGTTGCGATGGAGGGTGATCGCAATTGGCTTTTGGAGTGGTAAAGGTTAATAGGAACAAAATAAAAAGTGAGATTTGCAATGTGCGATGCGGCGGATGACATGGCGGTGGGACCGGTGGTGGAGTACGGAGCGATATCATAATCGACAGATAGGAGCAGTAAGTGTTAATAGGAACAAAATAAACAATGCGATTTATGATTTGCAATGGGGATAAAAGCTACGAAATGTGATTTATGATAGGGATGATGTGGCAGAGTGTACAGTGATATCACAATCGGCAGTTGGAGCGGTGAGTCTTAAAGAAATAAAATAAAAGGTTGTGAAATGCGATTGTGACGGGGTGAAAACTGCGAAGTGCGAAATACGATATCGCAATCGCAATATCGCAAAGTTGGAGGGATAGCGGAAGTGTTGTTCGAGAGTGGGAGAAAAATGTGAAATGCGATGGGGATAAAAACTACGAAGTGTGAAATGCAACGGGACAAAAACTGCGAAGTGCAAAATTTGATATCGCAATCATAATATCGCAAATTTGGACGGATATCAGAAGTGTTGTTCAAGAAAATGTTGTGAAATGTGAAATGCGATGGGTGACGTGGCAGTGGGACCAGCGACAAAGTACGACATTGATATCATAATTGGCGTTGGGAGCGGTAATTCTTAAAGGAAACCAATAGAAATTGTGATTTGTGATTTTTGATGTCGCAATATCGCAAGGTTGGTAGAGAAGCGATAGTGCAGCCGAGAGGAGAGTGCGAAGTGAAAAATGCAACAGCAGGAATTTCGAGGAGGAAACGCAGAGGTAAAACTTTAAAGTGTTTGGAGGGTTTTCAAATAAAATTTGTTGTGATAGTTACGCAAAGAGAAAAGAAGGGATAGAAGGTGAACTTTAAGGTTTTGGGGGATTTTTTGAGAATAAAAGGGTGTGGTAGCTGCGATAAGAGAAAAGGAAGGAATAGAAGGTGTACCCACTATGCACAGGGGCGTAACACAATGTACCAGATCGTAATAACAGAGATGGAAGGAAAATGGAAGATGAAGTGGGAGGTGTTGGAGAATGTTTCTCGGCCTATTGAGACTTATTCCTGCATTCAAACCTGTTGATTCATACACGAAAATAGACAAAATGTGTGGAAAAACCAGTGAACAAAAAGTAGCTTTTTTATGGCATGTGCATAGGTCAACCCTGCTCAAACTCTATTGACAGAGATGAGAGGGGAAGGCTTGACCACAAATTTTGTATTTTTCCTCTACTCTATTACTCTTCATAGGTAAATGAAGAACCACAACAACAGAACTGAAAGAAAAAACTAAACAAAAATGAAACATAAACGAAATTATCAGAAGTGGAGCTAATGAAATGAAAGAAAGCAGAGAAAAAATACAACAGAGAGGCTGAGGCACATGGATTGGGCCCTAACCTACAAGCCTATCTCTCTGAAACATAAATCTTAAAATAATAGCCTCATACATTTCTAAAAGTTTTGATCACTGAGTAAAATAATAAAAAGCTCAATAGCTTGCAACAAAGTTCCGACCCTTCCTAGCTCTAGCTAAATTGCTCTATTTATTCTACAGGGTAGCTACCAACAGCTCCTAAGGAAATAGTGACTGAGTCCACTTGACTCCAAGTAAACAAAGATTTAATGCACTCCTCCTTGAGTTGCTTGGCTGCCTCTAGAATTCGAATTTCTGGAGAGAATCCTTGGGATCATTTGGCTGCCTTTGAGAGTTAAGGAGGGTGGAAAATCCTCCTATAATTTATCCTTATTGTCTCCTCCAAGTCTTTATGATATATTCCTTATAAAAATGCTTAATAACTCATGATTTTTTGCACTTAACCTCATGTTAGGCACTCAGAGTATGTTAGCCTTAATCACCACCTATACTACCATCATAAAATCAAATAATAATAAAAATGCAAGACAAAGAGATCTAAGAAGGAAAAAAGGTGATCGTTAACCCCTCCAAATATGTCTAATGATGGATCTCATCAATAGGGGTAGTAATGCTGGCATTTCTCTGAGAAACATGGAGTTTTTTTCCAAAATGGGATGAATTTATCCCACAATACATTACCTGTACAAAAGTAGGAAACACGTTCCAAATATGATGCTTTTGATGGGGTTTTCATTTATGATGTTTCACATAGTAGCCACTTTTTGACATCATGTTATTTGTAATGTAGCTTTTGAGCAAAAATTTTGACCTAGAAAAACTATATACCTCTTTGGTTAGGGAAAGCCATCAACTGAGATAAATCTGAAGCAAAATTAACCTAGAATCCATTCATAATCTAGATTAAAGGAAAATACCTTTCCTAAATAATTTCCTTTCAGCCCATGGGAGTGTGGTTCAACAACAAGTTGGAAGTTAATCAAACTTGTATTAATGTTGAAACCTTGATCAAGCGTCCCCCCTACCCTCAAGTTGTGTGGATGATTACAAGGGCTAGTCCTAGGTGATTTTGATGGCACAAAAGTGTCTCAAAAATGCCACTCATAGCAGGTTTGATTAGCTGGAGGACCTCTCCTAGCATCCTTTCTGAAACAAGTTCCTTGTATCTTTCAGTCGGCCTATTTGATGGTCCTTCCTTGTCTATCACTTGCCTTCTTAACATGGAGTCCATTATCTATGGATTCTATCTATTGACTTGATATTTAGTTACCAATATTCTGATTATTGGGGGTTCAGGGATTGTTATGAATCTATGATTTTGTTTCACATTGACTTAGATCTTTGCTAAATTTGCTACTTGTTGATATAAATAATTTTAGTGTTTTTTATTTTTTTTCTCTTATGTCATTCTCTTCCAGCCATCTTAAATTTGACATTAAATTCTAAACTTATTTACATGATTGAAAATTTTAAAGTCGATATTGAAAGTGTAGGTACATGATTAGGAATAAGGAATTTCAGTGTTTAATGAAATACATGGCATTATAGTAATTCTTCACTTGTTAATATTCCAAGAGTGTAAAATTTTGATTTCATCATTGAATGTTGTAACTTCAATTACATTGAGTTTGAGTGTAAATAGTTAAAGTGTAATTATGGAATCACAATTGCTAGTGTTTGACAAAATCCATGTCTTGTGCAGTAAGCTTCATAAATATGACCATATATCTTATGAGTATTTTATTTTTCTTGTAGGATATCTTGAATGATTTTGAATTTGCTAGAGGTCCTTCCAATTCAACATGGGGTTCTATCCGTGCAGCAATGGGACATCCTAATCCTTTCAATTTGAAATATGTTGCCATTGGAAATGAAGATTGTGGAAAATAGTATTACCAAGGTGTGTATCTGTCAGATGTGATATCTGCAAGTATCATATACTTCTATAAACATTATTCCTGATAAGGGACTACAGGTTTTGGTTTAGGAGCTACTAGCTATGTGGGAGACTTGAGGTTTTCTCGACCTTGTAGGATGTTGGAGTATGTGGCAATTGTGGAAGAATTGGAGGCTTTTGGGAAATTGCAGAAACGAGATGTGTTTGTGTCTTGGAATAGAAGGGACGTGGCAATGGACACAGTTATGTTGTCCTTGAGGCTTGCCAGGGGTATGGATATTCAAATGTATTTTAGGGTGTTAGGGCAGTCCCTATGCATGTCTATGTGTAGCGGATTGAAGCCATTTGTAGGGAGTGGGAAGTTGATAGTTTTGAATGATGAGAGAAGGCCTCTTTCACCTGAAATATTTGATTATATTTGTAGTAGTAGTGTATAGAAAGAATTTTTTCCTTAGAAATTTTCACAAAGGAATATTGAAAAGGTGGATAATGAGCTATTGTGTAGGTATATGCAATATGATCTTGATGAAGTTGAAGAATATTTTGTTAATAGTGAAAATCATATTTCATTTATAAGACTAAGCGACCTGAAAGGATTATTACTTTTGTCAATCGAGCTAATTTCAACTACATTTTCAACTATTTCTTCTTGATAGTGGTGCATAGGAACAAGTATTTTTTTCAAATGAACTTTGCAAAGGAGGATGGTGAGCTTCTCTATAGAAATGGGTGAAGTTGAAGAATATTCAGCTTCTTTATTGTAGATGAGGAACACATTAATAATATTAAGCGACCCATTTTTAGCTCTCGCTGTTTGATAGGTGATTTTTTAAGTCCTATTTACTCCCTTTCAAGGACTTGCTTCTCATGATTTGTGATAAATATTTGTTTGGAGGCCAATTTGTTTGCAATGCTATCTTCATATTCATTATAGTTGAAATTTTTTGTGTAATCTTCACATTTGGCCTCAGGGAATATTATCTGTATAGTTTATACTATATTTCTAGTTTTGGTTAAGGCTAATGTAGTCAGCTCAATGTAGTTCCATAACCAAATTCTTACTAGAGATACCTCGATAGTGGCAGAAGTAAGCCTGTGATGATCATCCACTTTAGGAATGAGCTCAAATTTTTCTTCTGGCATGATGCCAATAGTTTATAAATGAGAAACGAAGATCAACGACCTCCCAAGTGAGCTAGGCTAGGATGAAAGACAGTTGAGACAGTTTTCTTGCATCCAAGCTCGATTGGGAGGTCGCACATTTTCATTTCTCCTTTATCAACTACTTTTATCATACAATAATCCAAATGTGAGTTCCTTATTAGGGTTACTTTTTCCCCCAAAAACAAATTCTACGAGGTGTTGGGTTTCCTGTGATTTCGTATATTTGGCAATACCAAATGACAAGACAACATCAAACCACTTTGGGATCTCAAGATCTAGCCCTCCTGGATCTAGAGAGGGATCTCTCTATAAAGGTAAAGAAATGTATATCTTTTATGTTCAATTTAAGGTGTTAGGCTAGTTACAGAGCACAAGGGTTTTTGTTTTGTTTGTTTGGTTGGGAATATTGACAGAATGGTTCAATGTAAGGTAAATTAATGAATAGAGAAGGGTTTTCAGCAATGGGGAGATAATTCAAAGAGAATACAAGTCCATTGGGAAATGGGGTCATAAAAGGGTTTACTTGCAATTCAAATATCCAAGGATTCCAAAGGGCTAGTCATATAAAACGGAGGATATTTAAAGATGATAGTATGCGATGAAACAATAAGGAAATGAATGTGAATGACAAGAAAAACCTTCCAAGGTGACCACTTCGGAGTAAGTTAAGGGACAGGGCATACCTTATACCTCTATGATCAAAACTCCTGATGAGGCTAACTCTGAAGAAAACAATCCAGCTGTCCTCCTGACTACTTTCAGACAGTAGAAAACACTTAATTTCAAACACAGAGTGAAGTCTAAGATCAGAGAAAGACTTTTAACCTTCTCTGCTTTTGGCATTCAACTCAAAGGGATCTTAGAAAGGGAACTTAGGGGACATGGCTAATCACTAAATCTCCCTATTCTCCTATTCTTTCAGCAGAACCAAACAAGAACATCTAAGAAACAAACTCTAAATTCATACATTAGTAAGTATGGGAAAACCAACTCTTTGACTGGTTAAATTATATTGAATTTGTTCTAAGATACACAAGTAGCAGAAAACATAAAGATAAGATTGTGCATGAAGCATTAGGGTACTTGCAGCAGTGTATCCTAAACTAAAATTACTGTTTCTTATCATAGAAAATGAAACATGATGTAAAACAGAGGGAAAACAATAACAAAGAAGGGACACATCACCACTGATTTAGATCAGGATCCGATGAAAATGCTTGTAATATTAGTAGAGAAAAACCAGTCACATACATTCTTGTCCAATAGCTTGATATCATCCAGAAATCATCTCCCATCCTATTTACAACTACTACTCACAGAATTCTAACTCAGTAAAATTGTTTACAATCAGTAATTTTCCAACAACCAACCAACATTTTCAATGTATTTTTCAGGGGTTCTTATAGGGGAATGAGTGATAGTAGTGATAGATAGGATTTAAATGATTCATTAAAATAGAGGGAGAAATTTCTTCGAAGCCCATTATGTTTCATATCTTTACATTAACTTTCAGTACCCTTTAGTCGATTTCGAAGTCTTTATCAGGTTGACAATTACTTCTAAGATGTGCTCTTGAAGTACTTTCCTGGCTGAGATGTCTTGTTTATACTCTAAGACAAGTAAGGTGAAGATTTGTCTTTCAGGTCTTCCATGCCTTATAACTAATGCACTGACAGTTCTTAGGACTTTCTGTCAGAAAAATAATTGTTATGGTGCTTGAAGGAGAATGGAGTATGTCGTGTGGCTAGTCCTTTCTTGGGGAAAGAACGTTCTGCTGATATTCAATCACTGATATAACTTCTTTGAAACACTGATATGACTTGATCATTTTATGGTCTGAACTTTATTAAGTTCCTTCATTGTCCTTAGCTGCAGATTAGATACTTAAATCTTCAATATCATGCACTAATCCTTCTAATCTTCTTCTGATATTCTGTTGCTTCTTCGGTACAGGTATCTGGGGTTTCTGCTGAGCTGGAGGGTTTACAGGTACGATTGATGTTCATGACACATCAATCCATCTTAGAATTCACCCTGCATGGCTTCCCATTTGTATTGATAGGTTACAGAGTCGTCACTCTAAACCAAAGTGTCACCTTCATGACTGTGGGAAAGCATTGTAGATATAATGCCATTAAACCTGCAAACATAAGATAAACCAATTAAAAAAAACTTGTGCGCGGGGTATAACTACAATAGAGGCTTGCGAGGGTGGAGGAGCAGTGAGGATTAATGTGGATGCAGTGGAAAAATGGGAGGAAAACCCTGGCAAAGCAACTAACCAAGTCTGATGGGGGTTTGGGTGCGACGAGAGATTCAGACCGTTAGATCAGGATGATCTACGGTGGGGAACTCACGATGAAGTCATTTGGGAGAATAGATGAATGGTAAACGCAAAATATCGCGATACAATACAAACCGTTCGATCTCAGAGATCGAAGGCTGGGATTAAAACTGAAGGCACGTTGTCGAGGGCGGCGGTATGGCAGAAAACCGGGAATGGTTTTTTCAAAATGAAATGGGGAGAGACGGTATTCATTTTTGGAATGCGATTCCATACACTGATCGCCACGTGGAATTCCAAAACCTCCTATTTCGCAAAATTTTTTAGCATTAGACTTTAGGCGCAAAAATTTTGCGAAGCGGAGTTTAAGCTGTTAGATCTCTTGGTATTGATTGGACAATGCAGATAACACATGATGGGAGGTAAGATGCACGGGCGAAAGGAGGCGGGGTCCATTTTTGAGGTCAATGTGAGCCGTTGGATGAGGGGAATGGACGGCTGTGATCTCATCGGCAAAATGATTCGGGACTTGGTGGACGGAAGGAAGATTAGCAATGCAATTGGATGCTGGCCATTGGATCGGAAGGGAGATAAACGGTCAGGATTAATCGGTGGACGTGATGGTGGAGGGATTATGAGTAGAGCGTGATTGAATCTTAGTCGTCGGTTCTTGTGGATTCGACGGTCAAGATTAGATCGGAAGATCGGAGGACAGGGGCTCATCGCATCGGGGATTTTAAAAGAAAAAGGTAACAAATAAATAGGGAACCTCGATTGCGATTGCGCGATGGGGCTAGCTCCTAGTTATGGCTCTGGGTCACATGTGGGGAAAGGGGCTAGGGCTAAGGCCAAAGGGGCTTAAGGCCTTAATGCGAAAATGAATATTTTTAAGGATTTTGAAGGGTTTTTTGAGGAATTTGGAGGTTTCGATAAGGGTGAAGACGGGTTTTTAAACCTTATAAATGGGTTTCACAAGGCTTAAATGGGATTTGATGCCTTTGAGGCTAAATGGAGGGTTAAAATATGAAAGAAGGCTTTATGAAAATGGGGGGGAAGGAGTGAAAATAGGTGGTTTCAGAGGCCTTTGGAACAAATTTCTTTGGTGAATCAACATGGTTTTAAGATGGAAACAACAGCGAAGATGAACCTTCAGGATAGGAAAACCATAAGACTTCAAGGATGATAGATTTTCAAGGGAATTTATCACTTGAAGGCTTGATGACAAATTTAGCCACCTGTTTGCTTTGACAAATTATTATAGGTGGCTAACAATGGCTCCACATGGGGATGGCATCTTCTTGAAGGTGTCAAGAATCTCAGATATAATCTTTGGAAGTAGGCCAGAGCCTGGGACCTTGAACATATTTTTCTTCTTTGATCCGCTGCTACAAACATGATGGACATTATATCAACAGAAAACATTTTCCCAAACATCTACCTACCCATCCTACTGTCCTAACATTTTTTTCTTCAAGGTGCACTTAGACTTGCAGACCTTTCACATCATCATTTTTTATTAAAATCAAAAACTAATCTAATTCTACCCTTATTCCTTCATGAGACCATATTAAACAGTTGGAATCATAGCTTCTCTACCTAAAATAATATCTGCCAGGATTAAACTGTCTGGCAAATTTTCATTCTCTATATTCTAAAACATAAATTTAAACACAGCCAAACCAGGATTATATTGTCTGATTTGTTGTGGGTTCATGGCATAAAGACAAGCTGCACATGAACTAAAACTTTGCAGAAAATTGGAACAAAATTGTGAAGGCTTGAAATTCTGAAAATTAAGAGCATCCTTCCTTCTTCTTGTGACTCTGATTTTGAGCTTTTTAGAGTCACCTTGCTTTCTTCATTTCAGCTTTGATTTTGACCCTATTAGAGTTGTTTTCTTCTTCTTTGTTGGTTCAAGTTTTGAGCATGTTAGAACCAGCCTTTCCCTTTTCTCTGGCTCAGGTTTTGATCTAATTTGAGCCATTCTTTTAGAACTTCATAGGTTCAAGATTTGAGCTTGTCTGAACCTTTCCTTTATATATATATATATATATATATATATATATATATATATATATATATATATGTATATGTATATGTATATGTGTATATGTATATGTATATGTATATGTATATGTATATATGTATATGTATATGTATATGTATATGTATATGTATATGTATATGTATATGTATATGTATATGTATATGTATATATATATATATTGAAACCAAAACAGAGCAATGATATTTACAATGGAAGTGAAAACTTAAACTGAAATTTAGCAAAAATAATTCTTGAGCATCCTGCCATTGATAGGACCCCCAAACAGGTCTGTACCATCCAATTCTTGCAGAAAAAATGCATTGGGACCAATGGCAGATTGAATGATGTAAGGGCCTTGCCATAAACTGTCAAACTTGCCATGCTTACCCTTATCCTCTCTCCTAGAGTCCCATTTGAGTACCTTGTCCCCAATTTTGAAATCACAGGCCTTAGTCCTTTTATCAAACAAATTTTTGATGTTCTCTTGCACTTTCTGAGCTCTGTTGTAGACTTATTCCCTTGTTTGTTGGAGATGTATGGTCTGATTGATCCTCCTTACCATGCTATCTTCCTCTGATTTTATTTCTTGGACCAATTTTATCACTGGTACTCCAAAACTGGTACGGAATACTGCATCTGCTCCATAAACTAGCTGATAGGGAGACATTCCAATGGATTTATTTGTTGTCAATCTGTCTTCCCATAAGGCATGCACCAGCTTATTATGCCATGATTTTTTATTATTTTCAAGCAGCTTCTTGATGATGGTCACCAAACTCTTATTTCATGATTCTACTAGCCCATTACCTTAAGGATAATAAGCAGTAGAATGACCAAGTGCAATCTGATACCTGTGGAAAAATTCAATTATCTTTTTGGAACCAAATGCAGTAGCATTGTCAATGATAATCTTCCTGGGGCAGCCAAATTTAGATAGGATATGGTATTCAAGTAATTTTATGATAACTGAGTCTGTGGAATTCCTAGAAGGGATGGCTTCTATCCATTTAGTGAAATATTCAGTGGCTGTGAGTATCCATCTATGTTGGGTAGATGAAGCAGGATGGATTTCCCCTATGAAGTCTAGGCCCCATTGTTGAAAAGGAGCTTCAACAGTAACTAGTTGCAAAGGTAGAGGAAGGAGTTTTCTTTTTCCCTCAAAGATTTGGCATTTTTGGTAGGCAACTATCATCTTGTGGACATCTTGGAAGAGGGTGGGCCAGTAATAACCATCTCTAAGGATTTTATTGGCAATGGTTTTCCAGTAGATATAGCCTCCACATTCACCTTCATGAAACTCATGCTTGATCCTATCTGCATCAACTTCAGGAAAACATTTAAGCAATAAACCATTGGCATTCTTCCAATATAAACAATCATTCAAAATGCAATAATTTCTAGCTTTCAACTTTAAAAACCTTGCCTTTGTCTTAGATAGATCAGGAGGAGAATTTAGATTGATAAGCACATACAAGATATCAGCATACCAAGGTGAGTTTTGGAATTGTTCTTCAAAAATGGGAGCTGGTAACCCTTCATGTTCATCCAAATCATCCACCATATTTATGTCAAGGGCTTGTAAGTTAGATTCAGCCATTAATTGTGCTAGGCCTTGAAATTTGATGAGTTTAGTGGGTTTTATTTCCAAATCATATTCTAGTATCACAGCAATCCACTTGCCTCTTTTTCCATCTGGATCTTGTGACAAAATTTCTTTTACCAATATATTAGGAACAAAGGCAATAATATGAGAATGTAAGATATAAACCCTGAAATCCTTCAAAGCCTTTACCAAAGCATAGGTCTGTTTTTCCATGATATTATATTTCAGAGGTGCATCTCTTAGTGCCTTTCTGAAAAATGCAATCGGTTGCTCTTGTCCTTCTGAATTTTTATGTAACAGGACAACAGCCACAGTATGTTCTGATGCAAATGAGAAGATGAGGAAATCCTTAGTAAAATCATGGTTGATGAGAACTGGTGCTCGGGTGAGTGCAATTTTTACTAGTTCAAAGGATTTTTTGGCTTCTAGGGTCCATTTAACCCCTACTTCTTTCTTTAGCATGTTTGTCATGTTTCTAAGGAGTTCTTCCAGGTTGGGTATAAACCTCCTCAAGAAATTAATCTTCCCAATGAAAGATTGTATTCCTTGATGTTTCTTGGATGACTAATTTGTAATATACCCTCAACTGTTTTAGGGTCTATTTTAATCCCCTTTTCAGATATTATATGACCAAGAAGTTTACCTTCTTGGAGGCCAATCACTGTATTTTTGGGATTTAAAGATAGCTCAAACCTTCTACACTCCTCAAAGACCTTTCTCAAATGTTTAAGGTTCTCTTCATCAGTTTTGGAATAAACTGTAATGTCATCAAGGTAAATTACAATGAAGTACCCTATTTCTTCCGAGAATGCAATGTCCATGGCTCTTTGAAAGGTGGCACCAGCATTCATTAACCCAAAAGGCATTTTCACATACATGAAAGTTCCCCAAGGAGTTGTGAAGGTTGTTTTGAATTGATCTTCTAGGAGTACCAATACCTGGTTGTATCCTAAAAAGCCATCTAGCAGTGAAATCCTATTAGAACCAACCACCCCTTGTAAGATGTGTTCCATCTTGGGCAAGGAGTAATTGTCTTTTAGTGAGGATCTGTTTGAATTTCTGAAATCGATACACATCCTAATTTCTCCTATCTTTTTCCTCACTGCCACAAGGTTAGATACCCAGTCTGAAAACCTCACAGGGACTATGATTCTAGCCTCATACATTTTCTTAATTTCTTTTTCTACCAGGTGTAAATTTACAGGGTTAATTCTGCGCAGATTTTTCCTAAAAGGTTTCTGGTTCTCTTTCAATGGTATTTTATGCTGGATGATCTCTGTGTCATAGGCCTTCAAGTCATCATAGCTCCAAGCAAAGACATCAACAAACTCTTTAAATAATTCGATGTATTTCGGTTTTATATGTGCTGGTAATGTTTTAGATAATTTGATCATCTTAGGCTGGTCCTTGCTGCCTATATTGAATTCTTCAACATCAGATTCAGTGGGTGCTATAGTGGGCTTCTTTGCCACATCATTGAAATCAAAGAGGCCTTCTAGAGGGGCTAGCCCTTGGGGTATACCTTTGTCTTTGGACTGCAGTACCTCTATGTATTCCTTACCTTCTTTCATGTATTCCTCTGTTTGATTTTCAATTTCTCTGGTAAGCATGTTTATTTCTGCAATAGGGAATGGCTTATCTTCATCAGGGGGCTCTTTTTCCAAACAGTCCTTGTTGGGCCTAAAATTTGAATCATGCAATTCAAACTCATTCCTAGAAAGCAGGAAATCTTCTATCTGTTTGTCACCCTCAAAGACCTACCAATATTTTCCGTTATCTGGTACTGCTAGTCTATATTTTGTTTGAACAATGAGTTGTTTGTCACTAAGTGGTCTTTGACATGAACTAACAACACAAGCTAAACCGTTGGCAAGTATATTTTGACTTCTGGGGACAAACACCAGCTCATATTCTACAAATGTTTTCAAAAGATCCATGGCATCGTTCCTATATGCCCTTAATCTAGGATGCTTGGAAGTGTACTCTCCATTTATTTGTTTGATGACCAATTCTGAGTCTCCATGAACAATTATCCTCTTAACTCCTAGTTATTTCAACAGATGCACCCCTAAGAGGAGAGCTTCATATTTTGTTATGTTGTTTGTACATTAGAAATTTAACTTGAATGCATGGATCTCAACATAATTGTTTTCAGTATTGTGCAACCATACCCCAGCTCCTACACTCCTTTTAGTGCAAGACCCATCAAAGCTGATGCTCCATAAGGGATTTTTTATAGATTTTTTATCAGTTTCCTCCTTACTGTCATATTTTTTCTTGAGGTCAGCAGGCTGATGGGTAATCTGATCTCTACAGTCTTGGTTCCGATTTTCTAATTCTGCAAACTATTCAAATGTTTCTCCCTTTTTTTCCTCTGTATGCAAAGCTTCCATTATGTTTAGATTTGTGGTCTCTACTCTGCTATTTGAATTTTTATTCTCTAGCTCTTGCTCATTTGTAAACTCATCATTGTAAAGGATAAAAGAGTCTACGTCTGTATGGATAGAGTAAAGAGGGGAATTTTTTGGTTTCCCTGGGCTGCTCACCATGAACTTCATGTGTGCTTCCCTGTAAATTCTTCGAGGTTGGCTAAAAACAGGGATAGTCGCACATGTCATATCCATTTGCATTGTACCCTGCAGCGTAGCACCCCATGATCTTGATAGAAACATGCCATATTTGGGAGGTACATCAGCCACTACAAGATCCAATACCATGCACTTGGCTGGGATTTGGGTCAAATTTACACAGTGATATTTGATCAGGCCCAAACACTTCACTCTGCTAGAGTCAAAAGAATATAAATCCTTATATGGTCTGGTTATCTCTAGGCCTAATTTTTCCATGATCACTTTTGGCATGAGGTTGTGTGAAGCCCCTGAGTCATGCATAACATTATGTAGGATTTTATCATGGATATTTAGACTAACATAGAAAGGAGGCACTACTCCTTCCTGAAATTTCCCTTTAATTTTGGGCCAAACAAGAGAGCTGGTTGATCATCATTCAAGTTAACAAAGTCACTGTTTTCTCCTAAGTTTGAAGCTTTCAAAATTTGACATTTATATACATCTTGGGTGACCAACTCAGTGAGAGGGACAGAAACTTTGATTTTGGCAATTTCACTCTCCAGATTGAAAGGAAACTAACTCTTTGAAAGGTTCAGATCTATTTTGTTGGTCACTATTTTATTAGCAAAATCAACTTGCTGATTCTCACTATGTACATTATTTGAAACTTTTTTTTCAGGGGCACCAGCTGAAATTCTAGTGCTACTATTTTCTTGACTTGGTTTATCAATGGTTTGGATGTCTTTGTCCTTTTTTTTTCCAAAAACCTCAGCTGTTGTTTTGTTGCTTTTAGCAGTCCCTTTAGGAGTCTTTTCAGGCCTTTTCTTGATAGTGATCTCAGAAGTTTGAGAGTTTGAGAGTTTCTAGGTTCTTTTTGCTTCTAAGTTCATATTGTTCACAGAACTGCATGATGGCATTCTCGAATCCTAACCTATAGTCTTAAGATTCTAACCCTTCCTCATCCCAATGTGTGTATGAGGTCTGGTTGTCTTCTGTGAAAAATGTGTGATCTGGGTTATCCACTTCCATCATATTTATAATAGTTTCCCCTGACTCTTCTATTATTCCCTCATCCTCATCAAGGAAATTCTCTTGGAATGGAGGTATGATTTGTTGGTCAGAATCCCTTTGTCTATTGGGAGGAGTGTTTCTCCTAAAGTTTTGGTTCTAGTTTTGAGACTAATTTCTATTCTGATTATTGGCTTGGACAGTAATTTTCTCCACCATTCTTTCTAGCCTATCCATGTTTTTAGCTATATTATCTAATTTGGAATCAGATGTAGAAGCCGTGGTGTCTTCCATATAGGTTAACTTATTTTCATCCCTCATCCTAGCTCTTTTGGAAATTAAGTTTTCCTCCACACTCACTGCCCCTTTCTGCATATCCTCTAATGTGTTATCGTCTCTTTCCCTTAGTTGGTAAGCCATCTCAGGATCAAATCCATCAGGGAAATTCATGAGGGCTAACCCTTGAGGAGGTTTCATGTGGGCTGGTAAAGCATTTTAAATACTATTGTACCTAGCACATTATTCCTGGACCCCTTCTCCCACATTTTTCTTAATGTTCTCATATTCAGACAAGGTTTGGAGAGGGTTCTTTCTCACTTCCCACTTGTTCAGAAATGATTGATGAAAGGCGGGGAGGTCCTGGAGGCTATGTGGAGCTAGGTTTTTAAACCATTTCCTAACTTCTCCCCCGAGACTTTGAGTGAATAGCCTGAGTTTTATGGTCTCATCAACTATCTCATTTCTATCACAGTAGTCATTCATTTTGTCTATGTGTTGTGAGGCAGTGATTGAGCCTGTGGCTTCATATACTAGAATAGAGGTCTGATATCCTTGGGGTAAGGCAACTAATTAAGTAGGTAGGACTAGAGGGTCGTACCAGGTTTCCATGGCACGATTCTATGGGAATAAAGGAGTAGCTTGAGTAGCAGTTATATGGATGGCAGAACTGCTTGGACCAACCACAGACTGTTGAGCAGACTTAAGGTGAGAGAGACCCAAGTTATGAATGAGGTGGATATTAGGAGGTGTTGATGGAGGGGTTTCTCTATCACTAATATGTTGACCACTATGTGGTGGTGAAATTGGAGGTCTAAAGTCTGTCTAATCTATACCACTGAATGACTTAGCTGTTGGTAAATTACTTGGCAAATCTAAATCAACTTGAGTATTTGATAGAGCTACAAAATTTTCAGGTGCTGAGTTAGCTCTATGAATGGGTCTAATAATAGTTGGATCCCTAGATGTGAGAGACTTCCAAATAATGTTTTCTGGATTTTCCACTATTTCGGGAGGATTTGGATCAGGATAAGCTCGGGTATGGATTCTTCTCGAAGCCAGTATGTTAAGTTTCAAATCCAAAAAGGAGAAAGCAATCCAGATATGACAATCTTCAAGAGGCAATCTAGTCTTAAACCAAGAAACTTAATCCTCAGAGTCTCCTTTAGTATGGATGATGTTATGATGAAACTGGTCTCCCAGCGGAGTCTTATGAAAACAAAGATAATCAGCAGACCTACTAATCACCAGTGAAGTCTTTTGGTAATTTAGGAACTGTGGAGTCGCCAGGTGGAGGGTTTAAAATGTTTTGAAGCAGGCTGCTATCCACCATCAGCAGTCTATACCAAATCGAGGCTAATTGGTCTTCTTTAAGTTCTTAGAGATGTTTTCAGGACTGTTTTACTCAAAATTTCCCCAGTGGAGTCGCGATTATGTTGGGGACTCAATTGGATAGCACACCAAATATTCGAGAATCAAGGGAATTTCTGAGGTCCCAAGAGTGTATCAGGTATAATCTACTCAAAAATTCCCCAGCGGAGTCGCCATTATGTTGGGGTTCCTGTGATTTGGTATATTTGGAAATACCAAATGACAAGAAAACATCAAACCACTTTGGTATCTCAGGATCTAGCCCTCCTAGATTCAGAGAGGGATCTCTCTATAAAGGTAAAGAAATGTATATCTTTTATGGTCAATTTAAGGTGTTAGGCTAGTTACAGAGCACACGGGTTTTTGTTTTGTTTGTTTGGTTGGGAATATTGACAGAAGGGTTCAATGTAAGGTAAAGGAATGAGTAGAGAAGGGTTTTCGGCAATAGGGAGATAATTCAAAGAGAATACAAGTCCATTGGGCAATGGGGTCATAAAAGGGTTTACTTGCAATTCAAATATCCAAGGCTTCCAAAGGGCTAGTCATCTAAAACATAGGATCTTTAAAGATGATAGTATGTGATGAAACAATAAGGAAATGAATGGGAATGACAAGGAAAACCTTCCAAGGTGACCACTTCGGAGTAAGTCAAGGGACAGGGCATACCTTATACCTCTATGATTAAAATTCCTGATGAGGCTAACTTTGAAGACAACAATCCAGCAGTCCTCCTAACTACTTTCAGATAGTAGAAAACACTTAAGTTCAAACACAGAGTGAAGTCTAAGATCAGAGAAAGACTTTTAACCTTCTCTGCTTTTGGCATTCAACTCAAAGGGATCTTAGAAAGGCTAACTATTGGAAAGGGAATTTAGGGGACAGGGCTAATCACTAAATCTCCTTATTCTCCTATTCTTTCAGCAGAACCAAACAAGAACATCTAAGAAACAAACTCTACATTCATACATCAGTAAGTATGGGCAAACCAACTCTTTGACTAGTTAAATTATATTGAATTTGTTCTAAGATACACAAGTAGCAGAAAAAATAAAGATAAAAATGTGCAGGAAGCATTAGGGTACTTGCAGTAGTATATCCTAAGCTAAAATTACTGTTTCTTATCAGAGAAAATGAAACATGATGTAAAACAGAGGGAAAACAATAACAAAGAAGGGACACATCACCACTGATTTAAATCAGGATCCTATGAACATGCTTGTCATATTAGTAGAGAAAAAACAGTCACATACATTCTTGTCCAATAGCTTGATATCATCCAGAAATCATCTCCCATCCTATTTACAACTACTACTCACAGAACTCTAACTCAGTAAAATAGCTTACAATCAGTAATTTTCCAACAAACAACCAACATTTTCAATGTATTTTTTAGGGGTTCTTATAGGGGAATGAGTGATAGTAGTGGTAGATATGATTTGAATGATTCATTAAAACAGAGGGAGAAATGGCTTCGAAGCCCATTCTGTTTCATATCTTTACATTAACTTTCAGTACCATTTAGTCGATTTAGAAGTATTTGTCAGGTTGACAATTACTTCTAGGGTGTGCTCTTGAAGTAATTTCCTGGCTGAGATGTCTTGTTTATACTCTGAGACAAGTAAGGTGAATATTTGTCTTTCAGGTCTTCCATGCCTTATAACTAATGCACTGACAGTTCTTAGGACTTTCTGTCAGAATAATAACGGTTATGGTGCTTGAAGGAGAATGGAGTAGGTCGTGTGGCTAGTCCTTTCTTGGAGAAAGAACATTCTGCTGATATTCAATCACTGATATAACTTATTTGAAACACTGATATGACTTGATTATTTTATGGTCTAAACTTTATTAAGTTCCTTCATTGTCCTTAGCTGCGGATTAGATACTTAAATCTTCAATATCATGCATTAATCCTTCTAATCTTCTTATGATATTCTGCTGCTTCTTCGGTACAGGTATCCAGGGCTTTTCCTGAGCTAGAGGGTTTACAGGTATGATTGATGTTCATGACGCATCAATCCATCTTAGAATTCACCCTGCATGGCTTCCCATTTGTATTGATAGGTTACAGAGTCGTCACTCTGAACCGAAGTGTCACCTTCATGACTGTGGGAAAGCATTATAGATCTAATGCCATTAAACCTGCAAACATAAGATAAACCAATTAAAAAAAACCTATGCACGGGGTATAACTACAACAGAGGCTTGCAAGGGTGGAGGAGGAGTGAGGAATAATGTGGATGCAGCGGAAAAATGGGAGGAAAACCCTGGCAAAGCAGCTAACTAGGTCTGATGGGGGTTTGGGTGCGACGAGAGCTGTGGATCGTTAGATCAGGACAATCTATGGTGGGGAAATCACGATGAATTCGTTTGGGAGAATAGATGAACGGCAAACGCAAAAGATCACGATATAATACGGATCGTTCGATCTCAGAGATCGACGGCCGGGATTAAAACCGAAGGCACGTTGTGGAGGGCAGTGGTATGGCGGAAAATCGGGAATGGTTTTCGCAAAATCAAATGGGGGAGAGGCAGTATTCACTTTTGGAATACGATTCCATACACTGATCGCCATGTGGAATTCCAAAACCACCTATTTCGCAAAAAACTTTAGCGTTAAACTTTAGGCGCAAAAATTTTGCGAAATGGAGTTTAAGCCGTCGGATCTCTTGGTATTGATCGGACAGTGTGGATAACACGTGACGAGAGGTAAGATGCACAGGAAAAAGGAGGCGGGGTCCATTGCTGAGGTCAATGTGAGCCATTGGATGAGGGGAATGGATGGCTGTGAGCTCATCGGCGAAATGATTCGGGACTTGGTGGACGGAAGGAAGATTGGCGATGTAATTGGATGCTGGCCGTTGGATCGGAAGGGAGATCAACGTTCGGGATTAATCGGCGGGCGCAATGGTGGAGGGCTTATGATTGGAGCATGATTGAATCTCAGTCGTCAGTTCTTGTGGATTCGACGGACAAGATTAGATCGAAAGATCGGAGGAGAGGGGCTCATCGCATCGGGGATTTTAAAAGAAAAAGGTGACAAAGAAATAGGGAACCTGGATTGCGATTGCATGATGGGGCTAGCTCCTAGTTATGGCTCCGAGTCACATGCAGGGAAAGGGGCTAGGGCTAAGGCCAAAGGGGCTTAAGGCCTTAATGCGAAAATGAAGATTTTTAATGATTTTGAAGGATTTTTTGAAGAATTTGGAGGTTCCGATAGGGGTGAAGACGAGTTTTAAAACCTTATAAATGGGTTTCACAAGGCTTAAAGGGGATTTGAGGCCTTTGAGGCTAAATGGAGGGTTAAAATATGAAAGAAGGCTTTATGAAAATGGGGGGGAAGGAGTGAAAATAGGTGGTTTCAGACGCCTTTGGAACGACTTTCTTTGGTGAATCAGCATGGTTTTAAGATGGAAATAGTAGCGAAGATGAACCTCCAGGATAGGAAAACCATAAGACTTCAAGGATGATAGATTTTCAAGGGAATTTATCACTTGAAGGATTGATGAAAAGTTTAGCCACCTGTTTGCTTTGAAAAAATATTATAGGTGGCTAACAGGAGGTGCGTCGCAATTCCGACGGTTTTTTCCGACGAAATTCTAACTGATGTTTCCATCGCTGGTATGACCCAAACGTCACTAAGACTGGTGTCTAACTAGCGACGAATAAGGTGGCACTACTTACAGTTTTTTTCGTCGTTGATATATCCCAACCGTCGCAACAATATTATGCCAGTTTTCATAATAGCAACGATAGTCGTGGCACTTCCAATGTTTCTTTCCATCACTGGAAAACTAATAGAGCCAGACATGTGACGACATGTGTGACGACATGCTATCAGTTTTGCGACACATTATGGGAAGCCATTGGTGTCGTAATACCGATTTCTTTACATGATCTCGGAATAGTGACAATAAACAATGCAATTATAATATTGACTAAATGAACACATGTATCGTGTCTAGTAAAAGACGTTTTTCCCAACCTCAAAGCGTCGCTCTTCGGATGCCTATGTGTCACAATAGAGACATTTTGGTCATCGAAAATTGGGCCAAATATGCTAGTGTTAGTGTATTAACACCATTTTCTGAAATTTTTTTATAAATTCATCGTTGCAGGTGATATGTTTTTTTGTCCTTAATGAGAAGTATCATGACATTTTATTTTATATTTCTATCATTTCAATGGTTGGTACATTGTAAGTAAGTTTTGATTCCTTGTTTTTCTCCATTAAGGTAGATTGGGCTTCTAGACTTTATGCTCACTTTTATATCCATGTTTTCCAATTATGCGCTAGAACTATGAATGGTTGTGAGTTAAAGACAATGGTTATCAAGAAATAGTGTGAGATTAAAACATGTTTCTCCATTAATTGAAAATTCTCCTATCACATTTTATTAGATTGGTGGCACTATGGATAGTTGAAAATTTACCAATGTCACTTTAATGTACTATGGATGCCATCTTTGTTTAATGTACTTTAAACATGTTCAAATTAGTAGATTTTCGTTGTTGGTTATTCTTTTCTTATCATCTTTACTTTTCCCACTCTAACCCTATTCTCTATGGATATTTTTTTATTTCTTAGATATGTTCTATAAAATTAGACGGGGGATGAAGTGTTTTTTGTAAAGTGTATCTTTTTTTTCTTTGAGGTGCTTGTCTTCACACCCCTTTTCTAGTTGAAGTACTTGTGGGAGAACATAGTTATCATTGAGAGGTAGATAGTTCTTTCCTTGTATCCATACATTGACATCTTCGGATAATCATGCTTGGTGTGGATTTGGAAGTGTCTGAATTCCCCTTTGATATCTTGTTGGTGTAACATATATTGGTCTAACTTTGTACTTCAATTTTTTAACATTTCTTTAGTGGTTACGTTTTAGGATCATTATTACTGATTATAGTGTTTTGACATCTTTAAGTAATTAATAACAAGAACCACTCCCAATTAGTTGTATAGACCCCATAGCCAGTGGGATTCAAACATGTAGCCCATTATTCATAATTGCATTATATATATTCATTATTTTTGGTCTTTTGGCATGCCAATCAATCTTTTATAGGACGATTTTTATTCCATCACAACATATTTACATGATTCACAAGGTGAGAAATCAAACTTTGGTGTAATTGCATATTTTATATTTGATAATTGTAGGTCATTTATAGGCTATCAATTTCTTTAAAGTTTCACTTCTAATTGAGTATTTAATTGAACATATTGAGTATCCTATACATGAATCTCTTTCGTTCCACCCACTTTTCATAACTTCCATAACCATTATGTACAAAATTCGATCCTATTTTTCTTGTTTAGTAAAATATTTTCCAAGGCTTTACAAATTTTTATAATTTATTGAAAGTGGTAGAGTTTACAAATTCTAAAGTTTCAAGATCTATTTTTTTAAGTCTAATTCTTTAAAGGGTACTTTACAATCAGAAGGTTAGCGTTTTTATTCCATCGTGCCTTGATATTTATATGGAATGGATACGATCATTCTTTAGTGATAGACTCTTTTGACCATCCCCAATGAGCTAACGGTGGCATTTTTCGACCCTCACCAAAATATAAAATGGTGACAGTAAATGAACACCACCATATATGTGCATCAATAGTGATAACCATGAAAGATACATCATCATAAATCGATGGTATTCATATAAAATGGTCACAGCCACTATTTGTCATTATAATCATTATTCTTGATGGACCTTGAATGTCACCACAACACTTATACTTTTGGTGATGCCACATTTGGTGACGCTCACTTTTTTGGCGACGGAGGTTAATTTTTACCACCATTTCTCATATGAAATGGTGATGGTCACTATCCCTCATTATAAACCATTATTGGTGACGGACCTTGAATGTCACCCAAACACCTATACTTTTGGTGATGCCACATTTGGTGACGTTCAATTTCTAGTGTGGAGGCTCTTTTGACCATCACCAATGAGATTATAGTGACATTTTTCGACCCTCACCAATGTTCTCTTTTCTTGCAGTGTAATTTAGGATCAAACATTGGTGGTATTGTTGTAATATGTTAAATTCTTGTTTGTATTTAATCATGTATTTGTTGTAAAATATCAATCAATGTGTTATAGCTTATAAATTACAAGAATGGTAAATATGGGAAACTATTGGTGATTTGCATGTAAATATACAAAACATATCAAAACTACTCTTATTCTGTCTTTTCCTTGTAATGATCACTGATGTTTTGAGTCTGAGTAATTGAGGATGGCCACAGGTGTTCCCTAAAATTGGAATTTTGGTGTTGGAATTCAGTGTGGATTTTCCATTCAAGAATCATATAGCAACTGGAATCTGAAAGTTACAATCCAAAATAAACCTTTTTGGGGGATTAATAGTGGTGATTCCTACAGATTTCGATGTTGTAAATTTTCTCCAAATCATAGCTAAAATATTGTAGCACAAGTGAGGAACACAATAGGAAGGGAATTGTCTTTACAATTTATCCACTTCTATTGTAGTGATCCATAAATATATGAAAAAAATTAATAATATGATATAGACTAGTTGGCATATTCATATGTGATAATGGACCGAAATAATAGTTCTTATCTGAAGAAATTCTCATCATACTTGGGCATTATTGACATCATCGACCTCTAGCCCTGGAATTATTCACTTAGAGTTCTACATTATCCAGTTATATACATGTATATGAGGCTATCCTATTATTGTATACTTTTTACTTCATTTCATTTTATTCTAGACTTAGCTTTGGCATTTTCTAAGTTTTTTGTTTGCACTCCCACATTGTATAAGTAATGTACAACTTGATATTTAAGCATGTAACTTAGTTGGCATGATTGTGCCTAATGTTTCCTTGAATTTTGAATACTAATTTTACTAAGGTGTTATTTTATATGGTGATGTTTTATTTGCTTTGTTTATACATGTCATTTGGCCACCTAGAAGCCATTATTTCCCAACTGAAGAAAACTAGTTCGAGTTTATTTCTTTTATGGGGGAAAATGTTATGGACAATATTGTTGATGTTGAGGTGTATATCGTATAAGTACTTTATAGTCTACTTTAGTTTATATTCCAATGTTCATAATATTTCATGTCTTATACTCTACATTGTATCTTCTTTCTTTTTTGGAAAATGAACTCAGTATTGATGGTAAGAAGCAGGAATTGAAGAAAGAGGAGAACAATAACACTGAAGCGACAAAATGCAGATTAAAGAAAGAGAGAAGAGAATTGGTCTAGTGGTACCTGTAGATTCAATATCCTACATAAGAGACACACATAGAGATTGATGGTAAAGTCTTTAGAGTTGGTGAATTCACCTACAATGCCTTGGCAACACAATGATAATGTTTTGAAGTGATGAAACAATATTTCATATGTAAATTGTACTCCAACCAATATTAAGTTGGAAACTCATATTGTAATACTTAACATTTTATATAATATAATTTATGTCATTGAAATTATTTATAGTTGCACTTGATATCATTTAGGATTGTAATTAACATACGTAACTTTGTGTTTTCATAGTAGATGAAGATGTACATTGTATGCCAATTTTTTTAATTTAGTTGCAAAATCATACTAATTAATTTATGTTGATTAATAATGAACAAATAAAATCAATCTAAAACTACTAAATTAGTAGTTTTTGTTTATTAATGAACACAAACAAAATGAATATACGACTAAATTAGTTGCATATAATAATTTTTAATTAAAGTAAATGAAATGAATATAAACTACTAAAGTAGTCATTAATATAATGAATATGAAACTACCAAAAGATAAATGACTACTACAAATGATAAATTTGTGATTACAAATGACGACTAAATTTTTCATATATACGACTATTAGTAGCTAATTTATAGTATCTTATAACACAACCAAAATTTAGTCATATTTCTTTTGTCATTAATTGCTTTCAAACGATGACTAAAATTTTCATATATATGCCTATTAGTAGTTAATTTACAATACCTTATAACACAACCAAAATTTAGTCATATTTCTTTGGTCATTAATTGGTTTCAAACAATGACTAAAATTTGCATACATATGACTATTAGTAGCAAATGTACAGTATCTTATAACACGACCAACATTTTGGTCATATTTATTTGGTCATTTATTGATTTTCTCAGATGATCATTTAGTAATATATTTTGCTATATATTTGGTCATTAATTGTGAGAATTAATGAGTAAATTAATGACCAAATTCAGGACTAAATATACTACTAGACATAAATTTGAGACAACTAATTAATGATTAAGCTAAAAACGAATAAAAGTTGGCTGCGTTATAAGATACTGTAAATTAGCTACTATTGGTCACTGACCAAAAAATAGTCGTTTATATGCAAATTTTATTCGTTGTTTTAGTAAACAATTAGCCATTTTGTAATAGTGATTGTAGAGTGCATTGAACATGGTCTATAAGGACATTACATCTTAATCATTAAAATATAATATTATCTACCTAATTAAGGCATTGTTGTTGTTCCTACAACACCCTCCAAAATTTCACTCCATTCAAATTTTGGAGCCTAATCTACCATTGTATCTAGTGTTGCCTTGATTTTCAAGTGTCGTATCATGAAATTCTATATGTTTCAAGTGTTCTTGAATGTTCTCAAGAGTCATCACATTGATTCAAACATCTTTAATGCATTGCATGATTAGCACATGTTTGTTGTTGTAAAACAACTCTTTTGGTCGTAGTCGCACACACATCATATATTGTACTTGGGGAATGAATGTAAAGTGGAATTTTAATGTATACTTATCCTTGCTTAATATTTTCTAAGTTTCCTTGATGAGTTGGTATGTGTCACACAAGGTTTTATTTATGGACTCATCATGTTCACTCATTTTCCTATATCTCAGACTTAGACAAATTTTTGTTGCAAATTGAACCTGCGAAGGATAGGAGAACAAAAGTGCACTCTCAAGCCTCAAGTAGAAATCCTTCATTTTTATGAATTTACCCATGCTCCCTCCAAGAGTGAAAAGCACACTCTTTAAGTCGTTTCCCTTTCCTTGTTTTGAACTGCACCCCTTTAAGAAACCAAGTCTTCCTTTGAGCACACTTCTTCGACCTGAAGGAATTTGCCCGCTTTGAGCGCATGACCACACCATGAAGGCCTTAATATGCACCTTCAACCCTTCCATAATGTTCCATGCACCATATTTACCCTTTAAGCGCATGAGTGCATTATGAAGGCACGAAGCCTCATCCTTTAGCCTTTGGACTTGCACGATGTGCCCTCTTGGGACTCTTGAGTGTGTTATCCTCCTCTATTTTACAGAATTCACTAGGTGACTGTGGATGTTCTACAAGTAGTTAAAGATAGCATTATTTTCCTATCAGCTATCTTTAAGAAATCTTACTACCTTTATTATCCTATAAAAACCTTTTTCACTATATTTCATCTCTTCCCCTTTCAAAGTTGCCTTGTTGTTCTTAAGGGAATTCATTTTGGGTTGGTTCATCCTATTTTCACTCTCCCTCCCTACCCACACTCTCATTCACTCATTCCCCGTCTAAAAACCCTCCCTTCATCATTTTCCCTTATATTTATTAAAACAATGTAAAAATAACTTTTTACATTGTTTTAAAACCAAAATATTAAACATTTCGGGTCTTTTTGTTTTACATTAAAAAACTATGTTTTTTGTATAAACCCGACTCTTTACATTCTAACCCCAAGCCCCTTTACTATTAGCCCCATCACCACATGACCCTAACCCCACCTATATTATAGCCCCCCACTCTTTATTTTTGAAACCCCTCATAAACCATCCCCAAACCTTATAAAAAGGCACATTTCAATTGATTTATACAAACCCCTGGCCCCGCTTCTTCATAAAAACCCATGCCCAATCCTGCTCTACACCTATCCCTAGGCTCCATCTCCGAACTGGACCGCCACTCTCAACGCTTGTGATCGTTGTCGATCTCCCTCCCCGAGATCTGACGGTGGATTGCGCATGTCGCAAATTTAATTTTGCATGCGTTAAATAATTCTTGACCATGCGAAATGGGTGGTTTCTACCTGCCACGTGGTGTTCGCTCAATGGTATCGCATCACTGCCCCGAAAACCATTACCACCCTTCCAACTGTGTGAAAATCGTTTCTAGTTTTCCAAAAACCAATTATCCCTCCGCGCCATAATTCAAATGCCTCCACCTCCATTCAAATTTCCTGATGGTTCCGCCTATGAAACCAAGACCCCAATTCACCATTTTTTCCCTCCAACAACCCAAGAAACCCCAGAAAATGCAGTAAACCCTCCATGCAGGCTTTAAGAACTAATTGTTTGTTTTAGTTTGCAGGTTTAATGGCGGAAATGCAAGAAAATGCATTCTGATGGTTCAGAAACGATTGGGTGAGCACCTGGGTGACGATATAGGAATTTAAATCAAATTTAAAGAAGTCAGAGGCCTTATGTCAATATCGATCATCGATGGTTAATTGAACCCTCTAGAAAAGAAATAACGCATCCCCACGTAACAAAAATAATCACAGTTAGACGAAATACAATCAAAGTACTGTGAGGAAGAAATGAGTATTAAAGAGGCTAAACATAGATCAGGGGATAAAATCAAGGAATTAACCAACAAAGCAGATTTTAAAGAAATTAAAGACAGAATATCAAAAGATTTTACAAATATATTAAGTCATAAAGCATAGATAAAGGAAGAATAAAGAGAAAGACAGTGAAACAGAGAGTTAAGAGGCAAATCTAAAGTTTTAAGAGCCTAAAACAGAGTTTAAAGATAAAATAGAGGTAGTTTAAGCCCAAAGACACATTCGAATGACTAAATCCAAGTAGTTACCTCTACAAAAGATATTTTTCCACCTACAACATGTTTTCATTCAATAAAATATCAAGAAGTTATTACAAACAGTTAGAGATATTTTTTCATCTACCAACAATTATTGTAAAGTTATTACAGAAAGCCTTAAAGTCAAACATTTCCCAGAAATCAATTCATAAGTTGAGTTAGGAGTTATTATTTCAGAGAAGCACCTTCAGATATTTTTTCCTTTGGCCTTGCATGGTATCAAAGGTCAAAAATCATCAAATCTATAATAAATGACATTCCAAACCCTAGCTTAGCACCACCTCCTCATTTTGTAGATAAATACTGCATATGAGTTTCATTTTTAGTGTTGGTTAGTTGGTCGTTATTTGAATGATTTATGTTGTTGAGCTAGTTAAGGATTGTTAGGCTGGATTTGAGAAAGCTCTGAGTTGCAGAGAGCTATTGCACATGGAGTAATGTAACTGGTTTGATCATCAATAATACAAGAATGTTAATAGGATCCTTGAGCTTTGTTAATGGTTACGTTTTCCTCATTTGTCATTGTTTTTCTTATTTTTTCCATTATGTCCACATTTCTCTGATGAAAGAACATAAGTTTTAGAGTAGGATATGTTGACTTGGCACCCTATTTAAGTGTGCATTATTTATCTTTATGTTTTCCTCTGCAAGCTCTGATTGGAGGATTCTTAATTGCCCTCTAGTTCCATCTAGCTTGTTGTCTTAGACATTATTCAATGGAGTCAAGCCCAAAGAAGTCTATGGTGAGCCCTGTCCTTTGGTACAATTTGAGATATTATTTTTAAGGCCTTTCTTTGAAGTATAATTAGTAAATTCTAAACCAACGAAGCGTATGGTATGCCATGTCCTCTGGTCTGCCTCCAAATGTTTCTTTAAATATTCTTTTTAGTGTTTAGTTAAAGAATATCGACTTCAATTGGTTCTTTAGCTTCTCTCGTTGTTATCTTAAATGTTTTCTTTTATCTAAAAGTAGTTTTAGGATTGCTAGATTGTTGTCTTAAAGTTTTTCTTATTAAAGTATAGCCAAATAATTCTATGGTGCGCCCTATCCTTTGGTCTGCCTCAAAAAGTTACCTCAAAAATGTTGTTCTTTTCTAAGTAGAGCTAGAAGATTCTTGACTTACTATAGCCTTACTACCTTCACAACTTGTTATTGTTTCATATCACAGTCTAATCTAAGAGATCCAATTGATATAGTTCTATTTCCCTATAAAAACCCTTACAGAGTTGATGAACAATTAAATCCTTTTATGACTCCATTTCGCAATGGATTAATGTTTTCTCATAGTTTATTTATTCAGTTGAAACATCCCTTCAATTAGTCACACCACAGATCTATCAATCTACCAATTAATTCAACCAAAAAAAACAAATCCTTAGAACTTCATAACTAGCCTAATATCATAAAACAAAGATCATAGAGATATATTATTTTAAAACACTTACAAATAGAGAGATCCCTCTCTGAATCCAGGAAAGCTAGGTCCTGGGATTCCAAAGTGGTTCTGATGTTCCCCCTGCAGTGTTTGTTCTTGCCAATATTTCAAATCACTGGGAGCCAACTTAATGGAAACCATATTGGGATGACTGAGTAATAATTGTAAAACATATACTCAGAAAACTCAGAAAACTTCATTTTAACATCGATGAATCAAGTGTTAGCCAAGAACGGTTTCTGATTGCTTATGGTGGAGAAAAATCAACCATAAAATAGGTAAAAACTCTCCACCTGGTGACTCCACTAGTTTTTAGTAGGCCTGCTGAATCCACTGGTTTTCCATAGAATCCACTGGGAAACATATTCTATCATCAAAATATCAAAAATACCTAGTCAAGAATACTTTATGGATCAAGTATTTCTTTCACAATTTGGTTGGTGCCTTAAGACTGTTATACCTCTTAAACCTTTCTAATTTGTTGGGTCCAGAGTTCTGGCTTCTAGAAGAATTCATAATAGATCCCATCCTGATCCAAATCCTCTTGCTATAGCTGACAATCCTGAAAGAAATCTTAGGAAGTCTCCTAGACCTAAAGATTCAGCTGTTAGTAGACTAATCCACAATGCAGGTTCCCCACTTGAAAACCTCAAAGACTTGCAAAATATCCCCTCTGACTCACCCCTAGAAAAAAGCTTGTCTAGGATTAGATCTCAGAGTTGGATAACCCAAATAATTTTGGACTCATCCACCCTACAACAAAATCTTGTTGTACTAACTTCATCCCCCACTATTCACCTCCCTCCATGTAACCCTATACATCCTGTTGTAAATCCTCCACTTGTTAACCCTCCATTACTTCCACAACCTCCTATCATGGCAACATGGTATGCTCCCTTAGTCCTTCCTTTACTTTTAGTTTTTCTACCACAAGATTATCAGTCCAAGATTCCTCTATATGATGCTAGTAGTTCTACTACTGCTCAACAACATGTGGAAAAAATGAGTGACTACTTTGACAGACAAGAAATAGATGATGAAACTATTAAACTTAGAATGTTTGCTCAAAGCCTAGTGGGAGAAGCAATAAAATGGTTCAAAGGCTTAACCCCTAACAGTATAAATGACCTCCCTACTTTCCATCAACTATTACTAAATAGATGGGAAGTCAAGAAAAATCCTCTTCAAATCCTATCATAATATAATGACCTTAAAAGAAATGCCGGAGAGAGTGTCCAAGATTATTGCACTAGATTCAATAGTGTTTACAATGCACTCCCTCCCCACATGAAACCCCCACAAGGCCTAGCCTTACTGAAATTTCCTGAAGGATTTGACCCAGAAATTTGTTATCAACTAAGAGAAATATATCCCCTAACCTTAGAGGACATGCAAAGAGGAGCGATAAGTGTATAAGCTAACCTAAATCCCAGAAGGGCTAGATTGAAAATTGAGAAAAAGGTTACCTACAAAGATGAATCTGGACCCTCCACATCAGATACTAAAATCAATAGCCTAGTTAGGAAAATGGAGAGGATGATGGACAGAATAAACATGAATGAGAGATATTGTCCTAGAGAAAACCAAACATCTCCTCAAAACAGGAATCAAAATCAGAACCAAAACCAAAACTTTAGAAGGAATCCCTCTCAACTTAGACAAAGAGGCCCTGATTAGCAAACCAGGCCTCCTTTCCAATAAAACTATGTTGATGAAGATGAGGGAGTGATTGAAGAAACAAAGGAAAATCACATAAATCTGATGGGAGTAAAAAATGAGGATACCGTTTTCCTCACTAAGGAAGAACAAGGCATATTTACACCTTATGGAGAAGAAAGCCTAGAATCAGAAGACTACAAACAAGGCTTTTGAAATGCCATAATGGAAGTGCATAGATAATATGACCTTAGGAGCAAGAAAAACCAAGACCCTCCCAAAAGAAAGACCTCTGAAATTTCTGCTAGGAATAATACTAAAAATAGTTCTAAAAATACAACAGAAAACAATAACATAGTGGCTGAAAGTTCTGATAGAAACAAAAATAAAAACAACCACCCTAATAACAAACATAGTGGTGACCAAAGCAGCACTAGCAACTCAACTAATGCTCCTAGTAAAATGGTTTTAATTGTTGTTCATAATAAAAACCAGCAAGCTGAATTTACTGAGAAAACAATGGCTAAAAAGGATGATATAAACATTTCTAAAACTTAGACACCCTTCAGTATAGAGAGTGAAATTTCCAAGATTAAAATCTATATCCCTCTTACTGAACTAGTCACACAAGATGTATATAAATCCCAACTCTTCAGAGCTTTAAACATAGGAGAAAACACTATTTCTGTTAATCTAAATGATGACAAACCTGAGCTTTTGTTTGGACCAGAAATGGAAGAGAAATTTCAAGAAGGAGGTGTTCCTCCCTTTTATGTCAGTCTAAACATCCATGATAAAATTTTGCACAATGCCATGTCAGACTCTGGTGCCTCACACCCCTTAATTCCCAAAGTAGTGATGGAAAAACTAGGCCTTGAGATAACTAGACCTTACAAAGATTTATACTCTTTTGATTCTAGTAGAGTTAAATTTCTAGGCCTAATCAAATATTTATGTGTAAACTTAGCACAAATACCAGCTAAGAGCCTAGTAATGGATATTGTAGTGGTTGATATACCTCCTAAATATGGCATTCTCTTTTCAATATCATGGGGTGCTAAACTCCAAGTTACCTTACAAATGGATATGACTTATGCAACCATACCTGTCTTTAGTCAACCAAGGAGCCTATATAGGTAAAAACACATGAAATATATGGTTAGCAGTCAAGAAAAACTAGATAATGCCCCTCTTTATTCTATCCACACAGACCTTGATTCATTCATTCTTTACAATGATGAAAATCTTTATGAACACGTGATAGAAAATGAGAAAATAACAGTAGAAAAAGAGGAAAAGGAGGAAGAACAATCAAAAAATTTTGTTAACATAGAATATCACAGCAAACACAATGAAAATCATGAGCAACAATGCAACCATCAACATAGGGCTAACCATGAAGAACAAAGAAAAAACACACAACATAGTGGATATCATGATAAACAAGACAATGGAAAACATAATGTATACCCTAAGGAACAACATGGTGAAAAAAACAGTGGTAGCCACTATAAATAGGACAATGGGGACAACAATGAATTTAATAAAAAATCTGAAATTGGACCTCTTTGGAGTATGATTTTTGATGGTTCTTGTAGCAAAACTGGTTTAGGAGAAGGCATATGGGTGCATAACACAGGAAACAATCATGCAGAATGTCACTCATGCAAGCTAAGCTTTCAATGTACAACTAAAATAGCTGAATATGAGGCCCTCCTCTTAGGACTACAATTACTAAAGAAACTAGGAGCCAAGAGGATAATTGTTCATGCAGATTCGGAGTTAGTCATTAGACAAATAAATGGAGAATACAAAGCCAAGCATCCAATATTAAAAGCCTATAGAGATGATGCTATTGGCCTCTTGAAAAAATTCACAGAATATGAGCTTAACTTTGTCCCCAAAAACCAAAACATTCTTGCCAATGGTTTAGCATTTGCTCCTAGTACATGTCAAAAACCTTATGAAAGCAAACAATACATAGTCCAAGTCAAATATAGACCAGAAGTCCCTGATAATATCAAGTACTAGCAAGTTTTTGAAGGAGATAAAGAGATAGAGGATTTCCTGCAGTCCATAAATGGGTTTGAAATGCCAAATTCAGACTCAGAGAATGAAGAAGATTGCCCTGCTGAGGAACAATCTTACAAATAAGAACCTCCTAACACTGCTGATATAAATTTGTTAACAAATGAATACATGCAAAAACAGAATTTTTCACTTATATATAAAAAGAAAACTTTGAAGTGTTGCAGTCTAATACTGATACCAAAGGGACTGGTTCCTCTATAAGAATTGTTTGACTTTAATGATGTTGCCAAAAAGCCAAAAATGGAACCAACTGAAACTGAAATTGAAGAGTGCAATATAGGCAGTGAACAAAAACCCAAATTGATCAAACTATTTAAAACATTGCCTACTCATATAAAACAGAAATATCTTGAGATTTTTAGATAATTTAATAATGTTTTTTCTTGGAGTTATGAAGATTTAAAAATCTATGATACAAAGATAATTCAGCATAAGATACCCCTCAAAGAAAACCAGAAGCCCTTTAAACAAAAAATTTCACAGAATAAACCCTGTGCAACTTCCCCTGGTTGATAAAGAAATCAAGAAAATGTATGATGCTGGAATTATAGTCCCTTTGAGATACTCAGAATGGGTTTCAAACCTTGTATCAGTAAGGAAGAAAATAGGAGGAATAAGGCTGTGCATAGACTTTAGAAACCTAAGCAAAGTCTCCTTAAAGGACAACTACCCTTTACCAAAAATGGATCACATCTTACAAAGGGTAGTGGGTTCTAAAAGAATTTCTTTGCTAGATGGTTTTTGTGGATACAATCAGGTGCTAGTACACCTAGATGATCAACACAAGACATCTTTTACTACACCTTGGGGCACTTTCATGTATGTGAAAATGCCTTTTGGGTTAATGAATGTTGGTGCCACCTTCCAAAGAGCCATGGATATTGATTTCTCAGAAGAGACAGGTTACTTCATTGTGATCTACCTTGATGACATCACAGTCTACTCTAAAACAGATGAAGAACACTTAGCTCACTTAAGAAAATTCTTTGAAAAATGCAGAAAGTATGGTTTGTCTCTGAATCCTAAGAAACCTCTATTTGGCCTCCAAGAATGAAAACTTCTAGGCCATATTATATCTGAAGAGGGGATCAAGATAGACCCAAAAAGGATTGAAGGAATATTGCAAATCAATAATCCTAGAAATATCAAAGAACTGCAATCTTTCATTGGAAATATTAATTTCTTAAGAAGGTTCATACCAAACCTTGCTGAACTCCTTAGAAACGTGACAAACATGCTGAAAAGGGAAATAGGAGTTAAATGGACCACATAAGCATAGAAATCCTTTTAACTGGTTAAACAAGCACTCACCCAAACACTGGTTCTAATTAGCCCTGATTTCACGAAGGACTTTTTCATTTTCTCCTTTGCATCAGAACATACAGTTGTTGTTGTCCTATTACAGAAAAACATAAAGGGACAAGAGCAGTCCGTTGAATTTTTTAGCAAGGCATTTAGAGATGCACCTCTGAAATACAACATAATGGAAAAACAAGCTTTTTCCTTGATCAAGGCATTAAAAGATTTTAGAGTTTACATTTTACACTCACACAACATTGCATTTGTGCCTAATTTAGTAGTAAAAGACACCTTAACACAAGACCCTGATCGAAAAAGAGAAAAGTGGATTATTTTTATATTAGAATATGATTTAGAAATCAAACCCACTAAACTCATCAAAGGCCAAGGACTAGCTAAACTCATGGCTAAAACAAGCTTCCAAGCACTAGACATGAACATGATTGATGCATTAGATGAACAGGAGGAGTTGGCAACTCCACTTATTGAAGATTCATTTCTGAATTCATCTTGGTATGCTGATATTTTATATGTGCTTCTTAACCTCAATGTTCCTCCTAGCTTGTCTAAAACAAAGGCAAGATTCTTAAAGTTAAAGAATGTAAATTACTCCATTTTAGACAAATGTTTGTATTGGAAAAATTCTAGTGGTATTATGATTAAATGTTTTCCTGAGAATGATGCAGAAAGGATCAAGCATGAGTTTCATGAAGGAGAATGTGGAGGCCACCTCTATTGGTACTGTCAACAAAATCCTTAGAGATGGTTACTATTGGCCCACCCTCTTTCAATACATCCATAAAATGGTAATTGCCTGCCATAAGTGCTCAATTTTTGAAGGCAAAAGAAAACTCCCGCCCTTACCTTTGCATCCTATCTATGTTGAAGCTCCTTTTCAACAGTGGGGCCTAGACTTCATTGGGGAAATCCATCTTGCTTCATCTACCCAACATAAATGTATCCTTACTGCAACTGATTATTTTACAAAGTGGATAGAGGCCATCCCTTCTAGAACTACCACAGATTTAGTCATCATTAAATTCCTTGAAAACCATATTTTGTCTAGATTTGGTTGTCCTAGAAATATTATCATTGATAATGATGCATCTTTTAGATCCAAGAAGATGGTGGAATTTTGTCACAAATATCAGATTACATTGGGTCATTCTACAGCTTATTACCCTCAAGGTAATGGGCTGGCAGAATCCTCAAACAAAATTTTGGTGAACATCATCAAAAAGTCGTTGGAAGAGAATAAAAATTCATGGCACAACAAACTAGTACATGCATTATGGGCAGACAAATTAACAAGTAAAAATCAATTGGAATGTCTCCCTATCAACTAGTTTATGGAGCAGATGCAATTTTTCCAACAAGTCTAGGAGTACCAGTCATGAAACTGATCCAAGAAGTGCAGTCTGAAGAGGATGACATGATAAGAAGGATAAATCAGACTGTACAGTTGCAGCAAACTAGAGAGAAAGTATATAATAGAACACAACTAGTGCAAGAAAACATCAAGAAGTTGTTTGACAAGAGAACAAAAGCAAATGATTTCAACATTGGTGATAAAGTGCTCAAATGGGACTCAAGCAGAGAAGACAAGGGCAAGCATGGAAAATTTGAAAATCTGTGGAAATCCCATACATTATCCACTCTGCCAGAGGTAACAATGCATTTTTTCTGCAAGAGATGGATGGAACATAACTTTTTGGAGGTCCTGTCAATGGAAGGATGCTCAAGCATTACTTTTGTTAAGAGTACTCAATTTAAATCTTTGTCCATTGTATATAACATTGTTTGAAGAAAAAATCAAAAAATTAAACATTAAAAAAGAGGGCAAAAAAAAATAAAAATTAAATTAAATTAAGTTAAATTAAAAATAAAATTAAAAAAAATTAAAATTAAAATTAAAAAAAAAAGGTACAGCCCGATACCAAAAAAGAATAGTTCTGAAAGTGTGTAAGTTCAAATGCCACTATTTGAGAAAGTAAGTTTTTTTTTAGTCATACAGTCTAATAATGATTGAACAAGTTTAAATTTATGTTGATAAGTTAGTAAATGGAGATGTACCAAACTATCTAAACTTGGCTTATCAGTATATTAGATTAGGAAAAGATATTGGTTCCAATGTTAAAATTCTGAACCAAGAAAGAAGAAAGGGATAAAATAAAAAATTCCAAATCACGGCCCTCAAAGTTTTTGTTTTAATTTTTGAAAAATAAATTATGTGTGCAGACTTGTATAAAATGCCACAGCTCATAACAAATCAGACTGTCTAATCCCAATTTGGTTATGTTTTCAACTTCCTGTTTTAAATAGAGAATGAAAATCTGTCAAACAACTCAATCTTGACAGATGCATAGATTAGGTAGAGAATAAAAAGCTCATCAGTTTAATCTGAGATTTTGATTATATAAGTGTAGAAGTTGTTAGTTTCATGTTTTCAAAAGAAAATAATGTCAAGGGTTGTCTAATCTAAATGCACCCAATAAAGAAATTTTTTTAAGAAAATAGGATGGGTAGGTAGAAGTTGAGTTGAACCACTCATGTTTTTTCAGATTTTGAATATCACAGCTTCAAAGGAACAAGCAGCAAATCAACAAATTGAAATAAAATAGTTCTATCAAGGTGCTAAACAAGGCACTAGTCTACTTCTTCCAAAGATTTTCTCTTTGGGGTTCTTGACACCTCCTAAAGGAGCTGCCCTCCCCAGCTGGAGCCACTGTTATCCTCTTGTATTTTACAGAATTCACTAGGTGAGTGTTGATGTTCTACAAGCAGTTAAAGATAGCATTATTTTCCTATCATCTATCTTTAAGAAATCTCATTTCCTTCATTATCCTATATAAACCTTTTTCACTATATTTCATCTCTGCCCCTTTCAAATTTACCTTGTTGTTCTTAAGGGAATTCATTTTGGGCTAGTTCATCTTATTTTCACTCTCCCTCCCTACCCACACTCTCATTCACTCATTCCCCCTCTAAAAACCCTCCCTTCATCATTTTCCCTTATATATATGAAAACAATGTAAAAATACCTTTTTACATTGTTTTAAAACCAAAATATTAAACATTTCGGGTCTTTTTGTTTTACATTAACAAACTCTGTTTTTTTTATAAACCCGACTCTTTATGTTCTAAACCCAAGCCCCTTTATTATTAGCCTCATCACCACATGACCCTAACCCCACCTATATTATATCCCCCTGCTCTTTATTTTTGAAAACCCTCATAAACCATCCTTAAACCTTATAAAAAGGCGTGTTTCGCTTGATTTATATAGACCCCTGGCCCTGATTCTTCATCAAAACTCGTGCCCACTCCCACTCCGCCACCTGTCCCCAGGCTCCACCTCTGAACAGGCCCACCACTCTCAAGGCTTGCGATTGTCGTCGATCTCCCTCCTCGAGATCTGACAGCGGATCGTGCATGTCACAAATTTAATTTTTCCTGCGTTAAATGATCTCCAACCATGTGAAATGGGTCGTTTCTACCTGCCACACGGCAGTCACTCAATGGTATTTCATCACCACCCCAAAAACCATTACCACCCTTCCAATTGTGCGAAAATTGTTTATGGTTTTCCAAAAACAACTTATCCCTCCGTGCCATAATTCAAATGCCTCCGCCTCCATTCGAATTTCCTACTGGTTCCGCCTAAGCAACCAAGACCCCAATTCACCATTTTTTCCCTCCAATAGCCCAAGAAACCATTGAAAATGCAGTAAACCCTCTACGCAAGCTTTAAGAACTAATTTTTTGTTTTAGTGTGTAGGTTTAATGGTGGAAATGCAAGAAAATGCATTCTGATGGTTCAGAAACGATTGGGTGAGCACCTGGGTGGCGATCCAGGGATTTAAATCAAATTTAAAGAAGTCAGAGGCCCTTTGTAGAGGTTGATAATCGATGAAACATGATCATCAATTGTTAATTTCACCCTTTATAAAAGAAAGAACACATCCCCGCGCACCAAAAACAATCATAGTAAGAGGAAATACAGTCAAAGGATTGTGATGAAGAAATGAAGATTAAAGAGGCTAAACACAGATCAGGGGATAAAATCAAGGAATTAACCAACAAAGCAAAGTTTAAAGAAATTAAATATAGAAGATCAAAAGGTTTTACAAAGAGATTAAGTCATAAAGCATAGATAAAGGTAGAAATAAGAGAAAGACAGTGAAACAGAGAGTTAAGAGGCAGATCCAAAGTTTTAAGAGCCTAAAACAGAGTTTAAAGATAAAACAGAGGTATATTAAGCCTAGAGACACATTCAAATGACTAAATCCAAGAAGTTAACTCTTCAAAAGATATTTTGCCACCTACAACATTTTTTCATTCAATAAAATATCAAAAAGTTATTACAAACAGTCAGAGATATTTTTTCATCTACCAGCAGTTATTGTAAAGTTATTACAGAAAGCCTTAAAGTCAAACATTTGATAGAAATCAATTCAGAAGTTGAGTTAGGAGTTATTATTTCAGAGAAGCACCTTCAGATATTTTTTCCTTTGGCCTTGCATGGTCTCAAAGGTCAAAAATCATCAACTCTATAAAAATGACATTCCAAACCCTAGCTTAGCACCACCTCCTCATTTTGCAGATAAATACTGCATATGAGTTTCACTTTTAGTCTTGGTTAGTTGGTGGTTATTTGAATGATTTCTTCTATTGAGCTAGTTAAGGATTGTTAGGCTGGATTTGAGAAAGCTCTGAGTTGCAGAGTGCTATTGTACATGGAGTAATGTAACTGGTTTGATCATCAATAATACAAGCACGTTCACAGGATCCTTGAGCTATGATAATGGTGAAGTTTTCCTCATTTTTCACTGTTTTTCTTATGTTTTCCATTATGTCCACACTTCTCTGATAAAATAACAGAATTTTTAGAGTAGGATATGCTGTCTTGGCACCTTATTTATGTCTGCATTCTTTATCTTTATGTTTTCCTTTGAAAACTTTTATTAGAGGATTATTAATTTCCCTCCAGTTCCATCTAGCTTCTTGTCTTAGAAATTATTCAATGGAGTCAAGGCCAAAGAAGTCTATGGTGAGCCTTGTCCTTTGGTACAGCTTGAGATATTATTTTTAAGGCCTTTCTTTGATGTATACTTAGTAAAATCTAAAATAGGGAAGCCTATGATATGCCCTGTCCTCTTGTCTGCCTCCAAATTTTTCTTTAAAGATTCTTTTTAGTGTTTATTTAAAGAAGATCAGCTTCAGTTGGCTCTTTAGCAGCTCTCACTGTTATCTTAAATGTTTTCTTTATCTAAAAGTAGTCTTAGGATTGCTGGATCATTATCTTAAAGGTTTGCTTATTAAAGTCTAGCCAAAGAAGTCTATGGTGTGCCCTGTCCTTTGGTCTGCCTCTAACAGTTACCTTAAAAAGGCTTTTCTTGTCTAAGTAGAGCTAGAAGATTCTAGACTTACTATAGCTTTACTTCCTTCACTACTTGTTATTGTTTCATATCATAATCTAATCTAAGAGATCCAATTGATATACTTAGCTTGCCCTATGAAAACCCTTGCAAAGTTCATGAACAATTAAATCCTTTTATGACTCCATTTCACAATGTACTAATGTTTTCTCATTGTTTATTTATTCAGTTGAAACATCCCTTCAATTGGTCACACCACAAATCTGTCAATATACCAAATAATTCAACCAAAACAAACAAGTCCTTAGAGCTTCATAACTAGCCTAATATCATAAAACAAAGAGCATAGAGATATATTATTTGAAAACACTTACAAATAGAGAGATCCCTCTCTAAATCTAGGAAGGCTAGGTCCTAGGATTCCAAAGTGGTTCTGATGTGGCCCCTACAGTGTTTGTTCTTGCCAATCTTGCAAATCACATGGAGCCAACAGAGTGCATGAGCACACATCGAAGGCTTGAATCCGCCATCATTTAGCTTTCAAGAGTGTTCCATACACCCTCATTCTCTCCATTGATCACGCAACACAGTTGGGAAGCTTGGATCCTTCTCCTTTTCCTTCCAACTTGGCCATACACATTACCTTGACTATCTATTTCTCTTGAGTGCATGCTAAAGCCCTGACGACTATGCCCTTTATCCCTTGAACCTTCCAAAGTGCACCCTAGCAGCCAAAATATCTCCTGGTTCCTTTTAAGCGCACTAATAAGGCATGAAACAAAATCTACATAAAACATGTTAGAATATGGTATTTTTTGGCTATTGGTTTCTTGTTATGAGTGATTGTTGATACATGTATTTCAATAACTACATGGAAAGAAAAGTTGAGGTAGATTAGGAAAATAAAGAAAACAAAGGAATCATTAAAGAACAAAGAACACATTGAAATCTTGATGATAAAATCACCCTGAAAAGTCCATTAGATCAAAGACCCTTTGGAGGGAGAATTCAACAATGAATGGGAGCCACATGAGGAATGAAGAAAAATGAGTGGAAACCATGTCCCCAGTGAAGAAATTTCATTTCATCTCTCACTATTAGTCCCAGTCATCAAGGAGGGTGACATGTCATATCATTATCACATGATGATATGGAAGTTATGATGTATTGATTTAATCATTGTAAGGAAAAATAATTGGAAGTACAAGAGTCATATATGGACAAAAGAGTCATGAAAGTAAAAAAGACGTGTGATACCAAGATTCATATGTAATTCCAAAAGACATCTGAAAATCCAAAGGTTGTATAACTCCAAAGGTCATTAGGATTTGGAAATTCAAGAGTCATGGGGATGTGAAAGGTCATGCCTCAAGTATAAAGGATCCTCATTTCTCATGTAAATGAATTTTAACCTTGGATTCTCCCATAAGTAATTATAGAGAGAGAGTTAATACTTTTGGGAAAAATTAGTAGCTCTAACACTCCACTATTGGAGTAGTGGTGTTAATTTTTTTTATGTATCTTGGAACTTTTTCTTAATACTCAAAGCATTCCAAGCCAATAAATTTTCACATAGGGATTATGAATGTTTCTAAGAATACTCCTTGGATGTTTATGATTCATTTTTTCTTTCACATGTACTGGATTAGTTTAACTATATCGATGACTTTGGTGCTTAACTTATTGGAAATGTGATGTAATGTTTATAATGATCGTCACATCTATGTGAACTATTTAGCTTGTTTTTAGATGAGACTTTACAATTCATGTGTGTCTCCATTAGGGTAGTACTATTACTTCTCTCTTAGAGGCTCACTTTATTCCCCCCTTACAGTAAGAGAACCTTGATACATATGCAATCAAACATTCATAAATCACACTCACTTTCTCATTCAAAAGCACATTTGTGCTTCTATCTTGCGTTAATAGTTAAATCCAAGCCATATATTTAAGTAAACGACAGTCGGGATGTATTCCGGATGGGGATCCTACACTGAGAGATGTGATGTCTAATTGGGACCTCTTATTATGGATATCCATTGTATGTTGTCAGTATCCAACACTGTCAACATTTTGGTGCTTGAAGGAGGGCTACTATTTTTTTATGGTTGATAACTCCACACACCCTAACCATTCATATTCTAGACAAGGTAGTAGCATTATGAGAACAATTCCAACTCATATTCCCGAAGTAAGAGGCTATTATTATCCTAGTACAGTATTGACATATGAGGTTACATATGAAAAACTCCCAACACTTCAACCTATAACTCGTCGGTTAGGAAAGGCTATCAACTTACTTCCTATTGTACATAATCTTCCGCATAACCTGAAGAAGAAAGAAACAACTCGTATTGGTGCATTAGCTTGAACAATTGAATATTTGATTTTTTTCCCTCATGAAGAGTTAGCAGATTCCTCAAAAGGAACGTCTAAGCAAGATCCAATTCCACCCATGAACGAAGGGTACGAAGGATACCTTGTTATTTTTTATGACAATTTTAATGGTTTAAAAGATGAAGGAGAAGGGTCCTCATATTATAAAATGGAGGAGGAACCTAGCGATGAATACATGGATGACCAAGACTTAGATTGGATGGCCCAAGGGCCTCTCACTCTTCTGAATCATCTCCATAATATTCCCAAACATCCATAAAATTTATTATCAAAGTTTGATCCTGGTAAGAAGACAAAGCCAAAATATCACATTGGTGATTTCTACATGCATCTACAGATATTTGAGGTAAGGTACGATGATGTTTCTTGCACAATTTGTTTTTTTACGTTAGAAGTTAGAGCGAAAACATGGTACCATAGTCTTCCTGTCAATTCATTCCATAGTCGAAGGGATTTTAAGAATTTATTTCTCAATAAATTCATCGATCACGAGACTCCTTCCACGTTATTGAAAGAGCTCATAAATAGTAAGATGGGGGAAAAGCAAAAAGTGAAATATTTTTATCAAAAGGTCAATCACATATTAAAATATTTTCATGTAGGATCAAAATCTCGCAATTCAATTACTATTTATTATTATAGATCCGCCTTTCCCACTAACATTTACTCATTCATTTAAAGATCCACAAAGGAAACATTGGCACTAAACTTTGAAGAAGAAATTATTGTTGAGAAAGACTTGTGTTCGATTATATTTATTACTGGTGGCAATGAATCAAAAGGCTCCAAAGAATATGGTAGAAGGTCTCAACCTTCCTCACGTAGGGCTAAATAAAAAGACTCCTTAGATTTTGAAAGCTTGACCAGAATAGTGAAGCACTTACTAATAAAATTTCAAAATTAAAGAGAAGGTCAATTGGAACTTCTATTAATAGCAAGCCTACCAATTATTTCTCATTCCAAAGGAATAATAATAGTAACAACAAAAATCAACCCGCTAAGTCTGCTTAGAGTTAAAATGTTTTGTTTAATATCGAATGTATGGGAATGGAAAACTATTTTTCTTCCCACCAGGAATATCATGAATAAAATAAATTCCTAGAGTGGAACCACAACATGAATTATCTGGTTGAACACATTTTGGATTCCTTATTAGTAGATGATAAAATGAAGCAAACAAAAGAAAAAGAATAACCTCCAATGGTTTAAAAGAGTACTGGTATTGGACATGTAGTGAATACTTGTGATAGTATCATTAATGATCACAAGAAGCATGATGAAGCACCACCACAAAGTGAGGCCCTTCCTCAGAAGAAAAATGGTCGATATATTTTAAGGAGTAAAGGGCCCATTTTTGAATAGGAGGTAACGAGACATAAATTGAAGGGAAATTTATTAAGAATGATCTCACCACTGACCAATCCTGTTCAAAATACATAAAGTCTGGAAATGCAACTAATTCCAATAGAACCTCCTCCAACAAAAAAAGCAAGTTCATCACTCTAGAAGTGTCAAACGAAGCTACTCCTCCAAACACTTCAACACTACTTGCTAAAGGTGAGAAAATTGAGTATAACATAGTTGATTATTTGAAGAGAGATTGAGCCAATATTTCCACCTTTGAGCTCCCTGAGATTGCATTCCAACATGAACTATTGGTCCAAGCCTTTTCACAACTTTCTCGACGTGATAAATATTCTTCCTCTTGAAAGGTTTCTGGTAAGTATCTTGATTCCCTTGAATTTGTAGTTAATGTTGTAACGTTAGATGCTAACACTCTTTGCCTTCCATTTTTATTAACTTTTGAATTTTTAAATTACAATGTCCATAATTATTTAGTCGATTTTGCTGCATCTATTAATGTAATTCCATTATCTATTGCTAAGAAAATAAAATCTAAACAGGATAAAACTGATGCACAAATTATTCAGCTGCATAGATCTCTTGTCCAAACTATTAGTGAACTCATGAATTTTCTTATACGTTTATCATCTAATCATCAAGCTCGCCAATGTATAAATATTATAATTATGGGCATCCCTGAATCAAATGGCGTAGTCCTTAGCAGGGATAAGTCTAACAAATTACAAGGGTATTTTCTATAGATTGGTCACTTTTATGGCTTCCATACAAAGGAAGGAATAACCATATTCGAGTGGAAAGTGAGCCATACATGAAACACACTATGACACCACTTAAGGGCCACAATAATCTTGTTTCTTTTGACGATTTAATTTCTGGAAATTGTTTCCTAGAAAATGACCATAGGCGTTATCAAGCACAACCATCACCCGTCCCACCAGATACACAACTAGAGCTCCTTCCCTTTTCTCCAGTTGGTGCAAATGAATAATGTAATATATGTGTACATAGTAATAGTAATAATAATATATGAAGTAGCTAAGTAGCCAATAATATTTGGAATTTATATTTTGATGGATCAAATATGAAGGATGGCTCTAGAGTTGGTCGGGTACTTATAGACCCATGTGACACTAAGCATATCATTTCATGTCATTTTGAGTTCAATTGTACCAATAATATTGTTTAATATGAAGCATTCATGCTTGGACTCACAAAAGCCATCGATTTTAAGGTAGATATTCTCATGGTAATTGGTGACTCAGAGGTGGTCACTCATTAGGTACATAATAATATCCAATACGTTTCAACGAATCTTAAAAACTACGAGTAGGAGGTATGTTGTTTAATTAATCATTTTAAATATTTTAATATAATTCATGTTCCTAGGCTTATAAATATTGTAGCAGATGCATTAGGAAATGCAAGCGCTAGGATATCACCATTGAAAAATAGTTTTTCTATTGAAATTGTATATAAACCATATATGCTTGACAACGTCCCTAATTTATGTGTTTTCAATGATTACCAAAAGATACTTCACTTTATCACTAATTTTTATGTATTTAATAACGCTACCATAGAAGAGGATGAGCATGATAAGGCTTTGCAGGAGGAATCTAGTGCAATGAAATGAAACACTATGCCCAAAGGTATGGTGTCCCCGAATAAGTTATATGACCTACAAAAGAGATTGAGAGGATCAATCAATACAAAGACCCAGAGTTCAAAGTTATCATCTGAACAAGTCAATATAGGAACTCAAGAAGATCAAATTATGTGAACCTCAATAAAACATTTTCTCCATAAGAACGAAAATAGTTTATCCGCTTATTGAATTAGTATCGTGATGTGTTTGCATGGAAATACGATGATTTGAAGACACATGACACTAGTATTATCCAACACATCATTTCATTACCCCTTTCCATCAAAAAATAAGGAAAATCCATCCAACGTTGGAACCCCTCATCGAAAAGGAATTCAGAAAGGAAGAAATGTGTGAAAGTAATGTTTCCATTTTCAGCTATTTATAGAGTTGCAAAAATTGTTTTTCTAGAGGGGCTTTATCAATTTTTATCCATCTAGAAAAATTTGAAATCAAAAGTTCGGTCGAAGTTTTAATAAACATTCGACCGAACTTTGTTTTTAGTTAAAACTAACAGGGTAGAGAGGTGAAAAAAGTTAGGTCTAAATACTACACAAGTTCAGTCGAACTAAAACATCTTGAACTATGTTGCAACTCAGCTATGAACACATTTATTAAATTTTGGAATGGTTAAAATCCATCAAATTTTATGATATAACTTTCAAAACCAAGAGTAGCATTTCCAGAATTTCATTCTACTTTCAGGAGATATAACTTTTATGGAATTCCATAGATATTTACTAATTTTAATTAATTTTGTAATAAAATGGATGAAAAAAATTCTGAAGGGCATTATGATTCAATGAAATCAAAATTATGTATCTCCCAAAACACATTGTAAAAAATTTGAAAATTTTATGGTGCATTACATTGGTCTGTCATCTGTAATGGGTAGTTTTTAGATTTTTAGTATATAACTAATATGTTGAGAAACTTGAAGTAGAATGAACCTTATTCAAAATCTGCAGTTTTTTCATATTGGTTCAGTTCAAAAAAATCTAGTAATTATGATATGCATTAATTGGTTTCGTAAATATAACGATACCGAATTAGAATCTGTCTAGATTGTTACAATGCATTTTATTTCTCAGAAACACCAAGTTTTCAAAGAATACACCAACGCTTCTCAAAATGACTTTTTATGAATCCCTTGATTGTTAAATAACACACACTCAAAGGATTGTTATGTTGACATATCAAATGTGAATAAAAAAATTCCAAAAAATAATAAGAAAGCTAATAAAATTTTTGACAAGTTTCTTTTATCGTAAAATGAAATTCTAAACAGATAATTTGTTTTGGCTTGCATAAAGTTGAAGAACTTCTAAAAAATATATTTTTTTTCTCAAAAAAGGGCAAAAACTGTAACCCAACATCCTCCCACTTGTTGTTTTCTTTCCATAGTGGGCCACAAGAGAGCTTAATCATGAGTCCAGCTCTGCAACACCCATTGTTTCTCTACATGAAAAGAACTTCTGAGTGCTCACAGACTTCGTCAATGCATCTGCAACATTCTTCAAAGTGTCCACCTTTACCAGCAACATCCTTTTATCCTCAACCATATCTCTCACAAATTGATATCAAACATTAATGTGCTTTGTCTTTGAATGATAAGTAAGGTTCTTAGCCAAGAAAATTTCACTTTGGCTATCACAGTCTATCCTTATAGCTCCCTGCACCAACCCCATACTTCAACATAATGTCTGCAACTAAACTTCTTCCTTTCTTGCATGAGTGGCTGCCATGTATTCTGCCTCTGTAATTGAAAGAGCCACTACAGACTGTATTTTACTCATCCAACTAACTCCACCTCCAAATAGGCTAAACACATACCCACTTGTATATATTCTTTGGTCCAGATCTCCAACCCAGCCTACATCAACAAAACCACAAATGTCCAAAAATCTTTCCAATCTTGGTCTTTCCTAGTAGCACAAACCATAATCACTAGTGCCACACAAATATCTGAAAACCCGCTTCACTGATGTCCAATGCTACTTCCCTAGTTTTGACATAAACCTGCCCAATACTCCCACTACATGTGCAATCTCTGGTCTAGTATAGATCATTTCATACATCAGGCTACTCACTGCACTTGCATATGGAACAAGGGACATATCCTCCTCTTATTCTTGTGTCTTGGGACACTGCTCAATAAACAACTTTACACCTATAGGAATAGGAACCTTCACCAGTTTACTATCCTGCATATTGAACCTCTGCAATATAGTCTCGACATTCTTCCTCTAGTTTAACCAGAGCTTCCTCTTTGCCCGATCTCTCTTAATTTTCATTCCCAAAATATAGTTTTCAGCACCAAGATCCTTCATGTCGAATTTGGAGAACAATTGGGTCTTCAAATCTTGGATGATTTATTTGTCATTTACAATCAACAACATATCATCTACGTACAAGACCAAACAAATAACACGGTCACCAATTAATTTAAAATAAACACAGTGATCCTCCTTGCTTCTAGTGAAGCCAACTCCCCGTATATAGGTATCGAATTTCTAATACCACATCCTTGGTGATTGTTTTAACCCATACAGAGACTTCTTTAACCTTCATACCAATTATTTCTTACCCTTTACCAAAAGCCTTCAGGTTGCTTCATGTATATCTCCTCTTCTAGATCCTCGTGAAGAAATGTTGTCTTCACATCCATCTGTTCTACCTCAAAGTCAAATGCAGCAGCAACAGATAAAAGTAATGTAATATAGGTAACCTTGGAAATAGGAGAAAAAATATCACCACAATCAATTCCCGGCACCTGGGAATAACCTTTTGCTACCAATTGAGCTTTGTATTTCTCCACCTTTCCTTCTACATTCATTTTCTTCTTAAACACCCATTTTCTCTCGATGGGCTTCCTTCTAGCAGACAAATCCACCAAATCCCATGCCTCATTTTTGTGCAAGGATGCCATTTCATCAACCATGACCTCCTTCTAGAATTTTCCATCCTCTGAATTTACTGCCTCCCTGACAGTTTTGGGATCATCATCAGTTATGGTAAAAGAAAATTTGGACAGAAAGCAGATGGACTATATCTTTCTGGTTGCCTTCTTTCCCGAACTGATCTTTTCATAGCCGGAGTTTGTGGCTCTTCCTCTTCTGAATATTCTTTTGTTGTAGAGTCTGATTCATCCTCCTTTAGCTCAAACTCTATCTTCTTAGGTTCCTTTGGTAGGACTTGATGTTTAACAACATAGTTTACCTCTCTAAACACCACATCTTGGTTGTACACAACCTTCCTTGTTTCTGGGTTCCAAAGCTTGTAACATTTTAAACCATCCTTATACCCAATAAAGATGCACATTTTACATTTATTATCCAATTTGGTCCTTTTCTCCTATGGTACATGTACATATGCATCACATCCAAATACCCTTAGATGTGAAAGAGAGGGTTTATTACCAGTCCATACCTTATGTGGATTCTTATCCTCCAACGTTGATGAAGGTGATCTGTTAACTAGGTAACATGTAGTCTCCACTGCTTCTACCCAAAATTCATGTCCTAACTTGGTACCACTGAGCATGCTTCTTTCCTTTTCCATCAGTGTTCTGTTCATTCTTTCTACAACTCTGTATTGCTAAGGTGTGTATGGATTAGTCTTTTGTCGTGCTATACCACACTTCTTACAGAATTCTTCAAATTCCTTCTTGCAAAACTCTCCACCATTATCTGTCCTCAACACCTTTATCTTCTTCTCTATCTAGTTTTCCACCAGAGGCTTAAATTCTTTAAATTTGTCAAAAACTTCATATTTTTTCCTCAAGAAATATATCCATGTATTCCTTGAGAAGTCATCTATGAATGAAACATAGTACACAGACTTTCCTAGTGATGGAACCGACACAGGTCCAAACACATCACTGTGCACAAGCTCTAATATCTTGTTTGCCCTCTTAGCACCAGAAGGAAAACTCACCCGATTATGCTTCTGATATACACAATGTTCACAAAAATAAAAAAATAGAGAGAAATTAGACATACCTTCTACCATACCATTTCTATGCAATATCTGAAGGCCCTTCTCTCCAATATGTCCAAGCCTTTGATGCCATAGCATGGTATTTTCTCCAAAGACCCCTAGGCTTTCCGCTCCACTTTCAAGAACCACGGAATTGTTGCACCCATCAATAACAGTGCTACCATGAAGCTTGTATAGATTTCCAATCCGAACTCCCCGCATTAATACCAGTGCTCCCCAAACCATCTTGAAGGTATCTTTCTCGAACATTGTTTTTACACGTGCATCATCCATCTAGCTTGCAAAAATTAGATTTCTGGCCAATGTAGGAATATGCAGAACACCAGGAATTGTTCTAATCCTTCCACCTTGCAGCTTCAGCTTCACTTTTCCACATTTGACAATTCTGGCCTTCCTATCATCCCCTAAGAAGACATCACCACCATCATACTTCTCATACTCGCAGAACCACTCCCTATGGGGAGTGAAGTGAAAGGATGCACTTGAGTCAATCAACCATGACTCATGATCTACATGTGTATTTGAAGAAGAGGCCAAATACACATCCCCACCTTCATCTGAGGTGGTTTTTGCCTCTGCAGAAGAAGCATCCTCAAATCCCTTTCCTTTCTAGGGAGCTTTAGATCCGCAGTCCTTTTTGTAGTGCCCTTCCTTTCCGCATTTCCAGCACAACTTTACAAACTTTCGTGGAGATTTAGATCTCCCTCTAGATTTAGATCTCCCACTCGAAACCTTATTCTTGTTTCTTTTCTGGGACCTTCCTCGTATAGACAAGGCATCTCCATTTTGGCCCTCCATATTTCTCCATCTCATTTCCTCTGAAAGAAAGGTTGAGACAATGTCATCAAAATTCAAGGTAGTTGTATTCCTACCTATTGCAATAACCAAATTGTCCCACGAATTTGGTAGAGAACACAACAAACTGATGCAATTATCTTCATATGAGATTTTAATATCAATAGATAATAACTAACTTACCATAGTATTGAAGGCATTCAGATGCTCTGTCACCAATTCTCCATCCTTCATCCTCATGTTATATAGCTTTTTCCACAGGAACAATTTATTCACCGGAGACATAGATTGGTACAAAGTCCCTAGCTTGTCCCAAAAATTCTTTGCCATAGCTTCCCCAGATACATTCAACAATACTGAATATGAGACACACAATCATTTTGTGCTCTTTTCCTTCCGATCTAGCTTCTTCTAGTCTTCATCTGACAATTTTGTTGGTTTAGTACTCATATCTACCGTAATCCACTGACCTTTATCCACCAGCAGATCCTCTATATTGAGCTTCCACAACTCAAAACTCTGACCATTAAATTTCTTGATCTCTATCTTTCCACTGCTCGCCATCTTCTTGCACCACAAGAATCGATCCCACAGATCTCCCACTGAACAGGGTCTACCATAGGCCTGAGCAAAAAAACCCTCAGCAGCAAAGGTGTCCCCTTGAAGCTGAAACTTGGTTCTAATACCAAATGTAGGTTTTAACCCTGTGCAAAAATTATCTGCAAATGAATCTTAAAGACATAAAATAAAAAATAGCGAGAGCATAAAACATAAAACAGATATACACAGAGATTTTCCCCTAGATCCCAAATCAGGACTACTAGCTTTATTTTTCATTATATTCCTTTTAGTGTTACAACACATATATATACATGTCGAAGCATTCATAAACCCCAATCCATTAACCCTAGATTAGAACATAACCATAGTTTCCTTGATTGGATCTACAAAATACTAGGGGCTAAAAACCATCGTCCCCCAAAACCATGTGCGAACCCATTCACAAAACCATGGGTGGGTCTGCCCATCGAAAAAAAATTCCCTGGGCGTTTTCCCAGACCCTGAATATAACACATACCCAACAATTTCAGCGTCAACTCACTTACCCGATTTTGTCTGCCACATTTTTCCTATTTGTTCATTGCCAAGGCGTTTCACCAGTTTCACATTATAACCTTTTTTTCTTCATCCAACACAGTTTAACACATGAAAATGTCTTACTTCCGGATCTGAAAACCTTTGGAATTCACTTTTGAAACAGCATCGCATCCGCCCACACATCGCATTTTTCTTCTTTTAGCTTGTCTTTAACACTTATCTTCTAAGTATCGCGATATTCGCTATGCAATCGGGTCCCACCAGGCATCTCACATCGGATTTCAGAGACTTTATAACTTACCTCTTGTGGTTATCCTTTAAAATTAGTTATTTGCAATTTTGCGATCGGGCCCCACCATATCGCACATCATGCTTCCGCAAGTATAACGTTTACCTTAGCCCTTAATTGTTAAAACTAGCAATGTGTGTTGTGCAGTCGGATCTCACCGGGCATTCCACATCGCACTTTGGCCACTTTATCATTTACCTCTCGTGCCTCTCTTTTGAAACTTGCGATTTAATCTTTGTCGTCCATCTCTCCGCTCTAGTTCTGTGCTTTGATCCCGACCGTATGTTTTCCCCTTTGTGCCTCCTCCGGAACTCTTAAGTTTTGAAGGGAAATGCACCCTTTCTCTGTCGTTGGGAAATTAGTTCGTTTACTCCGCAGTGTAACCCTCCCAAACTGATTCAGTGTTCTGCCAAGCTAGTCCCTCCTGAGCTTTTGAATGAGCCTGACTTGACCCTGTCCGGTGTGCAATGTCCTGAACGCACCTATCGGTCTGGCTCCTAAACTATTCTGCACGTGATCGAGCCTGACTTAACCCACCTTCACATCTCATCACGTAATGTTAAATGTACCAACATATAAATCAAAATTATTCTGTGACACACAAACTTTTACATTTTCTAACATATATTCTTTTTTGGTGTTTTAAAAAATATTTCAAAGGTAAATGCAAATGAGCCACAACATCTGGCTCCACTTGGAAATAGTTCTTTCTTCCACAAAAGTGCTAAGAACCGTAGACTCATGCCTTATCCATTGGGCATGGAGTCAAATATTTTTTGGTGACATATGAACAATGAGAAATATGGTATTTAAAATGGTTGAGTGTTGACTCTTAATGTTGGAAGTAATGCTTCAGATATTTCCCATTCACAAGCAGTTGTATTGGCTCTCCATCTAGATCTTCCTAAATGAATGTGTTATGTGACCTTGCCTCAGAGATTTTGAATGGACCATACCATAGAGGATCAAATTTACCATGCTTCCCCTTGTCTTCTCGTCTGGTGTCCCATCTCAGTATTAGATCTCCTGCTTGAAAGAGAACTTCTTTTTCTTTCCTGTCAAATATAGACTTCATCTTTTCCTGATAAGTAATCCAAAAATCCCCGAATTTTCTTTTGTTTTCACTTAACTCAATTATTTTGTTAAATCTCCTTACTAGAGCATTAGGCTCTTCCCGAGCTTCTTGAAGGAAAGAAATCACTAGTTTGGCCAGCTGAGTAGGAAACAACGCTTGAGTTCCATAAACCAGTTCATAGGGGGACTCTCGAGTAGATCTCTTGGTAGTGACTCGAACTACCCAGAGGGAAAACTTCAAATTCATACCTATTCCTTCTGATTTTCAGCGATTGTCTTCTTCAAGATCCTGACCAATGTCTTATTTGAGTACTCTGCCAATTCATTCTCTTGAGGGTGATATGTTGTGGAATGTGATAATATTACATTATATGTTTGATATAAATTAATGAAACGTGCATAGTTGAATACATGGGCATTATGATTCACAATTTTGACTGGATTCTTGAATCTACTAAAGATGTTTTCCTCCAGAAACTTAATCACTACTTGGTCATCTGCCTTCTTCGTGGGTATTTCTTCCACCCGTTTTGTAAAATAATTAGTCGCATTCATAATCCAATTGAACTTTCCACATTATGGTGGATTGATCTCTCCAATAAAATCCAATCCCCATTGCCTGAAATGTTCTTCAATAAATATAGGGATGAGAGGTAATGGAGCAAGTTTTTTCTTTTCAGCAAACAACTGACACTTCTGACAACTTCTAACCAGTCTGTAAACATCTGCAAATAGGATTGGCCAATAGAAGCTTGACTTGAGAATTTTATGAGCAGTGACCTTCCAGCTATAGTTTCCTCCACAGAGGCTTTCATGATATTGTTTGGTGACTTCAACAAATTCTGCTTCGGTCAAACATAACAGAAAAATACCAACAGGATCTTTCTAGTATAGCTTCTCTTCTACGATAACATATGGCTAAGATTTGAGCTTGAGAGCTTTGTATTTTTTTCTATTTAGTGAAATCAGGCAGGAAAAGAAACATAGGTAATGTACAATATCTTTATACCAATCAAAGTACAAAAATTTATATTGAATACCTGTTTTGGACTTGCTTTGACCTTCTTCACTAACAGCTCCATCCAGTAGTGCCAATAGATTAATTCCTAAGGCTTGAAAATTTGTCTCTATCAACAACTTTGCTAACCCCTATCCCTTGACCAGCTTGGTGGGTTTGATGTCCAAATCATACTCTTGGATTTTTTTCTATCCACTTCCCCATTTTTTCTCAACATCACTTTGGACCAGCACGTCTTTCACAACAGAATTAGGAACATAAGTAGTTATTTGGGATTGTAACACATAAGTCCTGAAGGATTTCTTTGCTTTGACTAAGGCGTATACTTGTTTCTCTAGAATATTGTGTTTGAGCTTTGCATCTCAGAGGACTTTACTGAAAAACGCAACTGGCTACACCTTACTATCTTCATTTTCCTGCAACAACACAGCAACAATAGTAGTGGGGGATGCAAATGAGAATACCTGAAAGGCTTTTTGATAGTTTGGAGTAATTAGAACTACAACTTCTTACAACGCTTCCTTTATTCTAGCAAATGAATCTCTTGCTTCCCTATCCCATTTCACTTTTGCATTTTTCTTCAACATATATGTTATAATCCTCACAATCTCAGCATAATTGGGCACAAATCTCCTCAAAAAGTTTATTTTTCCCAGGAATATCTGGATATCTTTCTTGCTTCTGGGTAAAGGAATCGCCCGAATGGCCTCCACCCTTGCTGGGTCAATCTTCACTCCTTTTTTAGAAACTATGTGACCCAATAATTTACCTTCTTCTAAGGCAAATAAATATTTCTTGGGATTTAATGATAGACCAAAGTTTCTGCACTTTTGAATTTGTTTTTGCAAATTCTTCAACTGTTCATCATCCGATCCTGAGAAAATAGTTACATCATCCAGGTATATAACTACGAACCTATCACCCATGAAGGCTATGTCCAAGGCCCTCTAACACTCATAAGGCCAAATGGAAACCTTGAATACATGAAGTTTCCCCAAGGATTCGTGAAAGCAGTCTTCTTCTGATCTTCTTTTTCAACCGCTGCCTGATTGTACCCAGAAAATCCGTCAACCATAGACAACCTGTGAGCTCCTGTCACCTTCTGTAAGAAGTAATCCATTTTTGGCAAAGGATAATTATCTTTTAGAGATGTCCGGTTCAGATTCCTGAAGTTTTCACACAATATTATCTCTCAATTCTTCTTTCTTACAGGGACCAGAATAGAAACCTAGTCAGAATATCAGAGAGTGACTATAATTTTCGCCTGCAGCGGTTTCTTCACTTCATTTTCGATTGGAGCTAGCAACAATGGATTTATCTCTCTAAGCTTCTATCTGTGTGGTTTGAGTCCTTATTTCAAAGGAATATTATGCTAAATTACACCTTTTTCATATGTTTTTAGGTCATCATATGACCAGGCAAAGACATCTATATATTTCTTAAAGAGATCAATGTATATTTTTTTGCAGTTTTTGGGAACCCCTTTGAACAATTTCACTATTTTGGGCTCCTACTGAGTTCCCAAATTACAATCTTCCATCTCTTCTTCTCGATGTGTTTTCCTTGAATCAACAGCAACATCATTAGCATCGAATAATATATCAAGGGGAACCAACCCTCTAGGGAGCACATTGTCTTTCAATTGGATAGTCTTCTGTTCACCTATTGACTGCTTGAGGTTTCTTATTTCTGCTCTATGCTATGTTTGTTCTTCCTCTTGTTCTATCTCAGCATCTTCAATGTTTCCAATCATTGTCAGGAACTGATTTATTTGTTCATCATTATCAAACACCTGCCAATGTTTCACATTGTCAGGGATAGAAGGTCTATGTCTAACTTCAATTTCGTACCTTAGCCTGGGATTTATGGGAGCTTTGAAGGTGTTGGCTGCAACTGCTAAATAATCAGCCAATCTATTCTCCTCCCTCACAATATACTGAAGATTGAAGGCTTCAAAATAGTTTTCTATCAGATCCCAAACTTCATTCATATACAATCTTAATCTCGGATTCTTGGTTTGACAATGATTCTTGATCTGCCTTATTATCAGATCAGAGTCACCATAAATTGAAATACATTGAACCCCCATCTGTTTATCAACTTGAAGGCTTGAGATTAAGGCCTCATATTCAGCCACATTGTTTGTGAATCAAATTCTAGTTTGAAAGAAAATGGCATGAGGTTACCTTCTGGAGATATTAGCAAGAATATGGCACCTGCGCCTTCCTTGGAGTAGGTGCCATTAAATTAGCACTTCCAAATCTTCTTTGAGTGCAGCTCGCTATTTACAACTGCTGAAGAGAGCTTCTTCCCTGTGTCTTTAGCAAATTATGCCTCTTCATGCAGCATGAAACAAGAAAGATCTTATGTTTCTTGTCTATAAATGGGGGAATTTCCTACATCTTTCTTAGAGGTGGTCTTCACAAACCTTGTTTCCCTGTATAATCTCCTTTCTTCCCTGTTAAAAACCAGAATTATAGCATAATTGAAATCTAACTTTAGTACGCTTCCCAACTTAGCTCCTCAAGACCTTAACAGGAGCATTCCAAGCATGGTTGGGATGTCTGCAACCACTACATCCATGACTATACTCTTTGCTGGGATTTGTGCCAAAAAAAATGCTACATCTTTAATCAACCCAACATATTTCACCCTTTTGGAATCGAATGAATACATATCCCTATAAGGTTTGGTAATTTGCAGGTTAAGCTCCTTCATAACAAAAAATGGCATGAGGTTATGGGACACTCCCGAGTCCAGCATGTAATTATGTAGAGTAAAATCATGAAGCAACAAATAAATATAGAAGGGTGGAATAGAAGGATCTACTTCTTGTACATGAGGCCCAAAGGTGACCACTGGATTTTCTTCTTGTACATTCATTGTGTCGCTTATATCTTCCACTTATGTGAGATTAATAAACTCTGAAATTTATTTCTTGTAAGCTGGTATTTTAGCCAATTCTAGAAGAGGTACCTGAATTTTAACCTTCTCCAACTCTTTTTCCAAACTGAAGGCATGAGTTTTCTTAACAACTTTTTCAGGTTGTTCTTCACTCTTTCTAGAATCTGCCACTTGTTCGGGTACATGAACAACTCTCTCCAAAATATTAGCCTCAACTGATTTGTCCTGGGAAAATTCAACCTGCTGCACATTTGTTCTCTTAAGTGAGTTTGTAGGTTATTTCCCATTACTGACCTGTTTCACAAGGTCCTTTTGTCGTGGAGTCTCCATTGGATAAGGAATGGAACCTTGTTGTTCACCTACATTATCCTGCACTCTAGATATCTTTCCAGACCTTAAGTCATACTTTTTATGTAACTCAGCTTGCATGAAGTTTATGAATTATCTACAGTATTCATCCATCTCATATTGATCAAAAGATACTTTGGCTTCAGCATATTATCCCTCATAATCTTCCTCTTCATCCTCTTCTATTATGTACATAGCATATACCTAATCCTTGGCCTCCATTTGGTCATCTTCTGCTGGCTCTACGAGTGTTTCTTCTATATACAACGGTGCTTGAACCTAGTCTTATCTATTATTTCCCTCTGCGAAATTTGCAGGGGATGTCTTCTGAATTGAGGGTTGAACCCCCCTAAGTTTTTTTGTATGGGCCTTTGGGAGTTTTTATTTTTCACTTCTATCTTAGATAGATTATTTGTCAATTTTTTTATCACCCTTTCCATATATTCTATCCTCAAATCTTGCAATGATTCTTTTTTTTTCTTTCCCCTTCTCTTGGATTGGTTGTTTCCCTTTTTCCTTTTCAGCTGCAGTCATATTAGCTTCAATCTCTAAAGAGTCTTTCTGTATCTGCTCAAGAGTAGTGGCTCTTCTTTCTCTCAATGTAAAGCTAAAATCAGCTTCAAAAGCCCCAACAAAAACTACCTTGTCTCCTACAAGGGGGAGGGGCTTCATCTCTATACGTAAACTATTGTACAATTTGTTGAATTTTTTTACAAACTCATAAATGTCTTCATCAAGCCTTCTTTTAATTGCATTAAACTCTGTCAATGAGTAACCATTATCTCTCTTTTCTCCCCATCTCTAAGTGAATCTATTTTCTAAATTTTCCCAATTATTTATTAAACCATTTGGTAAACCTTTGAACCATTTTCTAGCCTCTCCATCTAGAGACCGCAAAAATAGTCTCATCACAACATCCAGGTGTTCTAAATTCAAGGTAAATGTTGTTCTGAAATTACTTCATTTTCTCCAGTGAAACGAGGAAGTAATTTCAAGTATTCTTGAGGCATGGATTTCATTGGTTGCACAAGATTTAGTGGAGCATATCTGTTCAACAACAAGGCTGGTGTTTCCATATTTACACCTTGGTTAGTTTCTCCTTGGGCAGTTGAGGTTGATGAACCTGTTGTGAAAGTGAATGAAGGTGAAGGTAAAACAGATATGGGAGTGGGTCGATGAAAAATGGAAGAAGAAACAAAAATTATATTTGGTTGAGCTTGAGAAAAGGTAAAAGAAACAAACTTGAAATAATGTTCTTCTAACTCAGGTCCTCGAAAATAAATGATTGTGGAAGGAGAATCTTGTTCCAAGAAAGAGAGTTCCTCAGAAATATCTTCAAACAAAGGGTTATGAGAACTGCTGCCAGGAGCAGAAAATGTAGGATTAGGTGTTGAAGGAGTTTGAGGTTTCTGAGCCCTTTTGGAAACAAATCTTTCTGGATCTAACAAAGCAGGGACTATCTTCTATAAGGTATCTGACCTCGTGTGAGGTCTTTTGAAAGCCAAAATTTTGAAAACAACAAATACAGCCCAATATTTCCTCCTCACTGAAAAACCAGAGGAAATAATGTGAAAAACCCAAGGAAAAATAAACTTCGTTTCTCCATCCCCGGCAACGGTACCAGAAAATGTTGTATCTCAAGAAAAAATCCCTTGGTTGTGGTAAGGAATCAATTATTAATATATTTTATAAATGTATGTCACAATTACCATATCAAATGGCCTTCGTTTAACACCCTTGGAATTCAGTTACTTAATACCCTCAATAATCTGATATAATGAAAGCCTTCACAAAGTCATAAATTGTTGATATTTGAATGGAATGAAAAGAAGAATTGCAAGAGAAACTCGAAATGATATGCTCAAAACATAGAATCTACCACTTTTAAGTTTCAGAGGAAATTCATGTTGTAAAGACAAAATGTATCACTTTAAAGTTCTATCAGGAGTTTATGAAGAGAGAAGAGATGAGGTGAAGGAGTGCAAATTAAGGTTATTTAACTCTTACTTACAGATGTAATTAAGAGACTGGATGCTACATTACTTCACTTCATTCAAAGAGGAATAGCCACAGAGTGAAATAGGAAAGACGTATCAACAGCAACTGGTGTAAGGAACTTGATCTTCTTTCGTTACTTTATAAGAGAATTCAGTCATAAACTAACAGTCATCCAGAGGTCCAAAACTCAGAACCTCTTTTTTTATTTCTATCTACTTAAATACATCATAGTGATTCGTAATTGTTGAACTTCTTGAAACTATTCGACTACCTAAACTATTAAGATAACTTGTGCAATCATACTTGAGAGAGAAAATTCAAACTAGAAATATTGTTTGTCTGCTGAATTTGATGTTGCGATGCGTCCTCACGAAGTGTCATGGTGGCCTTTCTGGTTATGATGCAGTGGCTTCACATCTTTGTAACGAGACCTCTGTGCCCGACTTGACCCAGCTGTCATGCTCCTAACAGTGCTGCTATATGCTTTTCTGCTCGACTATGCCTATGCACATGTGCTTCAAACGATGTCACTCATATCAACTGCTACCTGACTATGCTTCTTCTCCTTTGTTCTACGTTAAGTCACTTACCCGAGTTTGTCTGCCACGTTTTGCCTATTTCTTCATTACCAAGGAATTTCATCGATTCCACGTTATAAGCCCTTTTTCTTCCTCTAACACGGTTTAACACATGAAAATTCCTTACTTCCAAATCTAAAAACCTTTGGAATTCACTTTTGAAACTGCGTTGCATCCGCCCACACATCACATTTCCCTGCTTTTATCTTGTCTTTGACACTTATCTTCTAAGTCTTGCGATGCGCGTTATGCGATCGGGTCCCACTAGGCATCACACATCAGATTTTGGAGACTTTATCACTTACCTCCTGCAATTATCCTTTAAAATTCATGATTTGATATTTTTCGATCAAGCACCACTGCATCACACATCGCGCTTCGGCGATTATAACATTTACCTTAGCCCTTAACTGTTAAAACTAGCAATGTGCGCTATACGGTCGAGTCCCAATGGGCATCTCACATCGCACTTTGGCCACTTTATCATTTACCTCTTGCACCTGTCTTTTGAAACTTGTGATTTGCAGCTTGCACTTTAATCTTCGTCGTTCATCTCTCGGCTCTGTTTCTACGCTTTGATCCAAACCGTCTATTTTCACCTTTGCGCCTCCTTCTGAACTCTTAAGTTTTTAATGGAAATGCGCCCTTTCTCTATCTTTGGGAAATTAGTTTGTTTACTCCACAACATAACCCTCCTGAACTTATTCGGTGTTCAGCCGCGATAGTCCATCCTGAGCTTGTGAATGATCCCAACTTGACCCTGTCAGGTGTGCAATTTCCTGAACACGCCCATTGGTCTGGCTCTTGAAATGTTCTGCACATGAACGAGCCCAACTAGACCCACCTTCACATCTCACCATGTAATGTTAAATATACCAACATATGAATCAAAATTATTCTATGACACAAACTTTTACATTTTCTAACATATATGCTTTTTTGGTGTTTTGAAAAATATTTCAAAGGTAAATGCAAATGAGCCACAAAATAATCCATGTATAAAACCACTTCAACCTCTAAGAGAAACCTTGTCACCATAATCACCCAATAAATCTATATGAATACATGCAATGGAAGGCTCTAGGTATTTGATGAAACATAAACAAGCCCTAATCCTTGAGAAATGCTACGTATTTTCCCATTTGTTATGGAGTAAATCCCGCCATCAACCCTTTGACCATCACCAACAACCTTAAACTTTCATCCAGCAATTTTAAAGATAAACTAATACACATTTTGATTGGTATAAAAAATAACATTAGCAGCCTCATATCTACCAATATTACTTACATGAGGACCCATATTTTTTCTTTAATCCAAAAATTTTGGACCTTTATATTCAACACTATATATCTAGTATTTAAAACCTCTAATAACATGAATATAGGGTCCCCTCTAGTTATTGGTGAACTCCAAATCTAATCTCACTCAAGGGGATCCTTTGTGTAGTGCATCAAATCATCCACCATCCCACTCTAGATCTTAGTTTTATGTTATTATCATTTCTACTCTTATTATAATTAAATAGTAGAACTTATCTTATTACTCTTTGTAGGGTATTCAACATTATCTAATGCCTTTGTAGACAGCTTAGGAATTTAGGCTATAGATTCCAAGATAAATGGTTAAGCTATGTTGAATACATATCTTAATAAGAAATCTAATTCCTATACAAATCTCACAATTATTTTGTCTTGTCAAATTGATGAAAAAGACGACCATGTTGTGGCAATAAGTGAAAAGTCACTTTCTTACTCTAGTTTTCCTTGAAAATACAAAGACAATTTCATAGCTGACATTGAACCAACATCAAAGAATATGAAACTCCAACCATCTCTATATTGAAATCATATGTATTAAATTCGTATTCTCCCTTGTATCATTGATAGCTGACTTGGAACCAATATCAAAAAATATGAAACTTTGACTATCTCTATATTCAAGTCATATATTCTTGTTATTTTCCCATGTTATTTTCCCATGTGTTACAAAAAGAAATGTAAAAGCCTAATTCAAATCTCCAAATTTTTAAAGTTATTTTTCAATTAACTTTTTCAAATAAGACTTATTAGTCAAAATTTGTATGAGTGATAGTTGTATTCGATCATTCTTAATTATGTGATAAACTTTTCAATCTCAATCATCTCTTTTTTATTAAATAGTTATTCAAAATTTTATATTATATTAAATTTTTTTTTTCAAATATTAAAAAAAATAGTAATGATAAAATCTAATTTTATTAATCAAAAAGTTTATATATTTATATTTCATAAATTATCTGATTTTTAAAATGAAAGAAAATAAATATAATGCATTGGCATATAACATTTCAATGATAATAAGAAAACATAATTATTAGAAGGTACATAAGGACATCTATCCTTATGATGCAAAAAAATTAGTGGACCATTTCTATAAGAAAATAACTTTAACCATGATGAGATAGATGTCCTTATGATGAAAAAAAATTAGTGGACCAATCCTATCAGAAAATAACTTTAACCATGATGAGATAATTGATGGTGGCTTTAATTTTATTTTCGTTATATTTAACTTCTAATAATTAAGAATTTGTAAATCACATTTTATATATTATAAAATTTAAATTAATATTATAAAAATATTTTTTGATAATAAAATTTATAGATAATTCCAACTATTTTTAAAAGGACGTGTCTACCGAGCCCGCGTTTTGGCCAGGACGGCAGAAATCCGCCGGAATCCGGTCAATTAAATTTGCCAAAAATCAGGTAGTTGCGGTGCTTGGAATCCATTTTTGACGGTGGAAATGGATTCAGCACTATCAAAAACCCGTGGGGCAACCAAATACTAATGTTTAACAACTATAAACAAGTTTTAAGGCAAAATCTTGCAGGATTTTCTAATGCGTTTCGGATTTTTGGGTCAAAACGCGAGCTCTTTGAATAGGTTTTTTAAAATACTTTCCGTAGAAGTTTACATAATGCTTAATGATTTCGATGCCACTATAAAATTTTGCTCCATATTCCGAGATGGCCATTAACATCAAAATCCTAGACGATCAATGATAGTCGTCAAACATAATTATCTTGATGAGGCCACGAACTTATTGGAGATCACCACCAGATTTCCAAGTTGATGTGAAACACTTATTATATATGTAAGTTTGTTTTTTGTTTTTTTTTTTTTTTAATATATGGGAAAAAGTTTATCATAACTTAGTTGTTAAATTTGGTTAATATAGAATGACTCATTAACATTATTTAAAGAAAATCAAGTTGGTAGTCTATAAAGAGTTGATTTTCACTTCTCTAAAATATTTATGAGTGTTAAGGGATTAATCTTTCCTTATATAAAAAACAAACTCTTAATCAAACAAAAACAATTTTGAAGTATATTTAATATTCTAAACTTCCATCAATTACATCATTAAACTTTTATATATATATAGTATGTAAAAATTTTAAAAATTATAGATTCCAAAATATATATATTAAAAGTATGTAAAAATTTTAAAAATTGTAAAAAATATTGATTCCAATTTTAATAATTCATTCAATATTTGTTAACTTTTTGTGATGTTAAAAACCATATTGAATAAGGGTGATAAGTGGTAGGGCCTTTCCTTTGTCAAAGAATATTTGATGTTAAGAATCAAACTTCTGATGTGTAGAATTAAATTCGGAAGAAACTGATTTAATTTACATATACACTTACATATTTTCTTATCATATTCAGAATCAAGTAAATTACCATGTATTTTGAATGTGTAATATTCTTTCACATCAAATTGGATACCATGAACTGGATCATCGGGTCAAGGTGGCCTCTTTTCTTGAGCTTTGTATTCTAACTAAACATCGGATTATTAGTTATATGGTTTATTTCCTTGAAATAATTTTATATCTTTTGATATGGTATTCGTTTGATGAAGTAATTTATTTTAAATAATAAAAATTTTTATATTAAAAATAAAAATTTAGTAAATTATTTAAAATTGTATATAATTTTAGTAATTTAAAAAAATAAATTGTGTTGTTAATAATGGTTGGTGTTATAGGGTTTGAAAATGCAAGTTTTGTAGTGATTTAGAGTTCGGATCTCGAGAGCTTATTGATCATGGTGAAACTGATCTAAAGGGAATTTGTAGATTTCGAACTCAGATCTTGTATTCTTACCTGTGAAAAGGGTATATGAGAAGATGCACTTTTCTCATGAATTATTTTGGCTCATTCATGAAGGACAACAACTTCACGATCAAAAGCTCCTTATTACATATGAAATTTCCAAGGTCGATGCCATGATTTACAAGGTAGAAAAAATTCAAGGTGGAGCCTAAGGGGGAGTTGCATCCACCTCAAACCCACCAAGATCATTTAAATATGCTCTAAAACTAGGGCCTCCTTCACCAAACCTTAAATATATCTCTGAATCTACATTAGTGGTGGAGCAGTTAGCTAAAACAGTTCATGGCGAGAGGAAAGTTTCAAGGGAATAAAGACTACATATAAGTCAAATTCTTTTAGAAGGGGTAGAAAAGGTATCCTAATAGGGGAAAAAACACATCAATTTCTTTCAAAGGAAATATAAGTGGCAAGCTTCATCATAAAATGGATGAAATCCATGGTCATGACCTAATTTTCATCCCACAAATAAAGCCACAAACTAGGTAACCAAGAATATTCTCACTTTTATCTATATTGTATTTCCTTTTAGTGTCACGATAAGAGATGGCCTTGTGTTGGGATAATGGTGAAAATAGCCTTCCTTTTCTTTTGTCGAGAGAAGATACTAGCCTTCGTTTTCTTGCGTGGAGATAGACCTATTTATGCCTTTCTCCTTCCAATCAATCAATAAATCCAATATCTCTTGGGTTATGTGTTTTTACCAATCACTCTGAGGGAAATTTTTTACACCCTCTTTTGAGGTGAAAAATATTGCAACTAGTTTCATAGTTGCAAATTGTGAACTGAAAGAGCTTATCTTCTATTTTAATGGTTTCTGCCATTCTTCGTAGACTCTCAAGCACTAAGTTCACTAGAATTGGTCTCCAGATGTTACGGTACATTTATGCTCAAAATGATTTTTTATTGTTATTTTTCAAAAGATAGAAGACAAACGTAAGGTTTTTGATCAAGGACCTGGTTTTGGGCCAAACTGGTCTCTCCCTTCAAGCTTGGTTTTTGAATTTTAATTCTTTAAATATGTAGAATGTCAAATCTAGAAAATCTAGTATGGGTGAGGTTTCCCAAATTTTCCATCCATTTGACACATCCAACTATCTTAGAAGATTTGGTAAATTTGTTAGACCGCTTCATCAAGATTAATTCAAAAAGGATTTTGAAAGGAATTCACACATTCATTCACATTTGTGTTGAAGCGGATCTCAGTAAAGGTATAAAAAACTCATCAAATGGGAAATAGGGTTTATTACCAACTAATGGATTATGAAAATATGGATTTTCATTACAGATCTTGCCAACAACTCGAATGCCTACAAATTTTTTGCCCATATTCACAAAGCACCTCTTCGCACCTTGAAGAAAAGAAGAAAAATTGTGGATGCGAAGATCTAAAAGGATCCAATGGTTATAATTCCAACTCAAACTCATGATATGCAATCTCAACCATCAATGGAGGAATCTCAACTGTTAATTAGTACGAAGCCAAATTCATCTATAATTTTGGCATATGGAAAGAGTGGACAAAAACATATCCACGAATCAGACCATTCACATAGTGACATGGAGCCAACAAATATGCTAGAGCACTCGACAATGGAAACATATCAAAGGAGGTGGTTGTCTAAGACAATCCCTTATGCTAGATCGATGTTCGAAAGAGAAAATAAAAGAAAAAGAAACCAATATATATTCTTGGAACCTAAATTTAGAAAACACAAATGTAATATTATGTAGTGTGCAGCGTTATTAAAAGAAACTTGATGTACTATGATGTGATGTAACTCATTTTTTTATGGATCAATAAAAGTATAGACTTAATAATATTATTAGACGTAATCTAATATTCTTTTAAATTAATATAATTTTTATTTAATTATAAAAATTACACAAAATATTATAGATTTTTTTAATGTTTTCAAAGTTAATATGGAAATTATTTCTCTTCAATATCTCTAAATTACACCATTATCATAGTTTAATAATATTATGAAGCAATTTTAATATATTAATTAATTTAATAACAAAATAGATACACTTGAATTTCTCTTTCAATGCAAAGATATAAACTTATAGTAAATTTAGAGTAATAGTATATAATTTAAATTTACATTAATATTATATAATTTTATTTTAAAATTAATTTTGTATAACTTTCTTTTTTTTTCCCTCAGAAAAATCTAAGGCATACAATTCCCAAGGGATCTACTCGTCGGCTAGACATACCATTCCGAAATTCCTAAAAGATCTACCCTTGCGTCTAGAAGATTTAACCTATAACCTCCCAATTGCAAAATACTTAAAAAACAAGAACTAAACTATTAAAACTAATCAATATATAATTTTAAAAAACATAATTTAATATTATTCTTCTTCAGGATATTATTTTTATCAATTTTATTATAAAAAATTCTTGAAATCCTAAATTATAATTGTGTGATCTAAAATAGTTAAATATTTTAAAATTTCTATAATAATGAAGCTATGTATAAATTCAAAAACACGTAATCAAATTAAAAAACCCAAAAACATTTAGTAAACATAATACATTATTTTAAATATATTATTAATATATATATGAAATAACATATATACTTATACTCACAAATACCCAAAAATATATAATTAAATGAAAATTCCAAAAACATATATATATATATATACACCGACAAAGCATACATATTTTCGTGATAATATGCATGCTTATATCTACAAAGCATAGAATAAAAGGCCATGTACCATCTAAACCCTGATTTCATGGGGAATAATGCAATTTAGAAAATCTGGAAGCCCAACTAATATAATTTTAGCTCTCTATACACGGTTTTCAAGGAGCTCTATGAGGAGCACTCCAAAATAGCCCAAGCTGTTTGCCTCGAAAAGAATTTTATGATGGTCATGATGGTCACCCCAATCGACAAGAATTTTGGATTTGACTCTTAAGAGAGGACAGAAACTCTAATACTTATTATTGGACTGGACTCTTAAGAGGGCCGAGTCTCGTTAATATTTATTTTTGGGTCTGACTATTAAGAGAGGGCATAGTCTCTTTATTATTTATTTGGGAATGAAATAGTTTATTAAATTTTTGAAGGATTTTAAAGATTATATTGTGAAAAAATAATAAGCAAATTGTATTTGGTTTTATTTTTATTAGACTTATTGGTTATGAGATAATAGTAAAAATATAAAGGCAATATAAAGAAAAGTTAAATGAACATTAACCACAAGTGTCTCAAAAATAGTCATTCATCATCTTTAATTAACAAAATTACTCGGATCAAGAGCGTCTATCTCAAGCCCAAGCAGTTGAGACTTACAAAAGGCCTCATGTACATGTGCTTCCATTTCAGAGAGACCAACCTATCCATCATATTCCACTAGCTATGTTCTAGATCTTTCATAAAGGCTATCATCTTGTTGCAATCATCGTGATGACCCCGAGCTAATTGCTCCACTATCAAGATGATCTGATGCAACTGAGATTAAATAGAGTCAAATGGAGGGGGAAGGTCAACTCTACCTAGAGAATAAGTTTGTTGATATTCAACCTCCTCCCCATATCCCGATGGTCTAATGGATGCCTCACTCCCTCCCATTGAGGGCCAACACCCCTATGTGTGTGTCCCCTTTTATGTTGCATCACACCCCTATCTCCCTAGTCACCTCGAATTGATAGGGACTCATAACACGTAGGCCCCAAACTAAGAACTTCCATGTGCAATCGAGAACAAGACCAGTGTAATAGAACTACCAACCAGCAACGAAACCACTCTAGCCCCAAGCACAACCCCTGTGCTACAACCTTACACATTGTGAACTGTTGAGACACAACGACCTATAGCCCCATGTCCTCGGTTGCTTTCCCAACCACTACACAAAAGCCCCAGTGACAAAATACCCTAACGCTGACTACTCAACTCTAAAGGGTGCTTGCTAGACGCTGCAATGAACAAAAATCCCACAACAGTGCCTATGAAAGGACCAAAACCTAACAACGCATAACACCATTCATGAAAACCATTCAAGGATTGACCATAAATTGTACCTGCGAGGACACGAAGTGGTTTGGCCCAAGAACCAAGTTGAAGATATTTCCCATTGCAGAAGCCACTTCAAACCCAAACTGCACTGAATTATTCTTTATCACAACTAGAGAACGTGTCCAAAGTCCTAAATAGCCACACTGAAAGTCTCCACTAAAATGTCACTGCACCATACTACCTCCACACATAGCAAAGTTTAACCATCTTCAAACTAGAAGTTGAAAAGGACTTGAATGGTAAACCACTATTTGCGCCTGAAAAATATTATTCTTCTTCACTTGAAATAAACCCTACGACGAAGCCAATACCAGTTAACTTAAATACACAAGTCTCTAGAGCCTTTATCAGTCATGAAGAGTTCCCAACCGACCAAGCTATCATTTATGAGCCATGGGAGGTGACTTATAATCCATGCACTCGCACAATATTTGGTGTCCATCCTAGTTTTGATTGTTAAAAAATCAATATTGGTAGCGAATATTTGGTGTCTATCCTACTTTTAATTGTTAAAAAATCAGTATTGGTAGGCATTCCATGTAAAGTAGTTTTAATTAAATAATTTTAATCTGAAGTAAAATTCTAACCTACAAAAGATTTAGTCATATGTAATATTTAAAAGTTTAACTAAATCCAACTTTACTGTTAGCTTAGGTTCAATTTTGTCTAGACACATGGATTTTTTAGAAACATTTTGTTAATCCCCATAAAGTAATATTTAAAAGTTGAACTAAAACAAACTTTCCTGTTAAATTAGCTTCAATTTTGTTTAGACACATGGAGTTTTTCAGAAACTTTTTGGTGAATCTCCATAAAACGCCCTCCCTACATCCATGATTGGATATGAGAATCCGGAAACAACCAGAAGGCCTGTCCTTGGCCGTATGTACCACGTGAAACCATTTCTCAATGGTCTGTGCACAGTTCAGTCTTTACACGCCATTAAAATTCAGATGGTAGGCGTGCGATTGCCATGATCAGTCTCGGGTCTCTTTATGAGTTTATTCATTCCTGCAACGTTTGAGAATTAGCCTCTGCCCACAAATGTTGGAATTTTGGGAAATTCAAAACAATAGAAATTGAGAGAATGACGCTCTCTTCTTAACACAGAGAAATTTAAAATTCAAATTTTGCTTCTGGACTGAGATGGCATGAAAATGCTTTCTATTTCATTAACAGAACTAAAAAAAAACTATTACAGAATTCTTCCTCAACAGTGAGGGATTCACAAAATACTATCAAGACTGCTACACACGCAGTGATTTCAAAATAAAACTTCTCTCTGTCTCTCAAGAACGCACAAACAGTGCTCTGTTCTTCTTACTGTGGTTTTCTTGCCTGCGGGCTCTCACACAGTGGTTACAACAATACAACGCATTACAATTACAATACAATAAGCCTCACGGGCTTTTTCACTTTATATAGCGCGGCAGGAACAAAACCCAAAATAAAAGAAATAAAACATTTACAAAGGAAAAACCTTTACGGAACCATAAAACTTTAATATAGCGCGACGTACGAGTGGGGACCACATCGCAGTCGGCCAGATTGCGATTTGCGATGGCGGAACAACAGAACAACAAAAATGCGATGCGCGATCTGTGATGGCGCATATCGCAACTTTCAAACCGGCGAAAACATATGGAGGAACACTTGTAACATGCGATGGTCCAATCGTGCGATGGCGCGACGATCGCACATCGCAACTTTCAATATTTGCGATAACACATATGGCGGAACATATATATATGACATGCGATTGTGCGATGGCGCAACGATCGCGCATCGCAACTTTCGACGGAAACTTGGCATGGGCGGAGGGTGATTCTGTAATATTGCGATGTTGCGATGTTGCGATGGCGCAACCATCGCACATCGCAGATTTCCATATTAACAAGACACTTTTCTCTTCAAAACTGAAAGCTGCGCTCTGCGATCTGCGCTAAAGCGCTTAAGTGGTAGGGACCACTTGTCCTCCTTTTCATAAAAGACTTCTTCCTGTTTGATCAATTTCATTCTTTTTGGTTGTTGAGGGCTTTAAAGCCCGAAATGACTGTCTTTATGAATTCTGCTCCTCCGTAACTTGGATCTACGGGAAAATCCTTCATTCCTCTGCAAAAATGACTTCGCCCAAATCAAAATTAATTCTCCTCTGCTGTCTGTGGTTGCGGCCCATACAAAATTTAATTCTCCTTACAGATTCTCCATTCTTCTTCAATACAGAGTGTTGTGCACTCAAATCTTTGCTGCCGGTGCTGTACTCTTTTTCTTCTTGTACAAAGGCACGGCAGGTGACTTTAATATTTCAACACTCCCCCTTAAAGTCAGCTGCTGGGTTATCAAACATACCCAAACATTTTCTTAAAAATTCAAATGTTTTCTGTCCCAATGGTTTAGTTAAGATATCTGCATATTGCTGCTCTGTTTTACAATGCTGTAAAACAATTTCTCCATTTTTTACCAATTCTCTGATATAATGAAATTTTGTGTCTATGTGCTTTGTTCTTTTATGAAATACAGAATTCTTTGACAATGCAATAGCTGAGATATTGTCACAATAAATCACTATCCCTTTTACCTGTTCTTGACATAGACTTCTCAACATTCTTCTCATCCAAATTGCTTGACACACTGCTGCTGTAGCTGCCACATACTCTGCTTCTGTTGTAGACAATGCTACAATTGGTTGTTTCTTAGAAGCCCATGAAATGGCTCCTGAACCCATATAAAAAACATAACTGGAAGTGCTCTTCCGATCATCTACACTTCCAGCCCAATCACTGTCAGTGTATCCAACTAATTCTGAATTTTCTGAAGCTGTATACAGAATACCAAATCTTTTTGTTCCTTTCACATACCTCAGAATTCTCTTTGCTGCTTGCCAATGTGTTTCTTTTGGCTTCTCCATAAATCTGGAAATTAAACTAACAGCATGCATAATATCCGGCCTAGTTGCAGTCAAATACATGAGGCTGCCAACTATGCTTTTATACAAACTTGGATCAAAATCCTTGCTGTTGTCATCTTTACTCAACTTCAATCCCATTACTGTGGGAGTAATTGCAGCTTTGCACTCCTGCATATTAAATCTTTCTAAAACCTGATTCACATATTTTGCTTGAGATATAAAAATCCCTTTCTCACCTTGCTCTACTTCTATTCCCAAGAAGTATCTCAACAAACCCATGTCGGTCATTTCAAATTCATCTTTCATGACTGTTTTAAAATTTTCAACAAGGTAATCATCATTACCTGTAAAAATTAGATCATCAACATATAAAACAACAATGAGTATTTTACCATCCTTTTCTTTGATGTAGAGGGTGGGTTCTCCCTCACACTTCTCAAATCCATTTTCCAGTAGATAGGAATCTATCCTACTGTACCATGCTCTTGGTGCTTGCTTCAGCCCATAAAGAGCTTTCTTCAATCTGCAGACCTTATGCTCTTGGCCTTTTTTCTCATATCCGAGAGGTTGTTCCACATATACCTCTTCCATTAAAACTCCATTTAAAAATGCATATTTTACATCCATTTGGTATACTTTCCATTTGTTTTGTGCTGCTATTGACAACACTGCTCTCACTGTCTCCATTCTTGCAACTGGTGCAAAAGTTTCTTCATAATCAATCCCATGCTTCTGCTTATATCCCTTGACAACAAGTCTGGCCTTGTGTCTCTCTATATTTCCTTCAGCATTGCTCTTGGTATTATAGACCCATTTAACTCCAATGACTTCTTTGCCTTCTGGGAGATCAACCAGCTCCCATGTTTTGTTTTTCTCTATGGCTTTAATTTCATCATCCATAGCTTCTATCCATTTTCTATCTTTAATAGCATCTTCAAAATGAATAGGATCATCAACTTGACAATACAAAGAAAATATAGAATTCATACCTTCATTTGCTTCTCCTTGCTCATAAATTTCTCTAAGGCTTCTGAACCTTGTTCCTCGTTCACTTGGTGTAGACGTGCTTGATGAAGCACTCATTTCTGCTCCATGTGGTGTGCTTGGAGATGCACTCCCGCTTCTTCTCAAGGGTGTTCTCGCTACCGCATGAGGCATCCCTTGCTGTCCTTGTGTTGGTGGAGGTTGTGCAGTGGATGGGTTGTTAATTTCAACCACATATCCTTCATCTTCATCATGAGATAAACAGCTTTTAACATTGACTGTTTTCTCAATGCTTCCATCCCACGCTTCCTCTTCAATGAATTGCACATCTCTGCTAATTAAAAACTTCTTTGTGGATGGGTTATACAATCTGTATCCTTTGGAATCTTCACAATATCCAAGGAAAATACACTTCTCCCCCTTACTATCCAACTTCTTTCTCAACTTGTTTGGAATGTGTGCATATGCAACACACCGAAAAACTCTCATGTGGGTGAATCCTTGTTTTCTGCCACTCCACGCTTCTTCTGGAACTTTGTTCATCACTGCTTTTGTGGGACATCTATTTAAAATATACGCAGCACAGTTTGCTGCTTCTTCCCAACACTCATTCGGCAAGTGCTTTGCCTTGAGCATACTTCTCACCATTTCCATTATGATTCGATTCTTCCTTTCAGCAACTCCATTCTGTTGCGGTGTGTACCTTGTAGTAAATTTCTTGTGTATGCCGTTCTCTCTGCAAAAACACAGAAATTCCTTTGATATGTATTCTCCTCCTCTGTCGGTTCTGAGGACTTTAATATACAACCCGCTCTGTTTCTCTACAAGAGCTTTAAAATGGCAAAATTTCTGAAAAACTTCACTCTTATATTTCAGAAAATAAACCCACACTTTTCTTGTGAAATCATCTATGAAGGTCAGCATGTAGTTGCTGCCTAAAACTGATGTTGTCTGCATCGGCCCACATAAATCTGAGTGGATGATTTCTAAGGGTGCTTTCGCCCTTATGCTTTTCCCTGAAGGAAAATTTTCTCTGTGTTGCTTTCCCAAGATGCAGCCTTCACATAGGCTGTCAGGCTTCTCAATCAATGGAAAACCTCTTACCATTCCTTTTCTGTGCAACAAATTTAATCCTCCGAAATTGAGATGTCCAAATCTCAGGTGCCATAACCAATTTTCATCTTTCTCTTCCTTCTGAAAGGCTTCTTGTGTTACAGCTGCTATACTCTTTCCTTTTCCCTTCAAGTCAATATTGAGCTTGAGCGGAAACATTCTATTGCTGGTCATTTGAATTTCAGCAATGATTTTCTTGCTTGGAGGTATATCTTTTATTGTGCACACATCATCTTTGAAAATTACATTGTAACCTTTGTTTATGAGCTGCCCAACGCTCAAAAGATTACATTTCAGACCTGGAACATAATACACATCAGGAACAAATTTCTGCTCCCCATTTCTTGCTCGAATACTAACTCTGCCTTTTCCTTTGACAGAGATCTTAGTATCAGTCCCTGTGGTCACTTCAGATTTTACTTCTTCATCTAGATTGGCAAACATTGCTTTGTTGCCAGTCATATGATTACTACAACCTGAATCTAAGAACCAAACATCATCTTCTTTATCTTGTGCTACATTACAAGCTAATAGCACATTACTTGGGTTCTTTTCCTCTTTTGCTACATTAGCATTCTGCTTATTTTTCATGTCATTTTGCTTCTTTCTACATTCATTGGCATAGTGCCCATATTTCTTGCAATAATGACATTGGACATTGGATTTGTCATACCTCTGTCCATGAGCATGTTGGTGTTGATGTCCACCTTGCTGGTTGTTGCATTAGACGTGGCTCTGACTTTGACTGTTGCTCCTTCCATGTGAATGTGAAGGGTTGTTCCTTCCACCTCTATTCTGGCTTCTGCCTCTTCCTCTTCCTTTACCTTGACCTCTTCCTCTTCCTGAAGGCATCTGGGTCTTGAAGGCGTGCTCAAGAGATGAGTTTTCATCTCTGCTCAATCTCTGTTCATGAGTTATCAGTGAGGCATGAAGTTCATCCACTGTGAACTTTGAGAGATCTTTGGTCTCTTCTATGGTGGTAACAATAACATCAAACTTTGAGGGTAAGCTCCTCAAAAGTTTCTCCACGATCCTTCTTTCTTCAAGAGTTTCTCCATGGGACCTTATCTGATTTACAATCCCAATCACATGTGTAAAAAATGTGTCAACATTATCTGACTCTTTCATGCAAAGAGTTTCAAAATCTCTTCTCAGCAACTGAAGTTTTGCTGTCTTAACTTTCTCCATACCTTGATAGGCTACTTTCAGAGTTTCCCATGCCTCCTTGGATTTCTTAGCTGTTGCTATCCTTGGAAACACACTCTCATTTATAGCTTGATACAATAAGAAGAGAGCTTTAGCATCTTTCTTCCTATTGCTCTTCAATAAATCCTTCTCTGCTTGAGTTAAGGCATTAAAAGCCTGCTCATCAGCTGGTTCAACAAAACCATCTTCTACAAGTTCCCATAAGTCTTGTGAAACAAACAGGGCTCTCATGGTAATGGCCCAATAATCATAGTTCTTTCCATTAAATTGTGGAAGCTGAACATTTCCAATGTTCATTCCTGTGCTTGGTCCAGCCATTGCTTCTTAAACTAAACTCTGAACTTAAATAAACTGTCTTTCCTTTTCTGAAAGAATAAACTCTTTTAAACAAAACAACAGCTCTGTTTTCTTTGAGAAATACCTGAACTTTAACTTCTGTTGGGCTTTCACACTGCTGGAGAAAACACTGCAACAAGTCTTCTTCTTCTTCAGCTTCTTTGAAACCTTCAAAGAGCCTGAACTAGCTCCGATACCATGTTGGAATTTTGGGAAATTCCAAACAATAGAAATGGAGAGAATGACGCTCTCCTCTTAACACAGAGAAATTTAAAATTCAAATTTTGCTTCTGGACGGAGATGGCATGAAAATACTTTCTATTTCATTAACAGAACTAAAAAAAAACTATTACAGAATTCTTCCTCAACAGTGAGGGATTCACAAAATACTATCAAGACTGCTACACACGCAGTGCTTTCAAAATAAAACTTCTCTCTGTCTCTCAAGAACGCACAAACAGTGCTCTGTTCTTCTTACCGTGGTTTTCTTGCCTGCGGGCTCTCACACAGCGGTTACAGCAATACAACGTATTACAATTACAATACAATAAGTCTCACGGGCTTTTTCACTTTATATAGCGCGGCGGGAAAAAAACCCAAAATAAAAGAAATAAAACATTTACAAAGGAAAAACCTTTGCGGAACCATAAAACTTTAATATAGTGCGACGTACGAGTGGGGACCACATCGCAGTCGGCCAGATTGCGATTTGCGATGGCGGAACGGCGGAACAACAAAAATGCGATGGCGTGATCTGCGATGGCGCATATCGCAACTTTCAAACCGGCGAAAACATATGGAGGAACACTTGTAACATGCGATGGTCCGATCGTGCGATGGCGCGACGATCACACATCGCAACTTTCAATATTTGCGATAACACATATGGCGGAACATATATATATGACATGCGATTGTGCGATGGCGCAACGATCACGCATCGCAACTTTCGACGGAAACTTGGCATGGGCGGAGGGTGATTCTGTAATATTGCGATGGTTGACGGAAACTTGGCATGGGTGGAGGGTGATTCTGTAATATTGCGATGGCGCAACCATCGCACATCGCAGATTTCCATATTAACAAGACACTTTGCTCTTCAAAACTGAAAGTTGCGCTCTGCGATCTGCGCTAAAGCGCTTAAGTGGTAGGGACCACTTGTCCTCCTTTTCATAAAAGACTTCCGCCTGTTTGATCAATTTCATTCTTTTTGGTTGTTGAGGGCTTTAAAGCCCGAAATGACTGTCTTTATGAATTCTGCTTCTCCGTAACTTGGATCTACGGGAAAACCCTTCATTCCTCTGCAAAAATGACTTCGCCCAAATCAAAATTAATTCTCCTCTGCTGTCTGTGGCTGCGGCCCATACAAAATTTAATTCTCCTTACGGATTCTCCATTCTTCTTCAATACAGAGTGCTGTGCACTCAAATCTTTGCTGCTGCTGCTGTACTCTTTTTCTTCTTGTACAAAGGCACGGCAGGTGACTTTAATATTTCAACAACAAATTCTGCCAGTTTTGAAGGAGAGTGGATTCCTGTTCTGTGTTCTGCTAAGCCTTTTTGGTAGAGATGCCGATGAATTGTGCAGGAGGACTGCTACCTCTAACTTCACTCAACCATATCTCTCTCGTTTGCAAGTCTGTAGAGGAATCCATGAATTTCTACAAGAATGTCCTCGGTTTTGTTCCTGTTAAGAGGCCCACATCTTTTGATTTTAATGGAGCTTGGTAACAAAATATTTATGCTTCTGAATTTAAACTGCCACCGATTCATTTTATCCTGGGTTTGTTATGCACATAGAGATATCAAATCTTTTTATAGTTTTGTTGATTGTGCAGGCTGTTCAATTATGGAGTTGGCATACATTTGCTACAAAGCAAGAATCCAGAGGATTCACCAAAGAAATCTGAGATTAATCCAAAGGATAATCACTTATCCTTCCAGGTATAGATACATGGAGTAGGGATCCGTTTTATTAACTCATTTCAGCATGTAGATTTTTATAGTTGAGAATATAATAATGAAAATTTTTGGAATATTGTGTGATTTATTTGAGGTTTTCAAAGTTTATGATGAATATTTCACTCATTTAAAAGGAAAAAAAAAAGAGCAGAAAGAAGTAAGAGTGCAAGATCAATTTTCTTCATTTATTTTATTTCTAGTATTTTTCTTAGTTTTCTGTGTTCACCTGAAATATCATACACCTCAATTAAATCACACGATGTTCAGAAATTTTCATGGCATACATGTTTGAAAATATACTTGAATATGAACTACATAAACTACATCTGTGCAGTGTGAGAGCATGCAGTTGGTGTAGAGGAGGCTGCAAGATTTGAGAATCAAGTATGTAAAATGCAGAGTAGAGGAAGATGGATTGTTCGTGGATCAGCGGTTCATTCATGACCCCGATGGCTTCATGATCGAAATGTGCAACTGTGAGAATCTCCCTGTGGTGCCATTGGGTTCTTCTCATGCTTGCAGGTTCCCATCTGCCATTAATTCGAAACTGCACATGATGAATATTGGCCCACCAAACCAGCAGCAAAAAAAAATATTGAAGCCATCATCCCCACCGCATGGTGGACACGATACGAACCTTTCCATGGTCGTCTGATTGTACAACACCATCATGTAGCTGCAACTGTGGATTTTTTATCATTTTGTGAAAAGACTTAGCGAGTCCTCAACATCCATGAGTTTCAGGTTCGTCGTGTGGACAGATCCATAGTGACTTTCGGCCCATTAAATTGGTTTAAGTTATTCCTTATCCAGTGGCTTTAGTGTGTATCAACGGTTAGATATAATTTGGTACAAGTTTATTTTAATTATTATATGGTTTTTAATATTTATATTATAATTTATGAATTTATTTGTTTCTTTCCCTTATTATTATTTTCAATATTTTATTTGGTTTATTATCGTTTTTTCATCATTTGATTTCCCATATTTAATCTCTATCATTAAAAAGGTAAAATATCAGTAAAGTTTAACCTAATTTATTTTTAAAAACTTTGTCATATATACTATGTTTTCAAATAAAAATATAACCTATAACATATTAAAGTTTAACTCCCTAAACTATATTGATATAATTTCATCAGTGTATAATTATCTCATTGTGTAGTAAAATTTAGTGATCTAAAATATCCTATATCCTTAGTAGTTCTCAAGAAGGAAAGCTTTGACTCTCTACTTTTTACTTTTTTGAATGGGAGAAAATTTATATTCCTTACTTCTTCTTTTAGTTTTAGTCACTAACCTATTACTTTAGGTTTAAAAATTATGAATTTTTAATTAATCAAAATAAATTCCTATAAAATCATGTTCTTGCTAATATAATGTAATTTTAATTTCATACATTAAAATAAATACTACTCAAATTCTAATTCAATTTTTTTTAACAAATATTAAACTAATACTTTTTTTTCTTTTTTATTTAACTCCACATTACAATTACAATTTTATATATATATTATAGATATTTTACATCTAAAAAATAATACACTGCGAGTATAAGTAAAGATCTAATATCTCATTCTTTGGTGCTCAGCTCAATATTAAAATAATATTCATCAATTCTTTGGTGCTCAGCTCCATATTAAAATAATATACATCAATTTGAGAGACGTTACATTTCTATAAGTGGATCTCATTCTTTGTTGCTTAGCTCTCCATCTTAAAATAATATACATCAATTTGAGATACGTTACATTTATATAAGTGAATACAAAACATGATATATTTATCAAACATGCTTGTAAGTACAATGTAGTGCATAAATTGAGTGTATTTAGCTTTTATCAAGCAATCAACTAGGATTAATATTGGATTTTAGCACTTCTAAATTAATTTAAAAATGATTTCGAGGGAAAAATGGATCTTTTGTTGGTAATTAAATTCATGAAATCACTATATTATCATGTTGTGAAAGTATATTGTTAATATAATGCATGTTGTATTTTTTATGTCATTTTAATCAAATTCATTGTTTTATTAGTGTATTGTTAATATAATGCATGTTGTATTTTTATGTCATTCTAACCAAATTCATTGTTTTATGAATAAACATAATATATTTTATTAAATCTAGCTTCACATAATATTTTTTATCAAATTTAATTTTAATTATTATTTATATGGAATAGTATATTAGGGTTTATAAAGTAGGTTTCTTTACAAAGAATTTATAGTTTAGCATCAACATACCTAGGGTAAGAGAGGTCTCACTTAGGATATATTTCTAAAATTTTATATGAATAAGAGGAAGTAAAGTAAAATTCCAATCATTCATGTTTCCATACATTATTAAATAGTGTAACCATTCCTTTCATTTCCCATTAGATTTATATTACATCATTCATAAGGTTATAAAAAAACACATTGCAATAAAAGTTGATACATTGTCAATGATATCTTATGTAATTTTTTCTCAATTGGCTCATTAAAACTTGGGATATCTTCTTGATTCCCTATTTTTATTCCTTTAGTGATATTTAACTTCCTCTACTTTTGCTAACTACTTGTATATCTAGGTGGAACCTTGTAAATGCTACTATTTATAGAGTTAGCAACATCAGTTTCAATAAAAAAATGAAGGGGGCAACAACCCTCAACAAACCTTTTGACTGACTCTCAAGTCAAATTTGGTCACTCTTCTATACTGTCATCCAAATGAAGGGGAAAACTTTAATATCAACTCAAGTACCTGGTTTTACGGCCCTTAAAATGTGATGAACTTTTGTAATTAGTTCTAGATAGTAATAGTTGTGCCTCAACAATGAATATCCCATCTTTGTCTTTGTGTGGCATTCCAAGTTTTGATCACTAAAGTATGCTTCACTTTGTATTTGCATAATTATTGAGTTGATTCAACTCTCCACTTCTTTGTTTCTTTTATATGTAGAGATCACAACCCTTGACACACCTTGCTCACAACATGGATATTTCATCCATTTCCTCTTCAAGTTGAACAATTTCTTACTTATTTTATTAGCATGTTGCAAGATTTTTTTTCTCGTTTGTATCCTCAATATTAAATTTTGTATTCTTTTTCATAGTGTGTTTGATGGTGCCACTCTATGGTGTTTTAGTTTTGGCCAATTTTTGATGTCATAGCATTTTGGACAACATACACATTACCTATTCTACATTTCCTAGCCTTTAGGGTCATTTTTTATTTTTAGCACTTACTATTTATAATATGTCTATTTTTAGTGGAGGTGCCAAGTAGGATGACATGTGGTAGTGACTAGACATGGATTGGGTAGTGAAATGGCTTTGTCCTCTCCATTAATATGCATTTCCTATTTGGAATTTAAACTGTGAAAATGTGAAGTTGGGTTACACTTTTTGCCCTTTTCTATGGAAAAAAATATCAATTTTTTCTATTCTTCAACATTCTGCAAGCCAAAACGATTTTTCTGTTTAGAATTTCATTTTATGACTAAAAAAAAACCTGTCAAAAATTTTATTAGCTTTATATTAATTATTTTTTGGAATTTTTTTGTACACACTTGATATGTCAACTTAACATTTCTTTGAGTGTGTGTTCTTTAACAATCAAAGGATTCATAAAAATTCATGTTCAAATGCATTGGTGTATTCTTTGAAAATTTTATGTTTTTGAGAAAAACAATGTGTTACAAAACTCTAGACAGAGTCTACTTCGATTTCGTTATATTTGCGAAACCAACTGATGCATATCATAATTACTAGAATTTTTTGAATTGATCCAATATGAAAAAATGCATATTTTGAATATGTTTCGGCTCGCACAAAATTTCTCAACATATTAGTTATAAACTAAAAATCTAAAAAATATCCATTACAGACGACGAACCAATATAATGCACCATAATGTTTTCAATTTTTTTACAGTGTATTTTGGAAGATATAGAATTTTGATTTCACTGAATCATAATGACCTTCAGAAATTGTTTTCATCCATTTTATTACAAAATTAATTTAAATTAGTAAATATTTATGAAATTCCATAAAAGTTATATTTCCAAAAAGTAGATTGAATTTCGCAAATGCTTGTCTTAGTTATGACAATTAATTCATAAAGTTTCATGGATTTAAATCATTCCAAATTTGAAGAAATGTGTTCAGAGCCGAGCTGTTGCATAGTTGCAGATGTGTTAGTTCGGCTGAACTTTTAAAAAAGTTCAGTCGAATTGTTTTTTCCCCATCGAACCGTTAATTCTAACGACACAAAATTTCAGCCGAAGTTTGTACAGAAGTTCAGCCGAACTTTTAATCGAATTTACATCGGCTGGAAAAATTCTAAGAAACCCCTCTAAAAAACATTTCGCGGCTATATAAATAGCCGAAAACGAAATCACTATTTTTGCATAATTTCACATATTTCTTCATTTGGGCTGATTTTGCAAAGGATTTTTTTTGGGCTTAATTTTAAAAGGACTGTTTTTGGGCTTAGTATTCAGATGACATTTTTTGGAGGTAATTTTTAAAGTGATATTGTTTTAGAGGCTTTTTGGGCTTAATTTTCAAAGGACATTTTTTGGAGGTATTTTGTTTTTAGAGACTTTTTTTAGAGGTTTTTGGGCTTTATTTTCAAAGGACATTTTTTGGAGGTATTTTTTTAAAGTGACATTTTAAAGAGGTTTGTCTTAATTTTCAATGGGCATTTTTTGGAGTTATTTTTTAAAGTGACATTTTTTAGAGTAAGTGTTTTCAGTTGAAGTAAATCTTTTATGATGATTGTTTTAGGTGAGTTTTTGTCTAAATTTTTAAATGAAAGATTTTTGCAGGACTTGGAAGGAAACATTCTAAGCTTCATTTCATTTTTAGAAGACATTTTTTTGGTGGAATTTTTAAAGTAAGTGTTTTGGGTTGAAGTATGTCTTTTGTGCAAAAATTTTATAATGATTTTTTAAAATTAAATCCTTTGTGATACTTTTCTTAATTGAGTTTTTGTCTAAATTTTTGAAGGAAATTTTTTGAGCCTCATACTCAATTATCATGGGAAATCGAAGGAATTGAAAGAGAAAATATAATCGAACAAGAGACTCTGAGGAGCATAGAGAACATGGGAGAGAATATCGCAAAAAAAGAGAGAAGAACATTCAAATATTGAAAGGGAAAATCAACCTCAAATAGAAGTTGAAGCAGGCACGTAAATGTAAATATTATAAATTTGATATTTAAAATTTGACTAGTGTATTGTGAAAGTTAAATTTTATTTGATAAACTAATTTGAAAAATATTTTGCAATGTAAACAGAGAGAGATATTCCTCAAAACATGGATTATGAGATACAAAATTTTGAAAGAGAAAGTGAAAGAGATATTGAACCAATAATTGAAGATGGTGAAAATGTTGAAAGAACTTCAACTGAAGAAATTAAATCACCAGGTACGTGTGTGTGTATATATATATATATATATATTGAATGTGTATTATTGAAATTATATATATTTATTAATTTAACTATTTATTGAATATGTAAACTTATTATGTGCATTTAATTATAATATGTATAGACGAAATCAATATCGACCATGAGATGTTAGAAAATGTTGACACTCACACATATGGAGATAAAAAAGTTGACCATGTTATACGATATCGTGTTAATCACATTATTGATTCTTTCTTCAAAGATGAAATTATGCAGTTCAAGTCCAAATGTTGAAATGTCTCTTAACATCAAGAAAATTAAAAGAAGCTATGAGTCGGGGGAAAATTTTAAGGATAGAAAATTATCTTGAAGTTTAAAAACATTGGCAAATCTCACTAGCCCCTAATATGCAACTATAAAATGTTTATTGATATACTTGTAAAATTATTCAAATTTATAATGATTTTATACATAGTCTCTATGTAATGTAGGAGATTTTCAAGGTAAAATAATTTTATATTGTAAAATTTGGGCGAATCATTTTTAGAAAAAATAGGAATTGACAATTTTTTTTTTGAAAAATCATGGAAAATTAGCCTGTCTACGAATATTATCCCCTAAAATTTTCCATGGCTACGACTTTATTGGGTATTCGAAAATAAACGAAGGATTAAAAAAATGAAGGAAAATGTGATACACAATATAAATAGTGCTCTAAAGTCAATTAGAAGATCTAGAAAGAAAAGTGATTCAGATGCATGTACAACAATACAAATAGTAGTGGTTTCATCAAGTACTAAAGAGAATCGCTTGGAAAAATCTATGGCACGAGCATTAAGAACCTCACGAAAAACTTTGCGCAAACATCGGAAATTTCGACTGCAAATAGATGTAAATGATGAACTCACTTGTTCGAAAGCTATTTGTAGGAAACCATACAAAGATAGACTTAAAGAAAATGTTTAAAAAATAACATATGAATATTGGATGAAAAATTCACGTGTTTCACCAAAAGCAAGGGATGTCATGTGAAGAAGAATAACATGAAATTAGTACGAAGAACATGCAAAAAATTTCTTGGACACCACTCAGATAGAGTTTTTCAACAAGTTTAAAGTATAGAATCATGAAATTGATGTCTCAATCAGTGTTTTTGTGCAACAAAAACAATGGTATGTTAAACCTATCACTCTATGTGACACTTGTTGTTGTCGTTATCATGCAGAATTTTAGTTATATTATGACACATTCCTTAATTTTGGTAAAACATTTTGGAAAGATTCACCTCCTCCTTCCACTATCCATGATTTCATATATATTTTTTATATATATCCTTTAAAAATATGTAAAATTTTAAAAAATATTGATTCCAATTTTAGGAATTCATTCGATATTTGTTAAATTTTGTGATGTTAAAAACCATATTGATAAGGGCGATTTGATGTTAAGAATCAAACTTATGATGTGTATAGTTAAATATGGAAGAAACTGATTTAATTTACATACTACTTAGATATTTTCTTATATGTAGAATCAAGTAAATTACCATTTATTTTGAATGAGTCATATTCTTTCACATCAAATTGGATACAATGAACATGATCATTGGATCAAGGTGGCCTCCTTTCTTGAGCTTTGTATTCTAACTAAATATGGATTATTAGTTATATAGTTTATTTCATTGAATTAATTTTTATATCTTTTGATATAGTATTCAATTTTGTGATGTTAAAAACCCTATTGAATAAGGGTGATTTGATGTTAAGAATCAAACTTATGATGTGTAGAATTAAATTTGGAAGAAACTGATTTAATTTACATACTACTTACATATTTTCTTATATGTAGAATCAAGTAAATTACCATTTATTTTCAATTAGTAATATTCTTTTGTATCAAATTGGATACAATGAACTGGATCATCGGATCAAGGTGGCCTCCTTTCTGGAGCTTTGTATTCTAAATAAATATGGATTATTATGTATATATTTTATTTCCTTGAATTAATTTTATATCTTTTGATATAGTATTTGTTTGATGAAGAAATTTATTTTAAATAATAATAATTTTTTATTTAAAAAAAAATATAGTAAATTATTTAAAATTATATACAATTTTGATAATTTAGAAAAAAAATTATGTTGTTAATAACGGTTGGTGTTAAAGGGTTTGGAAATGCAAGGTTTGCACTGATTTTGAGCTCAGATCTCGAGAGCTGATCGATCCTGGCGAAACTGCTCTAAGGGGAATTTGCAGGTTTTGAATTGAGATCTTTAATTCTCACTTGTGAAAAGAGTATAGGAGAATATGCACATTCCTCATGAATTATTTTGGCTCATTCATGAAGGACAAAAAATTCAGGATCAAAAGCTCCTTATTGACTATGACATTTCCAAGGATGTCATGATTTACAAGGTTGAGCCTAAGGGGGAGGTGCATCCACCTCAACTCCACTAAGATCATTTAAATATGGAGTCTAAAACTAGGGCCTCCTTCACCAAACCTTAAAGATCTCTCTGAATATACATTGGTGGTGGAGCAATTAGCTAAAACAATTCACAGTGAGAGGCAGGCCTCAAGGGAATAGAGACTACAAACAAGTCAAATTCTTCTAGAAGGGGTAGAAAAGGTATCCTAATAGGGAAAAAAATAGATCAATTTCTTTCAAGGGAAATATAAGTGACAAGCTTCATCATAAAATGGATGAAATCTAGGGTCACAAACTACTTTTCATCCCACCAATAAAGCCACAAACTAGGTAACCAAGAATATTCTCACTTTTATATATCTTGTACTTCCTTTTAGTGTCATGAGAAGAGATGGCCTTGTTTCGGGATAATGGTGAAAATATCCTTTCTTTTATTTTATGGAGAGAAGAGACTAGCCTTCATTTTCTTACCTGGAGATATACCTATTTATGCCTTCCTCCTTCCAATCAGTCAATGAATCCAATATCTTTTAGGTTATGTTTTTTACCAATCACTCTGAGGGAAATTGTTTACACCCTCTTTTGAGGTGAAAAATATTGCAGCGAGTTTCATAGTTGCAAATTATGAACTGAAAGATCTTATCTTCTACTTCAGTGGTTTCTAACATTCTTTGTAGACTCTCAAGAAATAACTTCACTAGAATTGGTCTCAAGATGTTACGGTACATTTATGCTCAAAATTATTTTTTATTGTTATCTTTCAAAAGATAGAAGACAAACATAAGGTTTTGTATGAGGGCCTGGTTTTGGGGTCAATCTGGTCTCTCCCTTCAAGCATGGTTTTTGGAGTTTAATTCTTTAACTATGTAAAATGTTAAATCTGGAAATCTAGTATGGGTGAGGTTTCCCAATTTTCCCATCCATTTGAAGCGTCCAACTATCTTAGAAGATTTGGGAAATTTGTTAGGCCGCTTCATCAAGATTGATTCAAAAAGGAATTTGAAAGGAATTCACGTATTCATTCACATTTGTGTTGAAGTGGATCTGAGTAATGATTTTCCAGATAAAATACACATTAAACGGGGAAAGAGGGTTTATTCCAAACTAATGGATTATGGAAATATAGATTTTCGTTACAAATCTTGCTAACAACTCGAACACCTACAAAATATTTGCCCATATTCACAAGGCACCTCTTCCCACCTTGAAGCAAAGAAGAAAAATTGTGGATGCAAATATATAAAAGGATCCAATGGTTCTAAGTCCACTATGGCTCATGGGTCAAGTAATTCTCAGAATTTGAAGACTCATGATGCCAACACTACTCCAACTGAGACTCATGATATGTAATCTCAACCGTCAATGAAGGAATCTCAATTGTTAATTAGTACGACACCAAATTCAACTATAATTTTGGCATCTGGAAAGAGTGGGTAAAATCATATCCACGAATAACACCATTCAGATAGTGACATGGAGCCAAAAAACATGCTAGATCACTCGATAATGGAAACATATCAAAGGAGGTGGTTGTCTCAGACAATCCCTTGAGCTAGATCAATGTTCGGAAGAAAAAAAGGAAAAAAATCAAACCAATATATATTCTTGGAGTCTAAATCTAGGAAACACAAATGTAATATTATGTAGTCCGTAGTGTGATTAAAAGAAAATTGATGTGCTATGATGTGATGTAACTCATTTTTTATGGACCAATAAAATTATTGACTTAAATAAAATATAATATTATTATATGTAATCTAATTTTCTTTTAAATTAATATAAATTTTATTTAATTAAAAAAACTAATTATAAAAATTACACAAAATAATAAAACATAAAATATTATAGATTTTTTTTATGTTTACAAAATTAATATGGAAATTATGTCTCTCTCATATCTCTAAATTACACCATTATCATATTTTAACAATATTATGAAGCAATTTTAACATATTAATTAATTTAGTAACAAAATAGATACACTTGAATTTCTCTTTCAAAACAAAGATATAAATTTAAGGTAATAGTTTATAATTTAAATTTATATTAATATTATATAATTTTATTTTAAAAGTCAATGTTGTGTAACTTTTTCATTTTAAGATACTATTCCTAAAAGATCTACCGGTAGTATAAACAAGCAGGAACTAACTCTAAGGGAGTCAGGAAATTTAACTCCCAAGTACCCAAGTACAAGCTACTTAAGTAACAAAAACAAAACCATTAGAACTTATATCTATATATATATAATTTAAAAAACATAATTTAATCATTATTCTTTTTCACGACATTCTTTTTATCACTTTTATTATAAAAATTTCTTGAAATCCTAAATTATAATGGTATAATCTAAAATATTTAAACATTTTAAAATTTTTATAATACTAAATCTATTTATAAATTCAAAAACATATAGTCAAATGAAAAACCAAAAACATTTAATAAGAATTATGGATATATAAAGCATACATATTTTCGTGATAATATGCATGCTTATATCTACAAAGCATAGAATAAAAGGACATGTACTATAGAAACCCTGATTTCATGGAGAATCACGCAAATTAGAAAATCTGCAAGGCCAACTAATATAATTTTAGCTCACTATACACGGTTTTCAAGGATTTCTGTGAGGAGCACTCCAAAATAGCCCAAGTTGTTTGCCTCGAAAAGAATTTTATGATGGTCATGCTCAGTGATCAAATTTGAACACGTTAGAGCCCTTCAAAGGGTCTCTGGCACGTCAGAGAAGTAAGGAGCCAAATTTACTAGTCAAAAAAAATTTAATTTTGAATTTTTACAAGTTTTGAAAGAAGATTGAATAATACTATAAAAAAAATTCAGAAGTGCTATCCTGTCAGCGCCCGTCACATTTTCTTTTGCCAGTGGTGGACGGGTCATGGCCCACGGGTACACTATGGTACTGGTGACTCGTTAATAGTTATTACCGCTAGTGAGATTGTTGTTGGAGAGCATCAGGATTCAGGATACTCAAATTTCTACAACTGCCAAGCTGGCTTGGGATATTTCCCTCCAATTCATTATCTCCCAACTGGAGCTCCCTTAGACGAACGAGTCGCCCCAATTGAGGCGGGATATGACCGTGGAACGCATTGCGTGGCAGGAGGAGTGAGTGGAGAAAGGACATATTGCCGAGCGAAGGAGAAATGGAAGTCGTGAGTGAACTGTGACGGGTCTTCGTGGCTGACTCGTCACTGGTCAGTGGTCACTCCAGTCTTGTAAAGGTTGCTACCCAGTGGAATGTGGTAGCGGAAGCATTGAAGGAACAACATTGAAGAAAATTAATGACATTGCCAACTCCAAGCCGACTGGCAACGACCGTGATAATTTTCCTTACCAACTTCCAAGTTGTGACTCGAGCTTCAAACTCAGAGCTAAGGATTTTCTTTTCATCGCGTTGGAGAAGAGAAGAACTGCAACCTGCAAATTTGCAACCTGTAGCGAAAGAGCTATTCCTCAGTCTCACTGCTCAGGACTCAAGAGTGTCAGGACTCAGGACTCAGAGCTCAACGATAAAATATTTTCAATCGGCTGCACAAACAACCAGGTACTCAAAACCCTTGAATCCGTCCCTCTTTCAGGCCTGTCTGTGTATACACAATTCCATATTGTTTATGTTCAGGACTTCAAAATCAAAGATACGGTATGGGGACAACTTGGGGACATGTGCTCCTCAATTGAGTGCACTAGAACCTCAGAATCTCAACTGTTATTAGTGTCCTCCAAGTTCGCAACATAATATTTTCTTCCTCCATATCTAATTATCATGCTGAACAATGATACATCATCTTCAAGATGTTTACATGCTCGAATCTCTTTCATGTCCACAGTGGCTTCCAAGAAAATTAATTATGAAGAATATTTTTCTTGTGCAAAAGACAGCCATATCCTACCAGAATTTAGAGGTGAACCTAAAATCTCAATCTAACACGATAACATTTTGCACACAATATACAAAACTGCAAATTGGGAAACCCAGAAAACGTAACATGCCTTTCATATTGAGCGACATCAATCAAGCTTGTCCTCTTTCCCATTCCATTATAGTTGCAAAGGCTTTTCAGAAAATATTCCTGAGCATCCCAACTTTGTGGCAACGTAACTTGTAAGGTGTGGAAATTATCCAAGGGAGTCAAACAAGATTAAACTCAGAATACCGTGTTACAAGATTATTCAAATTACTTGCTTACAAAAGAATCCCCAAACACACTGAGTCACTGACTCGACTGACTCTATTTCAGGAAACTGTAGAAAATCAGTCATAATTTTGATCTCAACATTTAACCAAAATATATATATTAAAAAAAAAGAGAGAAAGCAACATACACATCAATTTTTAGTTATGTAAACCTCTCCCTGTTAAGTGAACTATCCTAAGAATCCCACGTCAACTATCACTCCCATGGTCCCATGGGTTCCTCGGGCTTTGAATGGACATTAAGAACCCTCCAGGCTCCCTCACCTTTGGCTTTATTCCTCACCCTGTTCCCTAGCCTACCATCTTAGAATGTCTCGCTCTGGTGTTACAGTAACACCAGAGCGAGACATTCTAAGATGGTAGGCTAGGGAACAGGGTGAGGAATAAAGCCAAAGGTGAGGGAGCCTGGAGGGTTCTTAATGTCCATTCAAAGCCCGAGGAACCCATGGGAGTCGGAATCCCTCAAACTTGAAGTTGGGACATGATATTTTTCAAAGTAGGATTTAAATGCTGAAATATAATTTTCCCAGAAGTCTGGGCTCTCAGTATCATAAGCAGGGAGTTGGTCCAACATCAAAATAAGACATATCATATGCTGACTAGTTATTAATTGTCCCAATATATATATTCGATCCTCGGGCATACAATCATGAATTTCCCTTTTTGTCCACCATACTGGTCTTCCCAGAGGTTCACATTGCTGGAGGAAATCTTGCTCCTCTTACATCTATTGAAGTCTTCACACCCGTCATCACAAGGGTTCTTATAAAATCTCAGATAGGAAGTTCTCTCCTTGATTGGTTGTACTCTGTCCTGATCATTCCCACTATCTTTAGGTATACACAATAAAACTTTGATAGGGTAAATTGTAATCCCCTTACCACTCTCGCATTCTCCTGCTCCTCCATTAAAACTTGCTAATGCTGCCAAATAGTTTGAAAATGATGTCAGGTCCACTGAAGCTTCAGATTGAGGGAAGAAGTAAGCCCCAGTCTCCTTGACACCCACTTTAGGAAAACTCTTTCCACCATGTAGGATTTCTATCAGCCCTTTCAGATCTAGAATTTTGTTCCAATTCCACTTTATTGATCCTAACTTAACATGCTGGTTTCTGCGGTTAGGGTCTCATCAAACTTCCATTTAGTAATTTTTTCCATGCACATTGCAATATAAACCACTAATCTTCTCATTGACAGATAAGGGGCCAACAACATCCACAGGTTGTTCATGACCCGCTTTATTGGAACTAGGGACCAATAATTGATCTATTCCCTTCTTTGGGAGGTACTCTTCAGCATAAATTCTATAATAATTATGGGATTGCCCTCAAAAGACACCACTTATGATCTTGGATTCAGCTTTAAAAAATATTACACTCATCATCCAAGTCCAAGTTGCGTTTAACGATGGCCTCCTTTGTTTGGCTAGCAATGCTTCCTTCTTCAATTTTTGGGCATGAGACTTCCCATATAGCAGCATCATCATGGTTTTAGCTTCATCCTCTAAATCCTCCTTGATCTATAGGATCATTATCAGGAGAATATTCTTATCCCAACACTTCCTCTTCATCTTCATCAAGGCTGTCATATAACTATTCTTTTGGGACAGTAGGGACATTATTGGTTTCATATTTCTCTGAAACCAATATTGATCTTTCGAGAGGTTATGAAGGCCTAATTCAAGTGCCACAGCCTCATCAGCCTTATCTTTACAGATGTGTCACCTCTCTCTCTCTATATATATAGATATATCTCATCTAAAGCCAAGTGGTCCTTCTTATTTAGACTCTACACCATTCAATCTCATATTAGAACCATGGATGCTCAACAATGGGTTTGAATTTTCAGCATGCCATGTAAATCTGATTCGTAAGACTCCAAAGTGGCCATGCAGTGAAGTTGGCAAGTGAACTCATAATATAAGGTTTGAAGCCACCCATAGTCAAAGGGGCCCTTCTCTTAGCTTCTTCACATGCAATGATATTCACCATATCATATGCCAAACAGTGCTACTTCAATTTTGTCCAAATCAATATTTGATGATTTGGATGAATGTCATATAGATCTGATATTGGTTTTTCAGTTCAACGCGCAGTGCAAAAATTCAGCCTTGAAATAATTCCAACCACCGCATTCATTCTCCCTAACTCTGCCATTCGTTGTGTACCAAAAACAAATCTTGTCATATTTTTTCTTTGAAAGCTGAAGCAATGCATAATCAATTAAATTTTTGACTGGTGTACTTTCTTACTAGTCTAGCTGGGCATGTACGCGGCCCTGTGAATTCCATTTCCTTTCATATTTCATTTTGTTGTGTATGTAGAAAGTGATGTTTATGTTGTTTTTTTAGTTCTTGCGAAAACAGAGCTCAACAGGGGTGTTTTTCTTGTGTTTAAATAGAGAGCTGAAACAAGGATCTTCTGATGTGGTTAAAAGGAGCAGCATCTCTGGTTTTGTAGTGAAACTTCTCTCGGAAATTAAATGTAAATTACATTTCTGTTTGACTACCGTATGCTCTGTTCTGAATTTTTTTGGATCTCTGCCTTAGTTTTCTTAGGATCTCTGCCTTACTCTCTTTTTTTAGGATCCCTGCCTTCCTTTTTTAGAAAAATACAGCTAAAACAACACTAAAATATCTCCACCTAGCGTGCTACTTCAATTTTGTCCAAATCAATATTTGATGATTTGGACGAATGTCATATAGATCTGATATTGGTTTTAGATGCCTCGTCCCTTTCAGATGGAAATGCCCCTTTCCTCCATGTTCGATCATCATCCATAAGAGGGAAATGTTAAAATTTAGATGCTTGCTAGCTGGTTTCTTGTCTACTGTAGGGCATAAAATTTGCCTGGACAAGTGCAACTCAGTGGCATCTTAAAAAATCTGCTCCAACTGGTTGAAGCTACTACAGGATGTTTGGACAGGCTGATGGTAATCCATTTCCAAATGAACATGATCACTGCAATTATCTTGTGATGAAAAAACTGGACAGTTAATGAGGGTAGGAAAAATATCATTATATAACCAGTGTTGTGGATGACTATTATAGCTGGAATAAAACATTATTGAGTTTATGGACATGATCTGACCCCATATTAGTTTCATTTCCCCGTGATCTTTATCCATGTACTGTACACTGTTATTCCTATTATTTATGTGTGTTTTACCCATGGAATCTGAAGTATAAGCTTCAAAATTAACCCTTTCTCTGACAAGCACATGGATGGAAATGGAACTAGAATTTTCTGACCTGATATGATTATGAGTCCGTAGATGAACAACGCTCTAGCATTATGTCCCCATTAACAAATATATGCATGCATACATTTATGACAACCTTCCAATATCACACAGTAACATGAATAGTAATACCTACCAGTGCAAACTTCTCATTTTGTAGCCCTCGTCCTACTGTTACTAATACTGATCCCAAAGAGTCGAGGGGAAGCATGGTATCGTTCCCCATCAAATCAACTTATACTTTACTGGATTCCAACCGTACCATTTTGTTTTGAATTGACAAGTTTTTATATGAAATTATGTACATTTGCAAAAGTTTGAAGATAAAAACCTAAGATTTTACATAGGTACATTTTGCAGAATTCTTTAAGTCTGTCATTTCAATTCAAGAATTCGACAACTGTAAAACAAAATCGTCTCTATGATATTTCTGTGATTACTGAATACTATCTTGGGAGAAAATTTTCTATGACGCTACTTAAAGGTACTTGACACTGATTCATAATGACACTGTGTGTGTGTTTAGGTGGTATTTGAAATAATTGGGTGTTTTGAAATAGGAGTTGTCTAGGAGGCTACCACCTGCCCCACAAGCCTTCCAATAAGCTGCCTTTCTCAACCGCATTCCTTTGGCTTTGCATGCTTTCCACCGTACATTATTAATTCCTCTAGATCAGTGATCGAATAGGCCGACAAAATATTGACAACAAATCCTTTTACAGATTCTATCCACTCGCAGCTAGTGGCCTCAAAACAATATGTTGCAGTACAATACTTTAAACTCCTTTCTGTGATTATTAGACACTCATTATCCACAAATTTGTCATCCAGCTTGGTGAAGCTTTCAATGATTGTGGACTCTACATAATGATAAAGCCACTCTCAGATATCCAAATGGCCCGCCACCATGACTTTTACAGTGACCAGGCAACAAAGTCGTTCTCAGATATCCAAATGGTCCACCACCGTGACTTTTACAGTGAAAAGACATCTTAATTTATGACTGCTTATTGTATTACACATACAGAATCAAGCATGAGTTATAGTGCTTTACACAGTTCATTGAAGAATTATGTGCTTCTGTATGTTTTAAGCATGCCTGCAAATTTTTTTTTTTATTTATATTGATTTTAGATAATTGTTTTTATATTTTAAATAAAGGATCACCATACATCTTATCCTGTATAATTTTTTTCCTTATTAATTTGGAAAGAGTTTTAGATTTTTTTTCTTATTAATGTGTTTTTCTACATTAGTTTTCATATGAAGTTTGTTGTCTACTGTCTTGTTTTCAAAGAATCTGTGTGTTTTATATTAATTTGTATTTTTATATTTCTTGTTTTGTTGATTGATTATGATTTACAGGTATAAAATTCCACCTCTTGGTCGCCCAAAAAAATATCTGAAACAACGTTCACTTGCTGATGCATTTGGTATCTCTCAATGCTCTAATCAACTGCACATTTCTGAAAATGAAGTATATGATCATGTAGATGGGGACCATGAATCAGATAGTGCAGAACTTCTTGAAGAGGAACTGACATCCAAGAGGTACAAAAGGACATTCAAGTCCAAATGGAAGATGAGATTTCCATGGGCATATGCTGTAAAAGATTGTAATGGCGTTGAAAGGATAAAATGTTCATGGTGTGTAAAATTTAAAAGGGAAACTCCATTTGCTAAATATGGAAGCACAACTCTTCAAGTTAATGCTTTAAACATCCATGCAGCATCAGAGGCTCATAAAATTTCTTTGCAATTTTTAGAGGCAGAAAGAAAACAGAGTACTCGTCCAATTACAAAACATGTAGAGCTAATGGTTGATGCTCAGAAAGGGAGAATTATATCAGTTATTGAGAACATGTATTTTGTTGCAATACATGATTTACCTTTGGAAGTATAGAAGTCAATTTGTGACTTGAACAGGTATAAAAACACTCCTCACATGCCTTTAACAGATGAATATTCAGCATATACAAATACAACATCTGGAAAAGAATTTTTAGACGCTGCTAAGGAGGTATATTGGAGAAAATTAAAAGATGAGATTTTCCAAAGCCTATATTACTCACTTTTACTTGATGAAAGCACTAATCGGACTATGGTGCAACATTTGATTGTTTATATTACATATTTTACAAATGAAGGAAGAGGCCCATGTGCTACAAAATTCATACAGTTGCTACAGATTAAGGATGGAACATCACAATCTATGTATGATGCTGTGATATCTCTTTTAGCAGACATGAATCTATCCATGACAAAGTTAGTTGGATTTGAATCTGATGGAGCATCATCCATGAGGGGTATTCGTGAAGGTTTATCTCTAAGATTCGTCGACATGCCCCTCATTTATTAGATATCCATTGTATTGCTCACCGAGAAGCATTAGCAGCAAATGATGCTTCATCATATTTTGAAGAGTTGCAAGCTATTGATAAGTTTGCAAACAAGATCTATTCATGGTTAGGGAAATCTACTAAAAGACATGGAGAATTGAAAGAGCTAATGGAGTCATTTCAAATCACAAGGCTAGAAGTGTTACAAATTCATCATATTAGATGGATTTCTAGAGGAAAAGTCATGGAAAGACTTGTTAAGCTCATGCCTGCTTTGTTAAGAGACTGGGAGTTAGTGGAGATGGCTACAATATTTCAGGTTCAATTTTGCATCCACTTACTTGCAGATGTGCTTATTGAGTTAAATAAGTTGAATCAGAAGTTTCAAGAGGATCATGTTGACATTACATCTATTGGAATGACTTTGGATATCACTATTAGCTTGCTTCATAAGCGATTTCTAAGAGGCACATTTGGGGCAGGTGTAATGCACACATCATCTTTTTTAAGTAAAACAAAAAAAGGAACTCTTGAGTTTGCAGATTGTACAGGTATAGTACATGTACATGAATTGAGGTTTGAGAGTTTTCCGAAGTCACAAAGATCAGGGACACTAGATGACTGTGTTATGCTGGGAAAAGGTTTTGTAATGAAGGTGATTGACTCTCTAAATGCAAGGTTCACAGATTTGCCTATTTTTAATGCAGCTAAGTTTTTTAGTCCTCGTAATTATTATGAGGATGTGGATGATAGAGACAATAAAAAAAGAAGATGGTTGACATGTTTATGTGAAAAATTCAGTGGTGGAGGCTTGCTTTTTGTGGACAGCATTAAATGTATGGGTGAAATGGATGAATTTATATGTACTATTTATAAATCTTACCCAAAAAAGCATATGTTTGGAGCATGGGATCTATGTGGAGGTGAAATTGAATGGTTTGAAAGATTTCCATGCTTAATGCAGCTACGGCAAGCTATTATTGTTATTCCAGCTAGTACAGCCGTATGTGAAAGATGCTTTTCAAAATTAAATCGAATAAAAAATGATGATAGATCAAAACTTTCTTTAAAAACATTGGATATGTTAATGTTTCTCTCTCTTAGTGCACCTCATGCTCTAAATGAGGTAGATTGGGATGCTATTTATGATGAATGGAAAGAGATGAAAACTCGAAAACCTCTTCCACTATGAGAATAGATTGAAAGAACTAGTGAGCTTCAGTGTTTATGACCATCACTATCTTACTCTATCAAGCACTTAAAAGAACAATTTTGGTAAGTGATTTTTTTAGTTTTATACCATTTGACTTTTACTTTCTATTTTATAATATCTTTCAAGTTTTATTATGTTTTTTTTTATTAACATATTGAATTTAATCATTGTAGGGTATCACACAAGAGATGTTAAGCTAGAGGACCATAACTGTCAAAGGTTTACAACTGAAAAAAGAAGCTATCTCGGATCAATTTTGCGGCCAAGTCAAGGGACTGTTCCAATTATTTGAGATGTGTAATTATTGGAAGTCTTAGCATTCCAAAAGAGTTTTAATATACAATAGAACAATTTAAGCAATGCAAGATGGAACCTCCTTCACTATTGTATATGTAAAAGTCTTTTATTAACATAAATATTGATGATTTTGTCTTTCTGAAAATGAAATGTAAAAATAATGTATTGTGGTCAATTGAAATGTTTTTTTTTTAAGCCCTTCATCATTGAAGGGCGACATAAATATATGCCCTTCTAATTGAAATTAAAACCTGCCCTTCAAATTTGATCACTGGTCATGATGGTCACCCCAATCGACAAGAATTTTTTGGATTTGACTATGACAGAAACTCTTTAATACTTATTATTGGACTGGACTTTTAAAGAAGGCCGAGTCTCGTTAATATTTTTTTTGGATTTGAATATTAAGAGAGGGCATAGTCTCTCTATTATTTATTTATTATTTATTTGAGAATGAAATAATTTATTTATTTTTTATTATTTTTTAAAATATTTAAAAGATTATAAAAAATAACAAGTAAAATATATTTGGCTTCATTTTTATTAGACTTAGTGAGAACATAAAGAAAATTTAAATGATTTCATAAAGATTGTCAACATTGGCCGCATGAGTCTTAAAAATACTCAACCACTATTTTTAATCAGCAAAATTACTCGAACCAAGAGAGTCTATCTCATGCCCAGGCGGTTGAGACTGACAAAAGGCCTCATGTACATGTGCTTCCATATGCTCTAGACGATCTTGCTTGTCCTGAATCCCCTTTTGCCCATGTCAGAGAGAGACCAACCTATCCATCATATGCCATTGGTTATGTTCTAGATCATTCATAAAGGCTATCAACGCGTTGCTTCCATCGTGATGACCCCGAGTTAATTGCTCCACTATCAAGGTGATCTGATGCAACTGAGCTTCAATAGAGTCAAATGGAGCGGGAAGGTCGACTCTACCTAGAGAATAAGTTTGTTGCTAGTCAACCTCCTCCCCATATCTCGATGGTCCAACGAATGCCTCACTCCCTCCCCTTGAGGGCCAACACTCCTATGTGTGTGTCCCCTTTTACGTTGCATCACACCCTTATCTCCCCACTCACCTCGAATTGATAGGGACTCATACCACGTAGGCCCCAAACTAAGAACTTCCCTATGCAATCGACATCAAGACCAACATAATAGAACTACCAACCGGGAATGAAACCACTCTAGCCCCAAGCACAACGCCTGCGCTACGACCTTACACACTGTGAACTGTGAGACACAACGACCTGTAGCCCCCCACCTGGGTTGCTTTCCCATCCACTACACAAAAGCTCCATGGACAAAATACCCTGAGGCTGACTACCCAATGCTACAGGGTGCTTTCCAGAGGTTGCAATGAACACAAATCCCACAACAGTGCCTACAAAAGAACCAAAACCTAACAACGCATAACATTATTAATGAAAACCATTCAAGGATTGACCATAAACTATACCTACGAGGACACGAAGTGGTTTTGCCCAAGAACCAAGTTGAGGACATTTCCCACTGCATAAGTCACTTCAAACCCAAACTACACTAAATTATCCCTTAGCACAGCTAGACAACATGTCGAGAGTCCCAAATAGTTACACTAAGTGTCCCCACTAGAGTCATTGTTGCACCATACTACCTCCACACATAGCAAAGTTTAACCATCTTAAGACTAGGAGTTGAGAATGGTTTGAATGGTAAGCCACTATTTACACCTGAAAAATTTTCTCTCACTACAATCAATCTTATTCTTCTTCACGTGAAACCTACAAATAAATTCTACAACCAAACCAATACACGTGAGTCTCTAGAACCTTCAAGAGTCCCCAACAGACCTTGCTATCATTTATGACCCATAGGAGGTGACTTATAATCCATAAACTTTGTACAATATTTGGTGTTTATCATAATTTTAATTGTTAAAAAATCATTATTAGTAGCCATTCCATGTAAAGTAGTTTTAATTAAATAATTTTAATCTCAAGTAAAATTCTAACCTACAAAATCTTTAGTCATATGTAATATTTAAAATTTTAACGAAATCCAACTTTACTGTTAACTTAGCTTCAATTTTGTCTAGACACATGGATTTTTCAGAAACATTTTGGTGAATCCCCATAAAGTAATATTTAAAAGTTGAACTAAATCCAACTTTACTGTTAACTTAGCTTCAATTTTGTCTAGATAAATGGGTTTTTCAGAAACTTTGAATCCCCATAAAACGCCCTCCCCACATCCATGATTGTCTATGAGAGTCCGGAAACCACCAGAAGGCATGTCCTTGGCCGTATGTACCACGTGAAAATCATTTCTCAATGGTCGGTGCACAGTTCAGTCGGTGAAATTCAAATTGTAGGCGTGCCATAGCCATGAGTTGTCTCGGGTCTCTTTATGAGTCTATTCATTCCTGCAACTTTTGAGAATCATCCTCTGACCCACAAATTCTGCCAGTTTTGAAGGACAGTGGATTCCTGTTCTGTGTTCTGCTAAGCCTTTTTGGTAGAGATGCCGATGAATTGTGAAGGAGGACCGCTGCCTCTAACTTCACTCAACCATATCTCTCTCGTTTGCAAATCTGTTGAGGAATCCATGAATTTCTACGAGAATGTCCTCGGCTTTGTTCCTGTTAAGAGGCCCGCATCTTTTGATTTTAATGGAGCTTGGTAACAAAACATCTATGTTTTGAAATATGGTTCTGAATTCAAACTGCCACCGATTCATTTTATCCTGGGTTTGTTATGCACATAGAGATGTCAAATATTTTTTATAGTTTTGATGATTGTGCAGGCTGTTCAATTATGGAGTTGGCATACATTTGCTACAAAGCAAGAATCCAGAGGATTTACCAAAGAAATCTGACATTAATCCAAAGGATAATCACTTATCCTTCCAGGTATAGATACCTGATTATCCTTCCAGGTATAGATACCTGGAATAGGGATCAGCTTTGTTATATGATTGAGCATTTCAGAATGTAGATTTTTATAGTTAAAAATATAATAACGAAAATTTCTGGAATATTAAATAGGGATCAGTTTTGTTATATGATTGAGCATTTCAGAATGTAGATTTGTATAGTTAAAAATAGAATAATGAAAAATTCCGGAATATTTGTCATCTAGTTGAGGCTTTTAACATTTAGAGTGAATATTTCATTTATTAGCTAGGACAGAAAGAACCCAAGAGTGCAAGATCAACTTTCTTCATTTATTCTATGTCTGGCACTCTTCTTATCTTTCTGTCCCCTACGATGAATGAAGTATTCACCTGAAATGTCATATACCTCAATTAAGTCAATTAAATCACACAATGTTCGGAAATTTTCATGGTGTACATGTTTGAAAATATACTTGAATATGAACTACATAAACTACATCTGTGCAGTGTGAGAGCATGCAGTTGGTGGAGAGGAGGCTGCAAGATTTGAGAATCAAGTATGTAAAATGCAGAGTAGAGGAAGAGGGATTGTTCGTGGATCAGCTGTTCATTCATGACCCTGATGGCTTCATGATCGAAATGTGCAACTGTGAGAATCTCCCTATGGTGCCATTGGGTTCTTCTCATGCTTGCAGGTTCTCATCGGCCATTAATTCGAAGCCGCACATGATGAATATCGGCCCACCAAACCAGCAGCGAAAAAAATATTGAATCCACCATCACTAGGTACCTCATGGTGGACACGATGCCGACCTTTCCTTGCTGGTCTGATCGTACACCATCATGTACCTGCAACTGTCTGGATTTTTAATCATGTTGTGAAAAGATTTAGCGTGTCCTCAACATCCATGGGTTTCAGGTTCTTCGTGTGGACAGATCCATAGTGACTGTCTGGATTTTTAATCATGTTGTGAAAAGATTTAGCGAGTCCTCGACGTCCGTGAGTTTCAGGTTCTTCGTGTGGACAGATCCATAGTGACTTGCGGCCCATTAAATTGTTTGAAGTTATTCCTTATCCAGTGGCTTTAGTGTGTATCAACTGTTAGATATACACGTTTATTTTAATTATTATGATTTCTAATCATAAATCAAATGGTTTTTAATATTTATATTATAATTTATGAATTTGGTTTATTTGGTTTTTTCACTTATTATTATTTTAAATATTTTATTTAGTTTATTATCATTTTTTTCATCATTTGATTTCCCATAGTTAATCTATATTTTATTTAGTTTATTATCATTTGATTTCTCATAATTAATCTTTATCATTAAAAACTAAAAGTAAAACATTCTTAAAGTTTAACCTAAATCATTTTCAAATACTTTGTCATATATGTTTTCTAATAAGAATATAACCTATAATATTGAAGTTTAACTCCCTATATTATATTGATATAATTTGAACAGTGTAATTATATTAGTGTGTACCAAAACTTAGTAATCTAAAATATCATTAGTAGTTCTCAAGAAGGAAAACTTTTACTCCTCAAGAAGGAAAGCTTTTAATCCTTTATATTTTTTTGAGTGGGAAGAAAATTTATATTCTTTATTTTTTTGGTTTTAGTCATTAACCTATAACTTTATGTTTAAATATTATTAAATTTTAATTAATCGAAATTATTTCGAATAAAATCATGTTCCTGTTAATATTATGTAACCTTAATTTCATACATTAAAATAAATATTATTTAAATTCTAATTCAATTTTTTTAACAAATACTAAACTAATAACTTATTTTTTTATTGCTCAACTCCATATTACAATTATATAAATGTTTTAGGTATTTTACTAGTGATTTCCAATCACGTTGAAAAATATCTCATTCTTTGGTACTTAGCTCCATATTAAAATAATATACATCAATTTGAGAAACGTTACATCTATATAAGTGGACGCAAAACATGCTATATGCATCAAACATGCTTGTAAGTACAATGCAGTCCATGAATGATACCTAAATTGAGAGTTGTATCTAGTTTTTATCAAGCATTCAACTAAGATTTATCAAATAGTCAACTAAGATTAATACTGACTTTTAGCATTTATAAATTTTTTTGTTGGGAATTAAATTCATCCATAGAAAATACTATATTATCATGTTGTGAAAGTATATTGTTAATATAATGCAGGTTGTATTTTTATGTCATTTTAATTAAATTCATTGTTTTATGAATAAACCTAATATCTTTTATTAAATCTAGTTCCACATCATATCTCTTATCAAATTTAGTTTAAATGGATAATTTTGATATTAGTAAATATTATTATTCACAGGAAATAATATACTAGCGTTTATATAAGGTTGTTTTACAAAGAATTTATAGTTTACTATCAATATATCAATTTTGAGGGTAAAGAAGGTTTCGCTTAATATGTATTTCTAAAACTTTATATGGACAAGGGTAAGGGAGGTCTCACTTAGGATGTATTTCTAAGTCTTTATATGGACAAGAGAAATCGTAAAGGAAAATTCCGATCATTCATGTTTTCATACAATATTAAACAGTGTAACCATTTCTTTCATTTCCCATTAGATTCATATTACATCATTCATATGATTATTTAAAATGACTACTTCTATATCTAAGTGGAACCTTGTAAATGCTACTATTTATAGAGTTAGCACCATCAATCTCTATAAAAAAAATGAAGGGGACAACAAGCCTCAACAAACCTTTTGAGTGGCTCTCAAGTCAAATTTGGTCACTCATCTATAGTGTCATCCAAATGAAGGTGCCAACTTTAATTTCATCTCAACTACCTAATTTTTCAACCCTTCAAATGCTATAAACTTTTGTAATCAGCTATGATCCCTAAGTATGCTTCACTTTGTATTTGCATAATTATTGAGTTGGTGCAACTCTCCATTTCTTTGTTTCTTTTATATGTATAGATCACAACCCTTGACACACCTTGCTCCCAACATGGATATTTGATTCATTTCCTCTTCATGCTGAATAATTTCTTACTTCTTTTGTTAGCATGTTGCAAGGTTTATTCTGGTTTATATCCTCAATATTAAATTTTGAATTATTTCTCTTAGTGTGTTTGATGGTGCCTCTTTATGGTGTTTTATTTTTAGCCAATTTATGATGGGAGAGCATGTTGGACTACATACACATTACCTACCCTACATTTCCTATCATTTAGGGTAATTTTTTATTTTTAACACTTACTATTTATAATATGTCTATTTTTAGTGGAGGTTCCAAGTAGGATGACATGTGGTAATGATTAGATATGGATTGAGTAGTGAAATGGCTTTTTCCTCTCCATTAATATGCATTTCCTATTTTCTATGTGTTATATTCTTTGCAACACTATCCCCATGAGTCGTATGTTGTGTGAAGCATAGTGGGGGCATTATAAGGGAGTGGAAGCCCTTTTGGGGTAGTGCACTAGGAAAACATCTGTTTTTAGTAATTTTTGGCACACAATCTTCACTTTTGGCAGCTTTTTTATTCATCTTAGTTCAACCCATTGTTTTGTAATTATGATCGTATTCGAATAAGGGGTAAATGGATTGGAATTTTATGGATGTTGCGAGATATAAATATTATATTGTACTAATGTAAATAAATAATACACAAAAAAATATTTTTGGTTTTGGGTTTCTAGGGTAAAATATCTATGTTAAATGTGTGTTTATTCCATTATATATATATATATATATATATATATATATATATATATATATATATATATATATATATATATATATATATATATATATATATATATATATAATTTGTTTGGGATATTAACTCTAAGTGTTAAAAAATGCATTGGTATCATAACAATTTTGACTTCAAGGGGTTGTTTTCAGGTTAAGTGGGTTTTGACTTGAATTGTAGTAGACCCTAAAATTATTGAGATCTATGGACACAATTTTCTTAGGTGAACTAGTAGAGAAGTTCAAAGATAACGATTGAGAAAATCAATAGAAGAGTTTTGAGCTAACTAAAAATTGGAGGATATATATATATATATATATATATATATATATATATATATATATATATATATATATATATATATATATATATATATATATATATATATATATATATATATATAATTTGTTTGTAGATATTAACTCTACAAGGTTAAAAAATGCATTGGTATCATAACAATTTTGACTTCAAGGGGTTGCTTTTATGGCTAAGGGGTTTGACTAGAGCTTGTAGTAGACCCTAAAATTATTGGAGATCTAGGGACACAATTCTTGTGGTGAACTAAAATGGTGAGAAGTTCAAAGATAACGATTGAGAAAATCAATATGAAGAGTTTTGAGCTTTCAACGCTAAAATTGGAGGATTTGTTGGTAGAGAAAGATTGGTCGATTTCTATCAATCATGATATTACACTAATGAGGATATAAAAAAAAGAATGGACCAAGTTGGATCAGAAGGAAAACCGTACATTATGGTTGTGTCTCGATCATGATATTACACTAATGAGGATGTAAAAAAATATTGGACCAAGTTGGATCAAAAGGAAAACCGTACATTATGGTTGTGTCTCTCATATTTATTATTACTGAATGTTTCATGAGAACCTACAACCAAGACATTGCAGAACAAGTTTTGGGAAAACTATTAATCTAAGTCTAGGGTGAATAATTATTTTCTGTGAAAAAAGTTATATAACTTTAAGATGAAAGTTGGATGCTTGGTGACAAAGAATATTAATTCCTTTAATATAGTGGAAAATTAGAACACATGAAAAGACATGGAAATTTAGAACATATGCCTTGTTTACAAAAGAACACTCCCATAATAAAAATAACAACAAGTCCTCAAGTGGGATATCTAAATCTAGAAGAAGATATAAATCTCCAAGAAAATTCATAAAGATGTGATGGAGATGATCTGAATGGAAAGTGGCATCTACCCATGGTATTCATCCACCCATGGTATTTATCCACCCATGGATAATCTAGAATAAGATATACATATCCAAGAAAATTCATAAAGGTGTGATGGAGATGATCCGAATGGAAAGTGGAATCTACCCATGGTATTCATCAACCCATGGTATCTATCCATGCATGGTATTGTAAGTGACATCCACCCATGACATTCATCCACCCATAGTATTTTTCCACCCATGAAATTTACCCACGGTATTGTAAGTGGCATCCACCAATGGAATTTACCCATGGTATCGTAAGTGGCAGTCACCCATGGTATTGTAAGTGGCATCCACCCATGTCATTCATCCTCCCATGGTATTTACCCACCCATGTTAGTCATCCTCCCATGGTATTTATCCCACCATGGAATTTACTCATGGTGTTGTAAGTGACATCCACCCATGGTATTAATTCACCCATGGTATCTACCCACCAGTCTGATGATTATATGGTTTTTATCACAGGGGATATTGTATTTCCATTTCTGTAAAATTATTTTCAGTATTTCAAAGAAAATAAGAAAAATGAAAAGAAAATAAGAGGGGAATAATATATATATATATATATATATATATATATATATATATATATATATATATATATATATATATATATATATATATATATATATATATATATATATGAAAAAGAAATAAATAAAAATGATGATAAAAACCCCATAGGGCACACCAATGTTATTTGAATTAAACTTTATGTTTATGTATTTTAAAAATTGACTTTCTATCTTATTGTGTAAACGTCGTGCATTAATCAATAGTGGAGATTTTTTGCGCCCAAATGAACGACGGGGAGAAATTTTCGGACCCCCCCCCACCTTTCGGAACTTAACGAAGGGGGGGTCTTGAAAAGTGGAATTTTGAAACACCGCCCACATGATGTGTTGGCTCCTCATGGTTTTCGGGGTATCCCTTCTCAAAAAAAATTATCACTCCTACAACCCCCCCCCCCCCCCAAAACCGCCACCCCCTCACTCTTTTCACCTGTCACCTCTACCCATCCACTCGTGTCGTTTATCATACTTCCCTTCGTCCACATCACTCGCTCACCACATCACTTGACCGTTAATCTCAAAATTACCTACCAATTTGCAAATGAGCGTTAAACATTAAACTTCCTCTCGTCATTCGACCAGTTTTCTTATTAAATGCCTCTGCTCCCTGTTAACACTAGAAAATCATACATCAGAAGATGACATTAATTAATGTCAAGCCAAAGGATTTACAGGGCAGGAAGACATTATGGAATCAAAAAAGTATTTAAAATCTCTAAGGTTTTGAGGAAATCAAATTTGAACTAGTCCTAAATGCTAAATGTGCACAAAATCCCTCGATAAGTACGCAATTTGTGCGCTTTTTGACCCGAAATGTGCGCATTCCTGACAGTGGTGAAATGTCACTATCCGAGACCACACAAAGCAAAGGAAAAGTGATTTCACATTCTTGGAGCCACCCAAGGATAGCCACCAACACCTCCTTAGCCACTATGTGAGCACACAATAGAATATTTGGAGCACACAATGGAATCATACCTCTCCCTTGGGTCACCATCCACCATGTACCAAGGGAGGGAAGGAGGATTTGAAACTCACTTATATAAAGCCACCAAGAGATGAAGACATGGTGATCACATTGTTATGTTGGCCAAAGTTGCCCAAGAAACACCAGCAGTGTGTGACCCGGAGCTAGAGCTAAAGAGGACTCGATCGTTGGCCACCCAACATCTTAGTCCACAACAACAGAGAGAGAGAGGGATACTACATCAGACGTAGAGCTTGGAAGGCAACATCCTTGCATCAGGAACTGGAGCCATTGCCTAGGGACCCTTTGGCAAGTGGGTAAAATTTCTTCTCCATTTCAAACGTTTAATAAGAAGAGGTAATCGAGCCATCGTTTGCATTATTATTTTTCTGACTCTCTTTATAGCTTCTGTATATTTGTGTTTTAGTTTTAGTTTAACCAGAGCATACTTTAGCATACTTTTTTTTATTAAATTTTATGCTTTTGAGCTCCCCCACTTTCTGCCTGTTACCATTAGTTTAAAGAGTAGACCACACTCTTTAAGCTAGTGCGATTTTGTACACCCATTGGAAAAATCCACCACAACAGGATTGGCGACTCCACTGACATGTTCCAAGTTTATGTGGTTGTGCCATCTTTTGTAGGAGACCCTTTGTCTATGCTGGACTAGAGCTGACAGTCCTTTGATCCATATTATAGTCCCTAGACTCACTTAAGTGACAGACTGAAGAAGGCAGCTCCTAATTTTTTACTTGCAGGGTTTTTGCGCGTAGTTTTTCCTCACAGAGGCGCATTGAGCGCGTTCAGGACTGACCTGCGCGCAGGAAGGCTCACCTGTCAAGGGTTTTTGCACGCAAATTACAGACTAAGATTTTTCTCCCTATATTCTGCATTTTTTTGCTTGTAAGTGTGTTGGGAAGCCTCTAATGTATCTGCCATCACTTGTGTCGATACCCCACAGCTTCTTAGAACTCAATTTTTGCTGCTTTCTTTAGGCATAGATTTAGTTTTCAATTAAGTTGGTTTTTTGCAAAAAGTCTTCACATAGTTTAAGTAGGGGGTGAATTAACCATTACTTTCCGAACAACTTATTTTTTTTGCAAATTATCGTATGCACACTTAGTTTAACTAGTCCAAGTAAGTGGCCCAAGACCACACATGCATAAGCTAGTGTAGAAATTGTTTAGCTTAAACTCAATTTTTGCATTTAGGAAATTGCGGGACTAGGATCGAATCACCGATTAGAGCAAGTAATATCTACTACCTTTACACCATTTGGTGACCCTAGGCAAGCATATGAACACTCTACATTTTCAATTTTCCATCTCCCTTTAGTTAAGTCACATAGATTAACTGGGAAGGTTTGGAAGCGGCCCATTATCCGCAAATGTTCTCCATTTGAGAAAGGAACAACGTCACATAGTTTAACTAGAGGAATTTTGTAAAGGATCACTGATATCCATATGTTCAAACTATGAGATTTTTCACCATACGCTCATACACACTCACCCACTAAGAAAAGAAAGCCACCTAAAATTAACTTAAAACAACTCACTAAATTCTCCCCACAGGGGCCACAAAAGAATTTATAGATTAAGTTAGGATCAAGGGGTAGGCATCCAATAAGCCCCCTTGATCACACTTCATATTGAAACATAGAAGTTGTGTATTTAGGGAGCTTTAAAATCCACCTATCTGCCCACGGAAAAGAAAACCTGAGCGCGGCAAAGACCCGATTCAGAGGGGGTTAGGATTAGGCACAGTGCGTGCGGTATCAGTTGGGGATACATGACCCGGTTGATACTCGGTACTATTAGATGACTACCAAGAAGCCAAAGACTTGAATGCTCACATGGACAGTGGTTCTTAGTGGCCAAAAACTAGGGCATCCTTCACCCTATAGGCGATGGTGCAGGCAAGCGCCAGACCCTCTACCCTTACCTTGGTGGATTTTCTTCGGCTGACTGGGGGCATCGCCAGCTCTTATGGGACATTGTGCCAGCACTCGCAAGAAATATTCTCAAGTCCCAGTTACTTTTGAGTGTGTGAGGATGTAATAGGTCATCTAGGATTTCGAGTATCATGCACAAACAAACAAAACCATTTTTTTCTTGATTGATCACATAGATTAAGTTAAAGGGAAAATTCATTTCATTTTTGCTTTGTTTTATGTATGTGGCCATAAATTTGTCGTGATCGTAGACTCAATCCCCTCAAAGTTTTCCAAAACCTAACCTGGTCGACACCCAAACGGTCCCAACGGAACATCGTCGATCCAGGAATATTTTAGACCTCCTCCCATTACCGGGAGGGGTTCTAGGTCTTTTGTCATTTAGGCATCAAAGACGGAACATTTCCACCCTCGTTGGTTCATCATTTCTTGTAGAAACCTTAGTTGGGAACCCTAATGGGTCTCCCAACACCACACCGCACACCACTCCCCCCTCATCCCCTAGGGGGCAGAGGAGTGCATCCCATACGAGAAGCCAACTGAATTCACAACAGGGTATGTCACATACCAACCCTCATTCTAATCAGAACTTTGTGTCTTCACACGTTGCCATGGCGTCAACCTCTAAGTCACCATTTAACCAAGCTCACAAATGACCCCATCGCACACAACCCCAATTGACCTCCCATGCCCACGAAGCTCCCTTCGGATATACCAAAGTTTGAAGGTAAGCAAGTGGAAGATCCATGTAATCATGTAATGACCTTTCACTTGTGGTGCTCATCGAATAGCATCATTGACGATACTATTCGGTTGAGGCTATTTCAACGCACTCTTACGGGAGTGGCCACGAAATGGTATGTGAAGAAACCTCTTTCTTCACATGGAACCTTTAGCGCCCTCGCTACCGCGTTCCTTACATACTTTCAGTTGCCCATTCACCATGATTCGGGAATGGAGTTACTGACTCATTTTAGACAATCCCCCTTCATCCATATCTCATACCATCTCCATGAATGGAGGCAGTGTCGCAGTTTATGCAAAGCTAAAATCGACGATCAGGTCCTCTTATATTTATTCTTGAAAACTCTGACGACGAAGATTTCAAAGGATGTGGCCCAACACAACCCCACATCCGAAATTCCAGATCAGAAGGTCCATTCTGCAAACCGTAAGTTGCACCATCATCAATATGCCATGACGAACGAAAGCGATGCAACACATTCGCTTTCCAGAAAAAATAAATTTTCAGCGCCGGGAGGTATGCACCCTCCCATCTCCCTTTCTAAAGTTCATGTTTTTCAATAATATTTGATGAAAAGAAGATGCTTTCACTTGAGGTAGTTGTTTTTTGCAGGAATAACCCGCAAACCATTTACAACACCATCCACTGAAGGTTCCAGAGCAGGTATCATTCTACCCCCAGCATGATAGAGTCTCAGAAAACTCTGCATATCCTAACATCATTTCTCCATCAGAAATAAACCGTAGGGTCCTCATACCCGACCGCATTTATCATCACCTCACCCTGCACATGATAAATGTCCGTGTTGGTCGGTAGAGCCTCCCCTCCATGGTGCTCGTCACCCAAAGTAGACCATATATCAAATCACAAGTGACGCCATGGCCATACCATTTGAGTCCGGGAAGCACCTCGTGCCCATCCATTCATCATGCATAAGGTCAAGTTTACCATTCAAACTAAAAAACACCCTTCTCGAATGATCAAGTTGTACAAGCAGATTGAAAGCGCACCTCTGCGCATCGCATTTGGCCCACCATACCTCCATCAGCATAATCCCATTTGCGACACTTCTACATCCGCTTCATCAACCCTGCACATGAGACCAACCAATGGGACCCCCACCCCCAACAAACACCATCCTAACACCTTCAGTGAGTGCACCCTTTCATGTTTTTGGGTACCCGTCTCTATGTTTTGTACAAACCAAACCTCATTATTTTATTCTTTTGGTAAGTGTACAAAGAATGCCAACGATGCCCTTCGCCTCTTCGCCCTCATATTTCATATTTTCCCACATGGCAGTAATCCCTCATTCCCCTTGGTCGGATTATTTCACCCCACGCACGCACCATCACGAAATTCATAGCTGGTTCACACCTGCCCTAGATGTCCTACCGACTCGAGGGATTTTCCCTTCATAAATAACTATGACTACTGCCAAGCTGCTAAAGTATACTTCGACCTCGGGCCACTGAATCCCCATCATCCATTTTTAGTCACCTCTCACCATCATTCCTATGTTAAACCCATCACACCTAGGTCCTCGACCCCTCAGGTCAGCGACCCATGGTTCAGTTGAGGCTTCCTTTTTGTCGACCTCGACACTTCTTTTCCAAAAAGGAAGCAGTACCTTGGATTACCCCTCCCCATGAAAATGGGTATCCTCGGGTGGCACTGTGGGAGACATCATTATCCACAGATGTCATCGATCCTCCTAACATTCGACTATAGCAAAATCTTTCATGTCACGATGGTATCGTACCTTACAAGCATTGCACTTTGATTAGATCTGTTGAAGACTCGTGCCTCCATAAGCGTCTCTGACAACAATGCTTACACGGGAAGGTCCCAACCAGTACATATGCGTACATTGCGTAGGGATATGCCATACGAATATTACGCATATGGGTACCACATTCCAACTATCGTCAAAGAAAAAATTCCCCTGAGGGCATTAACAGTCGTCATCAACAACCGCCATCATCACTACCACAGTAGTGACATAGACAACACATGTATCTGTCAATTTTCTTTAACTAGCCATAGCATCACAAGCATGGAGCATGCCCGCCTCATTGACATTTTGTATATATGTTGTATATTTTATTTTCTTATAGGGGTCCCTTAGGCCATGGTCATCTCGGAAACGGTGCAAGGTGTTGTCAATTCCAAGGTTCACGCAGACCTCTCTCTCTCTCTCAGCGCACGATACAAAAAAGAAACTATAATGTATTTTGGCTATACAGTCCTTCCTAGACTTCACACATTAGGGGGCATCTGTTAACACTGGAAAATCATACAGCAGAAGTTGACATTAATTACTGTCAAGCCAAAGGATTTACAGGGCAAGAAGACATTATGGAGTTAAGAAAGTATTTAAAATCTTTAAGGTTTTGAGGAAATCAAATTTGAACTAGTCCTAAATGTTATTTGTGCACAAAATCCTTCGATAAGCACGCATTTTGTGAGCAAAATCCCTCTATAAGCACGCAATTTGTGCACTTTTTGACCCGAAATCCACGCATTCCTGAGAGTGGCGAAATTTCACTATTTGGGACCACACAAAGTAAAGGACAAGTGATTTCACATGCTTGGAGCCACCCAAGGACAGCCACCAACGCCTCCTTAGCCACTATGTGAGCACACAATGGAATATTTGGAGCACACAATGGAATCATACCTCTCCCTTGGGTCACCATCCACCATGTACCAAGGGAGGGAAGGAGGATTTGAAACTCACTATATAAAGCCACCAAGAGATGAAGACATTGTGATCACATTGTTATGCTAGCCAAAGTTGCCCAAGCAACACCAGCAGTGTGTGACCCGGAGCTGGAGCTAAAGAGGACTCGATCGTTGGCCACCCAACATCTTAGTCCACAACAACAGAGAGAAAGAGGAAGACTGCATCAGAGGCAGAGCTTGGAAGGCAACATCCTTGCATCGGGACCTAGAGCCATTGCCTAGGGGCCCTTTGGAAAGTGGGTAAAATTTATTCTCCATTTCAAACGTTTAATAAGAAGAGGCCATAGAGCCATCATTTGCATTATTATCATTTTGACTCTCTTTATAGCTTGTTTATATTTGTGTTTTAGTTTTAGTTTAACCAGAGCATACTTTAGCATATTGTTTTTTATTAAATGTTATGCTTTTGAGCTCCCCCACTTTCTGCCTATTACCAATAGTTTAAAGAGTAGACCACACTCTTTAAGCTGGTATGATTTCATACACCCGTGTGACAAATCCACCACAACACTCCAAAGACAATAAAAATTCAGTTACGATCCCCGTTAATTCCATTATAAAAACCCTTCAAAAACCTTAAAATTATTCCCTTCAATGCTCTTTCAATATGTGCAGGTCAAGTTTGAGTTAATCCGTAGTCATCAACCACCATCTTTGAGTCACCCCTCTACAAAATTCAATCGAACGAGCAGTCTGGTAACTCTGAGTTTTCGTTTTTTTCTGTTATTGAAAATGTCAACTCGAAAGGGAAAAGGAAAGGTGCCTCAGGAAAATCCCATGATACACCATGTCCCTGACCTTGATAAAACTCCCTTGATTGATACTCAATACAAAGTATCTGAGACTCATTGTGATTTTGATCTTATACGGATTCCATAATTGAGAAAAAAAAATACCTAGATCACAGTTACGATTTAAGCATCTAGGAATCCCTTCTTCCTCAATTTACCTTCCCTCAAACCCACTTTTTCCCTGAGCTTTCTTTCTAATGTCATCTCAGATACCTCCCTAGCCAAACAACAGTAATTTCCCACAACAATGAAGTCCTATTTTCTATTTCCCCAAAAAACATTTGTCAAGCCTTGCAGATAACTCATAAAGCTTCATTGCATCCTTTTTCCACCTCTACATTGATGGAAATTTACAAGAAGATTACCTTCCCACAGGGAGCCAACATCTTTGCATGTTTTTTACTAGAGAATGTTGAATTTTCCAGAACAAATCCCCCATACCCCTTTTCCATCTTCCCAGAAATGTCAAAACAAGTAATTTCTATGGTTACTCGCTTGCTAGGATACTATAGAGACCATTGGGTCAATGAAGTTGTTTTAGGATTCTTGTCAATATTTGCAGTTGGAGAGAAACCTTCATTCCTATTTAATTACAGTCAGTTCTTGTCAAATATAATGCATGATCAATTTATGAAGTTTAAATATGAAGGTGTCTTCAAACACAAATCACTTTTAGTGTATCTCATTTTGTTTCATCATGTAGACAAATTAAAATTCCAATTACAGAATATGGATGTTAAGGGTAGCCCATTATCAGTAATCCATTGGAATCCTCTAGTTAGAAATAACAGAGTATTCATATATAGATTTTGTGGATAATTTCCTTCACACATCTTTGTGTCTTCTTAGCAGCGATGTCATCCTAAGGATTTCACCCAAAATCAAGAAATGTTTGCACCTTTAAAAGCAATCAAAGGTTAGATATTGTTACTTGTACCAAAACAATACATAAATCAGGATTTATGGATCAGAACTTCCTCTTTACAAACTGTCAGTATTTGTGCCAGTCATGATTTTTTCACTAGAGTACATGAGAGAGATGTTGAATATGGACGAATTAAATTTTGTATATGATAAGAAGAAGGAATAATTCAAATTGAAGTCGCATGTAAGTCCCTACATTGTAGATACTAGAGCAGCAACTAAAGAAGTGGAGGAGATTTTGAAACGAATGAAATTCAAACCAAGATTCCCATTGTCCTATGATCTTCTAGGCATAATTTCAAAGCCAAGAGTTGAACAAAAGAGCACTCCATATGCACATACACCAAGGCCTAATATTGAGAAATATGATAACTAGGAAAAGTGGACTAAAAACACCTTACAGGAGGCTGAAGAACAAATTTTCAGCTAGACTTCTTTATAGACTTCATTTCCAAAAGATAAATATACTAGGAGAATCAAAGAAAGCATATCGTCCACCGATTCAGGGTCATGGGATTTTCAAGTTTTTAAATGGAGAAAGAATATGAACCCTAAGGATAAAATAATCATCGACCTCCAAGATGAGACACAAAACATCACTACCCAATTATCACCAAAGGAAATGGAAACTCAAGATCAAGACACAATGTTCTTAATAGGTTCATTGACCCCATTCAATAATGTTGAATACATAACACAATCACACGTGTCCTCTTCATGTCAGGTACCTACATAGCAGCAAATAATTTTTTCAAGATATAGAGAGATCAAATTGAAGAATGAATCTCTTAAAGCTTCAACATATTCATAATTATGGAAGCAAAATACCACCACTCAACATAGATTTCTATCTGTATTTGATTCAAAAACAGAGAAGTTTCAAATGGATTTTTTGGAGCCCACAATTCCAGCCCCAAGGACTGTTGAATATTATAGGGCTTCAATATTTTCAATTGACACTAAAAAGGTTGATGCAATCGATCAGATCGATTTGCACAAACAATCAGGGGATATGATTTATTCATCATTAGCCAGCTCAATCACGACTTCCTCAAAATTACAGATATCTTTAAACAATGTCCACTCATGGTTAAATATTTAAATGATGTATTCTCTAGCCAAAGAAACTAGGATTAAGTCTTTGGAAGGTTTAGTTATCAAGCTAGGACATGATCCTAGTGATGTCAGGAGAGCCGAAGAAATAATAAAGAGTAAGAATGAATATATTCAAGCACTCATAAAACAACTCAAACACCTATCTATAGAACATCCTCAAGCTAAAGAGGTAACCAGTTTAAAGATGGAAAAAGAAAATTAGTTCACAATAGTAGTGGAGCAGAATGCTCAAATCCAGAAAATGGGGCAAGATATGGAAGAACTACTAAAGAAAAAAGAACAATGGTAAAAAATAGGCACATCAAAAGAAACAACAACATCAGATTCCTCACAAAAGCTAGCCAAAGCTTTCAGGGAATTATCATTGACAAATAAATAAAGGGAGAAATTATCAGAAGAACTCACCAACATGGAGGAAAACAAAATCAAGTCAGACAATGCTTATTTGGTAGAAGTGCAAAAGAATTTTAAATTAATTCATCAAATTCAAAAGTACGAATATCAATCATTTACAATTCAGATGCTAGCATAAACCAAACAAAACATTTGGAAAAATGTCAATGCCAATATTACAGAGTTGTGGCCATCCATTCAGATCATTTTTGAACAAGAAGAATTAGCGCAGAGAGTTAAATAAGCATTTGAAAATGCCAAAGTTGATCTTGAAGATAGGCCAGAGGAAGCACATAAAATCATAAGAATTATTAACTCCAAAACCAGAGTTGATAGAAGAGATGAACATCCAGGACAGGAAAAAGATAGTGATGGGAGTAAAAATAGTTTTGACGAAGAAGAAATTTATGGTGCATTTAGAGAAAAAATGTAAATAACTTGAGCTACAAGTCAAGAAATTTAACAAAAAATTTTCTTTGTTACAATGAAAAGGACTTTTACCTCTTAGGAATTCTACTGGAAAATTGATTCCAGTAGAAAATTGTGAAGAGAAACATTGAAACATTGTCGAAGATGCCTCTAAATTTGCAAAGGCAAAAGGGGCTATCAATGGAGAATAATTTTTGGGAGGCCTGCAATTTGATCTCAATATTCAACATGAGGCCCATCACCTTTTTTTCAACACGCCAACTTTTGAAACCTACACTGAGGTAGATGAAAGATTCAGGAATATGGTAAATTATTATATCCCAAGTGAAGAAAGGTGGGACCAGTTACTAGAACTGATCGAGTAATCACAACAAAAGATCTAAAATTTTGGCAATAGACAAACAAGAAGAGCAGGAAAATAGCTACAATCAGCAACATATTTCCTCCAAAATTTCAATAACGCAGCATATTTTTTCCACCTTTCCTATGTTTTTGTTCTATTTATGAAATATATGTATCTTTAGAAGATATTATTTTGTAATCAATTCCTTTTTGGAATCTGAAGTTAGTTCAATAGAAAGTCTATAAATATGTTGTAATAAGACTTAGAAAGGGTTGGAACCTGAAAGAAAAAAATATTTTATGTATTTGTAAGCAGCAAATTTTCAAGCAATCAATTTAGTAACATAGAGGAAGTTTGATCTCAGGATTCTTCTATCAAGAAAATGGTGATGTTCTCCTTTTTTGTAAATATGTTTTCTACTCAAAGTTTCACATGAAATTTTTCCTTCTAAAATTGTTTACAAAAAGGTTAAGGGTATAATTTATTTTTGATAATCTACTATCTCTTATTATAAAATTTCAATGTTTATCTTTAATATTCAGTATAGAATTCATCTATGTATGTTGTATACTTCATTGATCATAATTCTAGTTCATCTTATCAACACCAAAACAACTCTACAAGATCCATGAGTTTTCATACGTCACCCTGTTTTCTCCCCCTCTTTTTATTTTAATTGATTACTGAAGATATTATGACTCCATGCCCAGTTGAATTCTCCTCCATTTTTCAACCAAAATATTAAAAATTCATTTTTTCCTTTCATATCTAGCCTAAAATCCAAACATTAAAATTAAAATCATATAGAGAGAACCCTCCCTGAAGCTGGAAGTGCTAGATCCCAACTTTAAAAGTAGGTTTGTGGTTACCTTTGTAGTTTTCTTCCTCAACCTAAGAAATTACAGAGTGATAACACCACGCATGAAATTTACCTGTGGTATTGTAACTAAAATAGGCTATAAGTAACGAGTCACAGTTTGTAAAAGGATAGACTCTCTTAATAACAAGTCACATTTTATAGTTATTCTTTGTTTTAATAGAAAAATTTTCCTTTTTGTTTTGTTTACTGTGTGTTATACTTTTTTCTTCTAGAATTTCATTTTTTTACTATGTGTTATACTCTTTTCTTCTAGAATTTCAATTTTTTTAGATATTGGGGGACTCCTCCCAAGTTCCAGATTAGTGGTATCATATTAGGTTACAGCTCCATGGAAATGAGTGTTTGAAGCATATTTCAGTTTCAAAGTCTTGTAGAAATATTCAGAAACATTCATGCAAGTGCTCGGAACTCTATAGAGAATTTCACAAAGTAGAAAATAACTTATTTTAAATTATTTTTTGTTAGTTCAAATGGGGTTATTTTCAGAATTTGTTTTGTTTTCCCGGTTTGATAGATATGAACAATTGAAGTTACACTTGTCTGGAACGTTACACGGCTGCGTGTACCCTGAGTTTGAGGAATCATTTTCTCACTCCAAGTATCATCAAATTCCAATTGTCTTATATTAATGAAAAAATCTCTTTAATACCTATGATGGGTCTTTGATGGAATTTGATTTCATCACTTGTAGTTGAAGTTATTAGTAAAGTTTCACCAAGATATATATAATTTGAAAGAGGCATTTACAACATCTCATTGGATACGATAATCTACCAGAAAAGCCACCATCATGGTTGTGGGTCACCAACAAACCCAAGGTTATGGGTAAACCACACAAAACCCTTGTTATCCAAGTCCATTTTCTAGGCTACACATTGTTAGTATCACAGTTGGTCACACGCATTACAAGGTATCTCTATCCTCGAATATTTGTTTATCATGGTTATGGGTCATCCACAAACCCATGTTTCATCCAAGTCCATTTTATAGGCCAAGCACTCTCAGTATCATAGTTGGTCACAAAAATTATAAGGTATCTTTATTCTCGGATCTTCATTCATCATGGATATGGGTTAACCACGCAAATTCCTTCTCTTTAGTGCCTCTTTCATATTCAAAAAATTCTTATTAGGAGGTAACTTCATGGAATGGGGACCATTGATTCTTAAGGAGGGAGAAATTATTTGAATGGAAATTTCCATCCACCCATGGTATTCATCCACCCATGGTATTTATCCACCCATGGAATTTACCCATGGTATTATATGTGGAATCCACCCATGGTATTTGTCCACCTAGGGAATTTACCCATGGTATTGTAAGTGGCATCCACCCATGGTATTGTAAGTGGCATAAACCCATGGAATTCTTGTATTCATCCTCCCATGGTATTTATCCACCCATGGAATTTACCCACCATATTGTAAGTGGCATCCACCCATGTTATTTATCCACCCATGGAATTTACCCATGGTATTATAAGTGGCATCCACCCATGGTATTCATTCACTCATGGAATTGTAAGTGAAATCCACCCATGGTATTCATCCTCCCATGGTATTTACCCACCCATCGAATTTATACATGGTATTGTAAGTGACATCCACCCATGGTATTCACCCACTCATGGAATTTATTTTATTTTGAAATAGAACAAATGGATGAAAAAATAACATTCCTGCATATGGATATGGAAGAAGAAATGTACATGAAGTAGCTACAATGAGTTTTTATGTAGGTTGATATGTAAGTTTAAAACATAACTATATTGGTTAAAGAAATCACCAAGGATGTGGTATAAAAATTATGACACTTATACATTTGGAATCAACTTCACCACGAGAAAATTGGATCACATAGTGTATTTCAAATTAGTTTCTAATAATTTTATTTATTTGGTTTTTTATGTGGATGAAATGTTGTTGATTGGAAATGACATCAAAATAATCTAGGAAGTGAAAACTTGGTTTGCCTTTATATTTTACATGAAGGATATAATGCTACAAATATCATTTTGGGAATGGAAATTAAAAGAGATTGGGAAAACACGATATTCTTGTTAAATAAGAGGAATTATATTGAGACAATATTTCATAGGTTTAATATGTAGGGACATAAATTGATAAAGTTCCTTATTCTTATAGATGTAAATTTATCTACAAATAAATATCCCAGGAGACATGAAGAGGAATGGAACATGTTCTCTATTCCATATGCCAGTGCAATTGAAAGTTTGATGTATGCAATGGTATGTAATATAACACACATTGGACGTGTAACAAGAGTATGGAGAGGAACATGTCAAAACTGGAAAAGGATCATTGGAAAAGAATAATTAGGGTTTTCATATGTTTGCATTGCACTATTAATTATGGATTCTGCTACCAAGGAACAAATAGATTGGACAAAGTGTTGTAAATACATGATTTTATTGATGTAGTGTATGATGGAACTCTAGATTGTAGAGATGTACAAATGCATATGTCTTTAACCTATTTGGAGTAGAAATTAGTTGGATGAGTAAGAGACATTATGTAATGTCACTCTCAACAACATAAGATAAATACATGGAAGTCACTTAAGAAACAATGGAAGCAATATCATTATAAACTTGGTACAAAAACTTGTAAGGATAGTTTACAACAATTAGGGTGCAATCTTCCTAGAAAAAGACCCAAATTATCATTCTTAGAAAAAATATATTGATGTTTAATATCACTTTGTGAGATATATGATTGAAGACAAGAAGATGCTACCAGTAATGATGAACACATAAAAGAATGTTGTAGATTAATTAATAAAATTTGTGAGCGTTCAAATTCTCTCTTGGTGTAGAGAAACATTGGGCATCACTGACCTAATTTTGATGGTGTACTCTTACGACTCTATTGTAACCCTAGAGACAACCTCTGGTTAAGAATAGGTCAGTGCCTAGGACATATTTACAAAAAGATAATAAATATTGCTTGCTATACCATTATGATTATTCAGAGATGATTTTTATAGGTAATACAAAGCAAGACTTCTTGGAATAGAAATATATTTCAAGATGGCCTCACTAACTATGAAAATGATGTAAAATTTGTAGCAGGGTGAAAGAAAAAAAAAGGTTGCAGGTTTAGAACAAAAGGTTGCAATCAAAATATATTTTATTTTAAACCTTAGTAGAATACATGAGAGTCTTAGATAATGTATGTATGGAAAAATGGAGCGTAGTTTTAAGGTTATTTGATTTAAAATCTATAGGTAGTGTGAGAAAAGTAAATTTGCATTATAAAAACAACCAACAACTTCATTACACTTTTCTAGAAGAAGAAGAGAAAATAAATGACTTACAATAGCAGAAAATACATATCACATCCAAAAGACATTTGGAGTCATCTAGGAAGATTTACTTAATCTCCAAGAAAAGATAAACACATTTCACAACAACTTTTTAATCTATCTGGAGTCAAAAAATTGGAACCCCAAAATGGTTCTACAAAGTATTTTTGTAGAGAAATTACAAGGATGACAATTATAAAAACTATTAACTTCCATAAAATTCTTAAACTACTTTTAGAAACTACTCTAAGCCTTATTCTGTCTTCTTGAGGACTTAAACATTTAAACTTTGAAATACACTAATTCAAAACACAATATAAAATATCTTTTGAAATATTCATCAAATAACATATATGGATGATTTTCATTGGATGACTTGTGATTTTTGAGCAAGATCTCTTGTAGAAGGTCTAGGTTCAGCTATTTCACTTGGTGACATCAATGACTTACACTTTTTCCATATTGAAAAATCTAAACTGGGGCACTTGATAAACCTGACATGAGCCATCCTGAAATTGGTAATCTATTTCTAGGTTGGTTTCTCTGTGAAAAGGATTTTGACCAACCATAGCAACTGGAAATCTCTCTTCAAATAATTCACAATGGTATAGCCCTTTAATATTGTTGTTTTCTCTAGAGAAGAATCAATATTTCTTTTTGCCTCGACTAACAGTGTTTCATATGTCCCCCATGGGAGCATATAACCTTGTTGATCCCAACATGGGGGTAATCTTGCTATGATCTTGTTGTAAAAATATGTATTGAATTTCAAAATAGATTCCTTAATTTCTCCCAACTTTTCCTATGTATTTTTTCTATAAATATTATTCTCTGCAGTTTTATTTATTTCCATAAAAAGAGATCTTTTGTCTTCAATCTCCATAGTTATTAATTCCCGAGATTATTTAGAATTAATAAAATCAATCATTTTCTCTTGCTAAGTGGGAACTTCGTTGGGATTTTTCGTTATTAGAAGAAATGATCATTTCTAAATCCCTGAAAATGATTTTCTGCTTTGCCATAATCAACATATAATCCCAAATTACCTTCACCTGCTAAATGATATCATTCCAAATTATCTCGTTGGCATGTATCAAAGACATATTTCCTTTCATATTTTCCTTCAGCTCTTTGATCTCATCACATGTTTTCTGATAGTTTTTTTGATGTTGTGATGCACTTTCCTTTTCCATATTTAGTTGTATCTCTTTAATATTTATATGATCTTTTATGTCATCCAAAATATTCTGGATTTACTTCATTTCATCCTCTAAAATATTTTATTCTGTCATGACCTTGGCAAGTTTATCAGTAATATATTCTGAATATGGTTGCACAAAAATTGTGCACACACGAATATTTATTTTTTGCATAAATCTTGGATTCAATTCTTTCAAAGTATCCACTTCATTATTTATTTCAAGTAATTCCTTGGTTATGAGCTCCTTCACATTCTCAACTTTAGCTACTTATGAGGCCATAACATGTTCAACTACGTGCAACTTTAACTTATTCCTCAATGATTGAATATCTGATTCTTCCCCCTATAAAAGATTTTGAACAATAGATTTATCTTCAGGGTTTACCCCAAGATTGAAAATTAATTTCTTGAGTTCCTCATTCTGGGTATGCAAAGCTATAGAATTGCATTTTTATAACTTCAATTGATTTATTACCCCCAATAAAACTTTTTCTTTATTTTATGCTAATAATGTCTTTCTTAAATCACTATAAATAAGTTCCCCATTTTTCCTGTGTAGATTGATGTTGTTAGGCAATGGAATATCCCTTGCATTCATAGTTAAGATTACAATTTCAGGCCCTGCTGCAAAAGAAACTATCAAAGGATAAGGATGAGAAAAATAAAGTTTTAGTTTATTTATTTCTAAATCCATGGTTGACAGTAACTTGGTATGATGCTTTGATAATTATTTGGATTCAAGTTGAGAAGCCACATTCTTGCTAATCTTCTTATGCTTCTCTTTAACCTGTTCATATGACTCCTTCAAAGTAGTAATATATTTTTGTCCAGCTTCTTCAGGAATATGAGAAGAAGTTGTGCATATTAATTCTACTAACTATAACTGAAAACTAATCGTAGAAGATGAAATTTCTACCAAAGGCCCATATTATTTTTTTCCATGTAATTTTGATTTCTTGGAATTGTGGCTAGTCTCATCATCTAGATCAATGACCTCTTCGATTCCTCTCTTAAAACCATTCTCTGCGGGGTGGGGAGTTTCAACCTGCATACCCTTTTGTGCTTAAACTTGACCACCATTGGCTAGTTTTTCTATTTTAGGTTTTGATTCATGAATGTAAGGAGCATAGTAATTCTCCACCCTTCTTATTGAGATAATTTTATGAGGGTCATAGGAACATTTGTCTCCTTGCTGAAAGTGCATATTTTGAAATATTTTATCAACTTCCTCCATAGCCTATCTATTATTTACAATAAAAGGCCCAACAGTTCTGGGAAACTTCAAAAAATATCCCTTCTTTGTTGGCACAAAATGAACTTGATCTACGTTTAAAATTTTCCTAATAAACTCCAATGCAAACATTCTCATTGGCACAAAATATGGGAGCCTGTAGGGGGAACCTTTTCTCCATATAATCTAATTTCAACACAAACTTCAAATTGAAACGAGTCCCCCACTTTGACATCTTTGTTGAGTTGTAACAAGGATAGGGCCATTGGGAAGAGGCGTGGTGGAAAAAAGTTTCTTATGATAGAATAGGAAACTGATATAAAAGAGGGAATAAAATATGGAAAACCTTCATGGTTAAGGCGAATTTGTACAGTTTTGGACCAATTTACTACTGATTATTTTATTTTATGAGAATCCATTATGTTCAAGCTTAAATGCATGAATATATTTACATGGACATATAGGAACAAGTAGACCAATAGAGACAAGAATCTCAAACAACTAGTAATATTCAAGTTTGAAAATTGAGAATTCACTAAACCATCCCAAAAATTTGGTATATCAAGAATCACTTCAGGCTGTATGACCAAATTAAACATTCATATGACTGCATGATCAATAACATAGGTATCTTCCTTTCCCAAAACACTGGAAATTACTTGTAAAATTGGTCTAGCATCTTCAGAAAAACTATATAGAGGAAACAAAGTTGGATCTAATGATAGAATCTATCCAAATGGAATAATAAAGAAAGACGACTTAGGATAATCCTCTCCAAAAAAAAATTGGAAACTGACTACCAGGGTTTCTTCAGAAAGTGAAGTATAATGCTCAGAGTGTGGAAAATCAAGGGCCTTATGAATCAACCCTTCAATTCGATAAACTAGGGTTCCCTAATAAATGAGAGTGACAACCAAAATGAGAGAAAAATATATGTGAGCGCATTGCCGGAACTGGGTTGGAAGGTCAAGCAGCTCTAGATTCAGGAAGTGTAGCTATAAGATGTTTCCCCTAGTGAATTCAACACAAAACATTTCTGGGGATAAAGAGAAGATGTAAACCAAGTGATGAATTCTGGGAGGAAATAGCTCTGAGGGACAATTGCAAGGAATAACCCTGATTTTACAACTCTAGAATATACAATGGAATCTAATTGACTAACTAGCATGTTGTTATGAAACCAGCTCACAAAATAGAATAAAATATAGATCAACAACTTAGAAATCAGCCTCTTCGAGGGGAAAACCTCCTTTAAATTACATAAATGAAGAATTCTTGGATGATACAAATGACAAAGCATACCTTCTATATATAGGAGTCTGAGGGGTCACAATATAACAATATGGGGACCACATGGGCACAACAATAACAATAACATTAGTTCTGGATGCTTCTGTATAAAATTCACATCCTCCCATGTGGAATGTTCAGTGGGTAAGTTCTTCCACTTGATGAGATACTCTGAAATTGATCGATTTCCTAGCTGTCGAGTTCTTTTTTTCATGACTGCTTCTAGTTATAATATGATTTTTCCTTCCTCATCAAGTTCTTGTAATATTGTTTGAACTGGGAGTTTGTCACCCATAACCTTCTTTAACCACGAAACATGGAAAACTGGGTGCACTCGGGAATATGCAAGAAGCTAGAATTTGTATTCCATAGTACCAATATTTTGCAACACCTTGTAAGGACCATAGTACTTTGGCAATAATTTATTATCCTTATTAGCTTGCTTGAGGGAAATTTGTTTGTATGGTTGTAGTCGTAAAAATACCCACTCACCTACATCAAAACTTCTTTTGCTGCAATGTTGATATGCCTGTTGTTTCATTCGATTATGCACCCATGTTAGGCTATCCTTTAAGAGTTGGATAAATTGTTGTTAATTCTATATGTGATATTCCACTACTTGAACCTTAGAATTTTCTCTTAAAGATGATTTCGATGTTTGAAACTCTAGTGAGAATAATTGTGAAATTACGCCTCGTTGTTACTTCTTTATATTTTGTGTCATTCCATTAGAGCTGATTATATTTCATGGTTTCCCTATGATACCCCTTATTTAAAATTCCTTCCCTTCCCAAAAAAAATTCAAGAAAAGTTCTTGAAAATTAAAATCTATCGTACCCAAATATTCTAACTATTGAACTCCTAATACAACATCAACACCACCGATTGGAATGGAAAGAATTGGGCTATTCCATACATATTCCCCCATGGTTATCTTGATATTATGGCAGTTTCCATAGAAATTTACATTTCCTCCATTGGAAACCATAACTTGACACTCTGGTGCTAGATATACGAAGCAATTCAATTTCTTGGTTATATTACCATGACTAAATTTATGGGTACTACCGAAATCAATCAACACTATTACCTTTTTCTTCTTGATATGTCCTTCTATCTTGAGAGTTAGAGGAGTGGTAATTCCTACCAATGCATTACAATATATGGTTAGATTGATTTCTTCTTTCTCTAAGGTCAGTTCCTGGTGTATATCTTGTTCTTTTGAATTTTCTTGCTCCTTTTCTTCCTCCTCTTCAAAAACTGTGTAAGAAAATTTCTTCTAAGCACACCTATGACTTTTAGTGTATTTTCTATCACAACTGTAACAAATCCCTTTTGATTTTTCTTCTTCCAATTGTTGTGGTGTCAACCTTGTAGGTTGTAGAAGGCTAGGCACACCAAAACTTACATCTTTATAATTGTGAGTGTAGGCTTCCCTCTTGCCATTATTTTTCTTTCAAGTATTCTTGCCAACCTCAATGCCTTCTCTAATAAATCAAGTTCTCAAAGTCAAACCTCATGCTAGATGTTATCCTTTAGATTCCCTATGAAAATCTCAATCCTATGCTCCTCTAGAATATAATTTACCCTTATATGCAATTTTTGAAAGTCTTCAATGTGTTCCACCATTGAACATTTTTGTTTGAGATTTATTAATTGGCTAAAGACGGTGTTGCTTTTTGTTTCCTCAAACTGTGCTATTATTTCCTTCGTAAAAATTGACCAAGTGACAAGTGGTTTACGAGAACAAAGCCATCAATACCATACAAACAGATTTGGTTCTAAATATAAAGTTGCAATGCGTAAATTTTATGTGTTTTTCACATTATGGATATCAAAATATTTCTCTATCTGTAGTATCCATGTTGCCGGATCATTGCCATAAAACTTCCTCATATCCATATTTGGAATATGGTGGGTCTTCAATCCAACATTAGAGTCTATGCAATCATGATTAACCTTTATTTTTTTCTCATCATTAGTTTCATCTACTACCTTTTCGCCATTAGGAATCATTTCTTGTAGAAACTTTTTCAAACCTTCCATGTCTTCTTTTAGACCATTCTTCAAGTCTTCCATGTTTTCTTTTAGTTTTTCTTCTATATCATCGATCTTAGCTTCCATGTCATTCTTCAAACCATCCATGTCTAATTTTAATCTATTCTTCAAACCATCCATGTTTGATTCTAAACCATCCTTCAAACCATCCATCTTAGCTTCCATTTTAGTTTTGGTTACTCTTTGTGAGAGAAAGTTTTTGCACTTGCTCTCGTAATTTTGATATATCATGTTGCACTTCCTCTTCATGCGTCATAGTAGAGATTTTGGAGGGCTTAATGGGTGTGGAATTACTTTTAGGAGTCATAGAACCCAATACTAATATAAATTCTTCAATATGCCCTTGGAATCACTTCAAACTGATTTTTTAAACAAAAGTTAGGAAATTTTAAAAGAATACACAACTTTTTCTTGCTTTTGAGGAGCTCAATATTGAACATGATTTATATATTTTATTTTGGATCCCCAAGATTTTAAATTCGGTTTGGTAGGATCCCTATGAGTCCTTTTTTCAATAGCATGGGTCAGACCTAATTTGGATTCTTCAAGATAAAGGTATGCCCGATATCCCACAATGACCTAATTATGGATTGGTTTAGTAGAGCGAACATGTACAATGTGCCACGTTTCACTGTTTTGACTTTCAACTCTAAAATTGATAAATGAACAACGATAGTCCGTGCAATTTTGGCTGATTTTTACAAAATTCAAATCCAATGCATGAAACAAAAGTTATGCTAGATTTCCTTCGGCCACCTGTTTGAGATGAAATTTTGGAGCCTGCAAAATACCTAATTTCCTCAGATCATACCTTCTAAAATATAGCGAACAAATATCTGAAATGTTTACACAATGTTCAACGTCATTTTGGTTCCACGTGGTAAAATTTTCAACTTATAAAGCCTTGTAAAAAAACGTTATAGAGAAAATTTCAAGATGGCCTATTTGAAGAAGCAAAACCCTAGAATCCCAAGATTTGATACCAGATGTTATGAAGCCAACTCACAAAATAGAATAAAAGATAGATCAATGACTTATAAATCAGCCTCTTCGAGGGGGAAACCTCCATTACATTACAGAAATGGACAATTCTGGGATGATAAAAGTGACAAAACATACCTTCTATATATAGGAGTCTAAGGGGTCACAATATAACAATATGGGGACCACATGGGTACAACAATAAAAATAATGGGGCTACACCTATGGGGCGCAATAATAACAATATGGGTACTACATGGGCACAACAATAACAATAATGAGACTGCACTAACAATAACAATAAGGGGTTACACTAATATTATAGAGACATAATAGATGTTTAGACACAACTCCATCTAGTTTAATGTGCAAACAAAGTAAAAAATGTCCCTTTTAGTGTCCATAAGATGAATGTGGGTTGCAGAACCCATTATAGAGGTTTTCTTTAACATTTTTGAATAATTGAGAAAGTGTACATGGTGGATAAATACTGGGAAACCTTAAGCTAGTGTTGGATTTGGAATTAACGAGCTGGCAGTTGTAGGTGTACTTTGGTATGCTCCAGACAATCAACAGACGAAATATTATGATTGTAAAAAGTGAGGTTTTATGCATAAACGAGGGGAAAAGGAAATTAAATGTGGAGGTGATAGATGTACGATATGATGTCGTACCAGTGACGTGGAGGTGATGGTGTGGCAATGATGAAATGGGGATATGTGATGAGGTGTTGGGTGACATGGTAGGTGGTACAATGTAATCCCATTGGCTTTCTATAAATGCACTCTCTTGCCCAAGAATATGATGAAATCTGCTTACCACCCAAGGGGGCACTCGTGATGGTAAGCAGTTCCATCAGTTGGTGATACCATAAACAATCATGTTCATTGATCGAGGAAAGGTTGTTTTACTACCAAACCTTCTACATGGGAACCCAAGTCCATAACCACCATGTTGTTTATCTTTTCTTGTTTCTCCTATGGGGAAGGTGTGATGGAACTAACGACATCATGGTTCAAATTTTCCTAACCGTTAACCTTTTTCTTTTTATCCACCGGGTCCCACTAACAAAATAAAATTTATTTTGACCTTGCACAACCTTCGACCCAACATTAATCCCATTTATTGCAAATAAGCCACCATCCAAAATAACTTTGATTTTTCTTTATGAGATTTGTTTTGATTTTGGGATATATATATATATATATTGAACATAGTGAAAAACGAGCTACAACAAAATCCATGTATGCGAAGAAACTTGTTTGTGAAAATGTGAAGTTGGGTTACACTTTTTGGCCTTTTTTGAGAAAAAAATATCATGTTTTTTTGTTCTTTAACTTTATGCAAGACAAATCCATTTTTTTGTTTATAATTTCGTTTTACGATAAAAATAAAACTTGTCAGAAATTTTATTAGCTTTTTATTACTTATTTTTTGGAATTTTTTTATGCACATTTGATATGTCAACTTAACATTTATTTGAGTGTGTGTTCTTTAACAATCAAAGGATTCATAAAAAGTCATGTTCAAACACGTTGGTGTATTATTTGAAAACTTTGTGTTTTTGAGAAAAAAAAAGTGTTACAACAATCTAGACAGAGTCTACTTCGGTTTCGTTATATTTACGAAACCAACTGATGCATATCATAATTACTAGAATTTTTTGAACTGGTCCAATATGAAAAAACTGCATGTTTTGAATATGTTTCGGCTCGCACAAAATTTCTCAACATTTTGGTTATAAAATAAAAATCTAAAAGCTACCCATTACAGACGAAGAACCAATGTAATGCACCATAAATTTTTCAATTTGTTTTACAGTGTATTTTGGAAGATACAGAATTTTGATTTCACTGAATCATAATGACCTTCAGAAATTTTTTGCATGCATTTATTAAAAAATTAATTAAAATTAGTAGATATTTTTGAAATTCCATAAAATTTATATTTCTTCAAAGTAAATTGAATTCTGCAAATGCTTGTCTTAGTTCCAACAGTTAATTCATAAATTTTCATGGATTTTAATCATTCCAAAGTTGAAGAAATGTGTTTAGAGCCGAGATATTGCATAGTTGCAGACGTGTTGGTTCGACTGAACTTTCAAAAAGGTTCGGCCAAATTATTTTTTACCCCGTCGGCCCGTTAATTCTAACGACATAAAAGTTCGGCCGAAGTTTTTATAGAAATTCGGCCAAACTTTTAATTGAATTTGCGTCGGCCGAAAAAATGGATGAATCCCCTCCAAAAAAACATTTCGTGGCTATATAAATAGCCGAAAATGGAATCATTATTTTTGCATAATTTCGCACTTTTCTTCATTTGGGCTGATTTTGCAAAGGAATTTTTTTGGGCTTAATTTTCAAAGGACTCTTTTTGGGCTTAATATTCGAATGACATTTTTTGGAGGTATTTTTTAAAGTGATATTTTTTTAGAGGATTTTCGGGCTTAATTTTCAAAGGATATTTTTTGGAGGTATTTTGTTTCTAGAGACATTTTTTTAGAGGTTTTTGGGCTTAATTTTCAAAGGACATTTTTTGGAGGTATTTTTTAAAGTGACATTTTTTAAGAGGTTGGGCTTAATTTTTAATGGACATTTTTTGGAGGTATTTTTTAAAGTGGCACTTTTTTAGAGTAAGTGTTTTGGGTTAAAGAAATGTTTGATAATTATTTTTTAAAGTGATTTTTTGTCTAACTTTTTAAATGAAATTTTTTTTGGAGGACTTGGAAGGAAATATTTTGTGCAAAATTTTTAAAATGATTTTTTTTTTTAAATTAATTTTTTTGTCATGTTTTTTTTTAATTGAGTTTTTTTCTAAATTTTTCAAGGAAATTTTTTGAGCTTCATACTCAATTATCATGGGAAATCGAAGGAATTGCAAGAGAAAATATGATCGAACAAGATACCTTGAGGAACATAGAGAACATGGGAGAGAATATCGCAAAAAAAAAGAGAGAAGAACACTCAAATATTAAAAGGGAAAATCAACCTCAACTAGAAGTTGAAGCAGGTATGTAAATCTAAATATTATAAATTTGATATTTAAAATTTGACTAGTGTATTGTGAAACTTAATTTTTATTTGATGAACTAATTTGAAAAATATTTTGCAATGTAAAAAAAGCGAGATATTCCTCAAAATATTGATGATGAGATACAAAATTTTGAAAGAGAAAGTGAAAGAGAAATTTAATCACTAGGTGGGTGTGTGTGTGTGTGTGTGTGTGTGTGTGTGTGTATATATATATATATATATATATGTTGAATGTGTATTATTGAAATTATACATATTTATTAATTTAATTATTTATTGAATATGTAAGATTATTATTTACATTTAATTCTAATATATACAGATGAAATCAATATGGATGATGAGATGTTAGAAAATGTTGACACTCACACATATGGAGATAAAAAAAGTTGACCATGTTATACGATATCGTATTAATCGCATTATTGATCCGTTCTTCAAAGATGAAACTATGGTAGTTCGAGCCCAAATGTTGAAAATTCTCTTAACATCAAGGAAATTATAGAAGCTACAACTTTATTAGGTATTCAAAAATCAACAAAAGATAGAAAAATGAAGGAAAATGTGATACAAAATATAAATAGTTCTCTAACGTCAATTGGAAGATCTAGAAAGAAAAGTGATTCAAATGCATGTAGAGCAATACAAATGGCAATGCTTTCATCAAGTACTAAAGAAAATCACTTGGTAAAATCTATGGCACAAGCATTAGGAACCTCACAAAAAAATTTGCACAAACATCGAAAATTTTGATTGCAAATAGATGTAAATGATGAACTCGCTTTTTGGAAAACTATTTGTAGGAAACTATACAAAGATAAACATGGAGAAAATGTTAAAAAAATAATATATGAATATTGGATGAAAAAATCATGTGTTTCACCAAACGCAAGGGATGTGATGCGAAGAATAATAGCACGAAATCAGTATGAAGAACATGCAAAACATTTCTTGGAGACCACTCAAATAGAGTTGTTCAACAAGTTCAAAGAAGAGAATCGTGAAATTGATGTCTCAACGAGTGCTTTTGTGCAACAAAAACCATGGTATGTCAAACCTATCACTGTACGCAACACTTGTTGTTGTCGTTATCATGTAGAATTTCAGTTATATTATGACACATTCCTTAATTTTGGTAAAACATTTTGGAGATATTCACCTCCTTCCACTATCCATGATTTCATATCTCAAATTCTATGTGGAAGAGAAAGCCATGAATGATTTTACCAAAAGAAATGTGTTGGTGGTAAAAAATGCGATGATTGTGGAAATTTGACTAAATTTCAAAAAAAATATCGTACTGATATAAATGATCAATCATTTTCAAACATAAAAGTGAAATGGAAGAGATATGAATATATCCATACATTGTTTGGTTCAAGTAGTACTACAAGTGCTAAAATAATTGATTTACAAGAAGAACAAATGTTTGTGATAGATTTTTTGAGAAAGTTTGAGGCATAATTTTATAAATACACCAAGCATTCCCATAGAGCTCGATGGTAGGACTTGCAATTCAAAAAATCCTGTGAATTTTATCCCCAAGGACCATTTTGTCAATAGTTGATTTTGCAGAAAACTACACATCTATTCTACACTATCATTCTGACCAAGTCTACATGCTTGTCCATATTCTATATAGATATGCTGAAAAAAATGTTGGTCATATAGAAAAACTAGTGAAAATCGACATGTTATTAAAGAATATCACTTTTATATCAGTGACGATCATACACATGATGCATATTTTGTACAACACTGTTTTGAAAAGATTTATGACTCCTTGAAAATTTGTGGAATAAAATTCAATGAACATTGGATATGGTTAGATGGATGCACAAGTCAATTCAAATCTTCACGATCATTCTTTTGGTTGTGTCACCTTCATATGAAAACCCGCATTAAACATTGTTGGAATTTCTTTAAGACTGGTCATGTAAAAGGATAACATGATGGTGCAGGGGCATGTATAAAACAAGCACTTCGAAGATATAAAATGGACCACTCTGCAAACCAACTTGTCTCAACTGAAGAAGTTGTTCAATGGTGCATCGTTGCATTAAGCCATGAGACCAACTGATCAAGGGAAGTACGAAGGTACATTCAATTTAATTTTTATTGGATTTATAATTTTAAACAATACATTCATCACAATGATTATCCTTGATGGTATTTTGATAACATATTTATATTCTTCTTTGAATTTTCCATATAGGGTTTTTTGGCATATTGGGGTCCAAGGTGTAGATAGATCAATTAGAGATGACATTGAAACAATAAAAGGGACTCGAAAACTGCATTCAATTAAAACAAAGCTGTCCAAGAATGTGTTTGCATTGGATAAAAGAAAATATTCTTGTTTTTTCCATGTTCGCATAGCCAACACAGAATCCAATGATGTTTGTGAAAAAAAAATGTATGTAAAAGATTGGAAACATACAGAACTAAATACAAAGGGGAAAATGTTTGTTGCAAGCTTTGAAGAAATGCAATCAGAGGAGACTACAATATCATCCGAAGGTGATCAAGTTTCTGATCTTGTTAGATAAGGTAACATTTCAATTGCTTTCAAATGATAGAGATCTAGAAATAGATAATAAAATCAATTAAACATGTGAATTTTAAATTAATTTTCCATGTTAATTATGATATAAGTTTAAATACATAAGTTTGTTTTATTGTGCAAGAGATCTTTTTGTTGTAGTTACACCTACTATCAACAATGAAAATGTGAATTATTATTTTATGCGTTGCACTAAACGAAAGATGCAATTATTGGAAAGCTATGATGATAACAGGTTTACATATGACAAAGGGTCTATTATACTAAAAGGTTATTTTTTTCCAACAAACTCACCAAAGTGAGGATTTCGTTTACTTTCAAGACTATGAACATGATGTCATAAGTTGTCAATATAGTCACTTGGTGTGTGTAGCACGCATAAATTTGATAGAAGTTTAATCAAAGAAAAAAATGAAAATTAAGAAATGGAAAATGTCAAAAGTCAGTCATGAACGGATCATTGAAGATGGCATTCCATTGGAATTTTTTTTATTGAACTAACCTGTTATCACCCCAAATTTTTTTATTTTTATTTTTAACTTTGAAAAGGTTGCCTTATTTCTAGTCATGGTCTTATAATAGGTTTTGAGTCATCACATGCTTAAAGGAATAAGTGATAGGATTAGAGTCTCAATAGTGTCATTCTCATTTCCAAACCCTTGTTCTAGTCATGCTGTTAAAGGTCTCTAGGTCATTTCATGCTTAAAGGGTTAGGTCATAGGGTTAGAAGTCTTTAAGGTCATATTTCATTTCCAAACAAAGTTTGACAACCTTATTCCATGTCTTGGAAGTCTCACCTTGTGTTTAGAAGTCATATCTCAAGTCATTTTGAAATTTTTTTGGGAACTAGCAACAAAATCATGTTTTCATAGCGCAGACAGTTTTGCGCTATGAAAACGCTATTTTTTTCATAGCGCGCTACGAAATGGCTGAAACAGCGTTTTTTCCAGCAAAAAACCTTGTTTTTCTGCTTTTAGTGGTCAACTTCCAGAGGGTTTCCTGAGCAACTGAAAACTCATTTTTGAAAACTGAAAGAGGTTTTTCTTCCTAACATACTGAAATAAAAAAACCGCTTTCCGTTTATTCAAATTAATTATGAGGTGGGAGAAATTTATGGTTGAACTTGCGCTACGAAACTGCTGAAATTCATTCAGAGAAAAACTCTGTTTTCTGGTTTCAGCAGTCTTTTTCAAGATCCATTTTTGGCCACATGCAAACGTATTTTTGAATTATGAAGGAGGTTTCTCTTCCTACAATCTCCTGAAATAATAACCTATCTCACTTTATTCATAAGTGTTACAAGTTGGGAGATACAGGGCTTTCTTTGAAGCCATATTTTCAGAAATCAGAATTTTCCAGTTTACACCTGATGTTCAAAGACACTTTCTGGGCAGTAGGGGAGGTATTGCAAAAAACCAAGAGAGGTTTTTGTTCAGAACAGAGTGGTCTCCAAAAAAATGCTTCAGTTTTTCAAAATAAATTTTTTATGAGGAGATAAAAGTTCTGTCCTAACACCTATTTTTCAGCTAGAACAGAACAGTAAGTTACAATTTCTTGATGCAGTTTTGTTGTGGAGAAGGACTTTATTTATTGAAAGTGTTTCAAATATGACTTATGATTGATAATTAAAGCTTGAAGATATCATGGAAGAAGTGCAAGAAGTTTTAAAAACTGAAATTTTTGAAAAAAGTCTAAAGTAGGTGTCATGCACAGCAGTTTCGTAGCGCGCTACGAAATTGCTATAGGATGCAGTTTGATCGATTTTGAAATTTTTCAAAGGGTAAAAGGGCATGTTTATTAAAATTTGATGCTGCTAGAGGATTTATAAAGACAAAAAATGAAGATCCAATGGAAAAAGATAGAAAATTGAAGGTTTCAAATGAAGTTTTTGGAGGTGAAGTTTTGCGCTACGAAAACAGCAGACAGTTCCGTAGCGCAACAATGTTAAAAGTTTTGGCACCTCTTCAAAGTTTTTTTTTGGGCACAGCTGGGAGGATGAAGTCACAAGAGTTTAATATGACTTTGCCACATGTTTTGAGCACAAATTGGTTAGCAAATGTTGTGAAGAAACATAAATTAAACAATACACCGATTTTGCAGGGAGCATGTTCCTATTTTTCAGGGCAGATAAGAAGCAAATCATTTCAATTCAACAGCAAGGAGATGGGCTTCATAAAATTCGAATTCATGGATTTATAGGTGTCAAAGAAAGTATTTAATTCCTAGATAAGGTTTTTTTAATCATAATAAAGAGTTTTACTCCTAATTGTATTAGGACTCTAGAAGAGACAGTTTAACTGTCACATGTAATTAATAGTTTGTTTTAGTAGTTGATAGGTGTCAAGCTAGAAAATTCGAATTCTCCTCAAGTAGGATGAGAGAATCCAAGGTTGTAAATGCTATATATCAAGCATGAGGTCGAATTCAAGGGGGGGGTTGGAGACTTTTTGGCGTAGCTGCTGCTTTATGTGAAGGAATACAATCAGTAATACAGAGAGGTTTTCTTGAACAAAACTGAGTTTAGATAGGGTTTAATCCTTTCTTGATCTATATTTTATTTTAATTACTTGCAGTAGATCTTATTGTTAATACTCAGAATTCATAATATAATTCTCTAACTTCCTTTAACAATAAGATGATTGTGTTTTACCTTTGAACCACCAGCACTAGATTACATTGCTATTTTTCAGAATTCACAACCATGTGCTCTGATTTCTTTTAGTAATGGAATGATTGTGTTTAGCAGTAGATCTCATTTCTATTACTCAGAATTCATAACCCTATGCTCTGACTTCCTTTAGTAATGGAATGACTCTTTTGACCTATGCTATTGAGCAAATTTTCTTTGTTTAAGAACCTTATTTGTCTCAGCTTTCATGTCAAGAAACCTTGACACTGAATTTATTAACTTGTTGACTCCATAGCCCAATGGTAGCAAGCCTTCATTTTTTCAACCTACAAACACACAAAACCAAGATAGAGTTAGCCATCTATATTATCAATAATCAATATCACTAACCCCTTTGAGAGAGCCCTTTCAGGCTGAGGAATCTAAGCCTCAGCCAAAAGTCTGGTTTGAAAGAGTTACACCGAGGTAGTCTGATCAACAGCCTATCAGGGTCCTATTTTGGTGATAACATTTTGGTGCATCTGCCAGGAGCCTGAAGATTATTCATTCCCGTAATCAAGAAGCTGAACTTCTGAAGGTAGCAGGAGCTCAAAATCTGTTAGAGGCTGCAGCACTACCTTGGTGACTCCACACATCAAATAAAAAATTGGAAGGTGACTCCACTGCTAGAAGATAAGTAGCTTGATGAAGTTTCAAGATGAGTTCCATTGCAAGAAGGAATGCCAGGTATGCTCCTATGAATTGGTCTCATATCCCTAGTTTTCCAAATCCTATGCCAAAGTTTGATTGGTTAGATGATCTTCCAATATTCAAAGATGAAAAGAAAGACAATGATGCTCTTCATTTGGTTAGGTTTCATCTGCATGTACATAGTCTTAAGGTTCAGATCCCTGAAGACTGTCTTATGAAGATGTTTATGACCACTCTTGAAGGAAAAGCATGGTCTTGGTATAAAGGTTTAGCAAATGGTTCATTATATTCTCTTGCTAATTTTCATGATGAATTCTATGAGATGTATAAAGAGTGTCATCCCTCCTTATTACTGGTCAAAGATTTATGTAAATATTCTGTGAGTTTTATTCAGTATTTTGAGGATTTCTATGATGACGATGAATTTATGGATGAAGAAATTTTAGAGGCTCTTCATAAAAATACATTTCAACACCAAGAAGAGAAGATATCATCCCATAAAATGCAAGAAGGAAATCAGCAGGAATTTACTTTTGAAAATCATGTTACATCCTTTGAGTTTGAGGAAAATTTGCAGCAGGTTTGTCAATCTTTTGATCATCAGGAGAATGAAAATCATTGCATACATCAAGAAGAAATAATGGAAGATAGATTTTATAACCCTCAGGCAGAGGAAAAGGTTGATTATTTATGTCATACTTTGCAGCAGCCTACTTCAAAGACTAATCATAATAATGAGGAAAATTACATTGTCTATGGGAGTCATTCAGAAAAGCAATTGGATAACATATCAAAGGAATCTTGTGTGGCTGAGAATCAATTATCTGAATATATAGAATGTCATGATGATCATCAAACTAACCATGCCTTCTTTGACCCTATAGTTGAATACATGGCAAAGCTTTGCACACCAGTATTTCATTTTCATTTGCATGATGAAGATCAGATACATTATAAGTTGTTTTGGTCATCTCACTATCATGGTTATTTTGAGGTCGAATGCAATTCAGAGCCTCAAATATCAGAAAAAACAATTGATTGGCTTCATTGGATGTTTCATGTTCCTTGAGCTACAAATGTAGATTGCAGCTAATAGGGTAGGCAGGAAGATGCAAATAAGCTCAAGGTTGACTGAGCATTTTTACTAGGTATAGTTTGAAACAGATTGGGCAGAATTTCAGAGTTTTTATTTTTAAAGGAATGGATTGCAGCACTGGAGCTACTAGTTCTTAGCATACCACAGAGGGCATACTATCCCTAGTGGAGCCACTGTTATCACCCCTTTTTTTTTCTAACTTTGAAAATTTTTCCTTGTTTCTAGTCATGGTCTTATAATAGGTTTTGAGTCATCACATGCTTAAAGGGATAAGTGATAGGATTAGAGTCTCAATAGTGTCATTCTCATTTCCAAACCCTTGTTCTAGCCATGGTGTTAAAGGTCTCTAGGTCATTTCATGCTTAAAGGGTTAGAAGTCTTTAAGGTCATATTTCATTTCCAAACAAAGTTTGACAACCTTATTCCATGTCTTGGAAGTCTCACCTTGTTTTTAGAAGTCATATCTCAAGTCATTTTGAATTTTTTTTGGGAATTAGCAACAAAATCATGTTTTCGTAGCACAGAAATTTTTTCACTACGAAAACGTTGTTTTTTTCGTAGCGCACTACGAAATGGCTTAAACAACCTTTTTTCCAGCAAAAAACCTTGTTTTTCTGCTTTTAGTGGTCAACTTCCATAGGGTTTCCTGAGCAACGAAAAACTCATTTTTGAAAACTGAAAGAGGTTTTTCTTCCTAACATACTGAAATAAGAAAAACTCTTTCAGTTTATTCAAATTAATTATGAGGTGGGAGAAATTTATGGTTGAACTTGCGCTACGAAACTGCTGAAAATCATTCAGAGAAAAACTCTGTTTTCTGGTTTTAGCAGTCTTTTTCAAGATCCATTTTTGGCCACATGCAAACGTATTTTGGAATTCTGAAGGATTTTTCTCTTCATAAAATCGCCAAAAACAATAACCTATCTCATTTTCTTCATAAGTGTTACCAGTTGGGAGATACAGGGCTTTCTTTGAAGCCATAGTTTTAGAAATCAGAATTTTCCAGTTTACACCTGATGTTCAAAGACAATTTCTGGGCAGTAGGGGACGTATTGCAAAAAACCAAGAGAGTTTTTTGTTCAGAACAAAGTGTTTTTCAAAAGCCTCCTTCATTTTTACAAAATACTTTTTTGATGAGGAGATAAAAGTTCTGTCCTAACACCTATTTTTCAGCTAGAACAGAACAGTAAGTTACAATTTCTTGATGCAATTTTGATGTGGAGAAGGACTTTATTTATTGAAATTGTTTCAAATATGACTTATGATTGATCATTAAAGCTTGAAGACATCATCGAAGAAGTGCAAGAATTTTTAAAAATTGAGATTTTTGAAAAAAGTCTGTTGTAGGTGTCATGCACAGTAGTTTCGTAGCGCGCTACAAAACGGTTGTAGGATGCAGTTTGATCGATCTTGAAAGTTTTCTAAGGGTAAAAGGGCATTTTTATTAAACTTTGATGCTTCTGGAGGATGTATAAAGACAAAAACTGAAGATCCAATGGCAAAACATAGAAAATTGAAGGTTTCAAATGAAGTTTTTAGAGGTGAAGTTCTGCGCTACGAAAACAACAGACAGTTTCGTAACGCAGCAATGTTAATATTTTTGGCACCTCTTCAAAGTTTTGTTTTGGGCACAGCTGGGAGGACGAAGTCGCAAGAATTTAATATGACTTTGCCACATGTTTTGAGCACAAATTGGTCAGCAAATGTTGTGAAGAAACATAAATGAAGCAGTGCACCTATTTTGCAACGAGCATGTTCCTATTTTTCAGGGCAGATAAGAAGCAAATCATTACAGTTCAACAGCAAGGAGATGGGCTTCATCAAATTCGAATTCATGGAGTTATAGGTGTCAAAGAAATTATTTAATTCCTAGATAAGGTTGTTTTAATCATAATAAAGAGTTTTACTCCTAATTGTATTAGGACTCTAGAAGAGACAGTTTAACTGTCACATGTAATTAATAGTTTGTTTTAGTAGTTGATAGGTGTCAAGCTAGAAAATTTGAATTCTCGTCAAGTAGGATGAGAGAATCCAAGGTTGTAAATGTTATATATCAAGCATGAGGTCGAATTCAGGAGGGTTTGGAGAATTTTTGGCCTAGCTGCTACTTTATGTTATGGAAGATAACCAGTAATACAGAGAGGTTTTCCTGAACAGATCTGAGTTTAGATGATGTTTAATGTTTTCTTGATCTATATGATACTTTAATTACTTGTAGTAGATCTTATTACTATTACTCAGAATTCACAATCATGTGCTCTGACTTACTTTAGTAATGGGATGACTGTGTTTTTCCTGCATCTTGTGAGTAAACTACCTTTGAAACCGTAGCATTAAATTTCATTGCTATTACTCAGAATTCACAATCATGTGCTCTGACTTCCTTTAGTAATGTAATTATTATGTTTTCAGTAGATCTTATTTAATATTACTCAGAATTCACAACCATGTGCTCTGACTTCCTTTATTAATGATATGATTGTGTTTTTTCTGCATTTTGTGAGTAAATTACCTTTGAACCATTAGCAATAGGTTCCATTGCTATTAATCAGAATTCATAACCCTATGCTCTGAATTCCTTTAGTAATGGAATTACTATGTTGACCTCTGTTTCTTGAGTGAATTATCCTTGTTTAAAAACCCCATTTGCCTCAGCTTCCATGTTTAGAAACCTTGCCACTGAATCTACTGACTTGTTGACTCCATAGCCCAATGGTAGCAAGTCTTCATCTTTCAACCTACAAACACACAAAACCAAGATAGAGTTAGCCATCTATATCATCATTAATCAATATCATAAACCCTTGAGAGAACCCTCTCAGGCCGAGGAGGCTAAGCCTCAGTTAAAAGATTGGTTTGAAATAGTTACACTGAGGTAGTCTGATCAGCAGCCTATCAGGGTCCTATTTTGGTGATAACATAACCAACAATTTCTTCTCTTTGGATTCATCTTTTAGAACTTCCAGAACTCAACTAAAATTGAACTACCTTTTTATGTTATATGTACAAGTGTTTGCACATGTGCATTGTTTTGTTACATGCACATGAGTAATTTATACACATGTGTACACATACACATGTATATTATCTGGTCTTAAACGATTTCATACATTCCCTCGCACAATTTTTCATAATTTCATTATCATAAAATGTACATATTTTTGTATCTAGCATAGTTGATATAATGCAAATTTTAATTTGCACAATTTTGTTTTAGATGTGTCTATTAAGTAAATTAGAATATTCATTCTTGAATGCAAAATGTGTGGTACGTGTTTTGAAATTTCCTGTTTACTATCAACTGAAAGTAAGTTTTTCTATGTACATTAATGAAAATTTTTGTGTACTGGATACATGTTTTAATGCAATTTTAAAATTTTATGATTGTTTGACACATTTAAGAACATATATAGTTTTATGAATGTTTTTAGATATATACATTGATATGTATTGTACTTCAATCATTTTTACATATATTCAAACATGTACTTCAATCATTTTTATGTACATATATCCATGTGAACTCGTTTTTTGTAACTTGGGCTAAACTATATTAAAATCATGAAAAACTATACAAAGGAAATGGGAAGAGATGGAAAGAAATGCTTAGCCTATCCTTGCCTTAGTAGTGTTCAAAATAATTCAAGTTTGGAGCTGCATCAAAGGAGGAAACCAACCCCTTAAGAGTTTCATCTAGTCTTGTAATACAAAATATTCAGTGGCCCATATAAAAACAAAAGAGCTAAAAATTATATCCTGGGTGAAAAAAAACATAAATTAACCTTGCTACTGAACAATCATTAGTTTCATTCATCTTCGTCTGTCGCCTGGTCCTCTTCCTCTAGCAGGCACCTGTATTCTGATAATCAAGGAGATATATCCAACTATTTCAAACCAAACTTTTAGTTGAGGCTTAGCCTCCTCAACCTGAGAGAGCTCTCTCAATAGGTTAATGATTTGAAAATAAAGATCAGATGGCTAACTCTGTGAATAAACTAAATAAAGTGAATAATTGGTTGTACTACTAATCAAAAAACATCTATTGGGTAAATGGAGTCAAATTTTCTTTCACAAAACATAAAGATCAGTTTCATATGGAAGTCAGGGCATTTCAGGGTTTAGATGCATCAATAGAACAATAGGAAAAAGAATAAAAACAGTTCATGAACATATGAAGGAAGTTAGAGCACCTTTAGTGAATTTTAAGTAACATACATTCATGCCACTACAAGTAATTTAAAGAGAAACATCATGAGACAATCAAACATCCATAACCCCTTCTGAATCCTGAGTGATGAAACAAAACTCTCTGTATTAAGATAAAAACACAGTTCTCTGATATCACAAAAAGTATGCTTGTTCAATGAAAATTCCAACACTATGCTATTTGATTTCCTCCCTTTTATAGAGTATTCATTACATCTTAGGATTCTCTCCAATCCTTTGAGGATAATTCGAATTTTGACACCTAACACTTTTCATAAAACAAACTGCATTCACAACTAACAATTAAACTGTCTGTTTAGACTCCTAATACAATTAGGACTAAAACATCATTTATTAAAACATAACAACCTTATCTAAATACTTAAAACAACACTTGACAGCTGCATCTTCTAGTCTTCGACCATGATCATGTCTATCTTCTTGTTGTTAGACCCCCTTTATCTCTTCCTTATATGTCCCTGTAAAATAGGATAGTGCTTCCTTTATAGTAGTTGAATGCTTCATTAATACCAATTCGAACCATTTGCTGCATAATTTGAACTCAAAACACATGCCATATGTCTTAAAGTCTTCATAGATATTTTATCTTCCATCTGTGTATATGTCAACTTTTCAAAAATGATGTGGAAACTTCCATAGTGCTGCACTACGAAACTGTCTGTGTTTTCGTAGCGCAAACCTTTCTTTTGAAAAACATGCTTTAGACTCCAATTAAATGTGCCAAAACCCTTTGAATCTTCATTGATATTCAATATATATATCCCATCAGCATCAAGGCTTCAAAACTAAACCATTTATTCTTTTATATTTACAAAAATTCACAAAAATGCATCCTACAACAGTTTCGCAGCACGCTACGAAACTGCTGAGTCTGCTTTAGCAGTTTCGTAGTGCACTACGAAACTGCTGAGTCTTCATCTTTCTGAGTTTTTTCCTCAAAATTTCAAGTCAGAAACCTTTAAAACCTAGTCTTCAGGTGTAGATCCATTCTTATAACAATAACCATCAACCTTGAGCAGTTTCAAAAATGGAGCATTACTATATAACCTTCAAAGTTTATTTCAAAGATGAAACTTACTGTTTAGGGTGTAGCTCATCTCCAAACTGATTTAACTGTATCTGTAAATCTTCAATTCTCCTCTTGAGCCTTATGTTATTAGCCCTCAGTTTTATGTTAACCATCCTGATGAACTTGGCTTCCTTGATTGCAGGTAGGGTCCAGATGCAAAACTGAGCTTGACTGTCAATCAGTTCAGGATTTGGATTTTTCTCAAGCTCCCACAGCCCTTTCATCCTTTCAAACTTGACCTTCTCTTCAGCATATATTCTTTTTATTTTCTTCAATTTCTCAATTTCATTATTTGCAAGCCTGAGTTTATTCTTTACCTCTTCATAGCTGCTTTTTTCCTTTTGAACCTTGAAGACCTTGTTTCTATCTTCTTCAGGCATTGCAGATGATGCATTTGTAGTTTCTTCAAAAACAGTAGCACTTTCTTCCCCTGTTTGATCTATCACCAAATCTGACTGTTTCAGCTTCTTATATTTCCTCGTTGAGGGTCTTCTGGGTTTAAAAATAAACTCTACCACCTCTTCTTCAAATTCTAACTTTTTAGATGTCTTCAATTTTTTCAATTTGTTGGCACCTGTATCTAATTTGATGAAGTCTGCTTGCACTAGGGGAGATTCCTCTATGTCAATAGCTTGAAGTATGTCATTCAAATTTCCTCTTGTCTCCTCTGCAATTACAGCCTTACCCTTTTCTTTTAACCTCTGACTTTTAGTCAACTTCTTTGGATTTGATTTGCTAGTTGACTGCTCTAAAATTGTTTCCTCAACCAGGGTTTTCTTCTTCTGTATAGACCTAGGAGTCTCTTGGATATTCAATGATGTCATTGGTTCTTTCACTTGTTTCCTGGGTTTAAGTTTAACAAATATTTTAGAATTTTTTTCCACTGGACCAACAATCTTTGATGGGTTTTTAGCTTGTGGGCTGGCAGTTGTTCCTTCTATTCCAGTTCTACTCAAAAAGAGGAATTCTGCCCAATATCTATTTGCCTTTTGTAGCTCATGTAAGACTATCAGTTTGACTAAGCCGTGGTGAAATAAAGAGGTTTCACATGATTCAACTTTCATTTTCACCTTATCAGACATCTTAGCCAAGCTTCTAAAGAGATAAAAAGGTAAATCTAATGATATCATCCCTGTGAAATGAAGCAAGAGTTTAAAATGGTAGGTGTATACCTTATGATATCTACCCTCGCAAGTGAAGTATCTCTGAATATTGTAGAGAAGATTGGAAAATGTGTCTCTGACATAACTTCTTGGCACAGCCTTGTTCAAGTAAACCTCTGAAAACTCTGGTTTCAAAAAGATGTTGCATGGTGTCATATCAAATTTGAAATTTTTAAACCACCTGTCTTCACCTCTTGGGATCTCTGTTACGGCTGATATTACTTCAAGGTAAATTGGTACATTTAGGAACCCAATATTTGAATTTGATCTTGTGAAATTTATGGCTAAATCCTCGGTAACTTGAGTGTGCCCTCCTTGAAGTTTTTCACAAAACCTCCAACATCCAACTTTCTTAAAAGCTGCTTCGACAAAATTATCTTTTGTAAGGGCTTCAACACCTTCAGGTTCAATCCTTAAGCAATGACCAAACCTATGGCTTCTTCTCTCCTCAGCCATTTTCCTCTTGAAACCTGTATCTTTAGAAATCTGCAATAAACCCTTCTAAAAACCCTGTGTCTTCAGCAAATTAACAATCTGAGTCTTCTGTTGAATAGACTGTTTCACTCAGGAATCGAATTCAGCCTCGCTTGATAAGAACTCTTCCTCGCTTGATGACAATTTATTTTCCACACAAATGAATATCAAACTCACTTAAATTAGCAAGCTTTGGAAACACTGGTATAACCTGTATTTGAATGGAACAGCCTTGCTTGATAAGAACTCAAGTTTCACTGTAATGGATAATATAACCTGAATTTGAATCAGTTTCTGCCTCGCTTGAAATATAACCTCTGTCTCAATTAGCAATGAGACAACACAGCCTCACTTGATAACTAGGAATCTCACCACGAATTCTTTCTTTCAACACTTAAGAATGCATGTAGTTTTTTCTTGCATGAGACAAATGAAAACAGCCAACTGTTTGAAATTTGAAAGGACCAATAATTAATGACCTCTAATTTATGAAAAATGACCTCTAATGATGAAAAATAATGGTTTCATGCGTGGAGGAAAACTCATGAAGGACACCCAATGATGGAAAATTTAACTGTATTTGACAGATATGACAGCTCAGAGACAAATCTACTAATTCCCGATTTCGTAGCGCATGGTGTGCAAATTCTGGTTTTTGCGCTACGAATTCACCAGTGTTTTCGTAGTGCAGAATCAATTTTTTACACTAAGCGCGCTATGAAAACGTGGTTTCGTGGCTTATTCATCAAATCTTCGAAAAAAACTTTAAAGATGGGTTTTAAAACATGGCATAAGATCTTTGAAGAATGAAACAAGGTTGATGAACATTGTTTGGTGATGGAATGAGACTTTTAAATCATGATCTAGACCTTAAAAAATATAAAAATGACTCTAACCCTATATTATCATTATGACTTAGGAACAAGTGTAACTGACCAAGTTTCAGAAAATTTTTAGAGTGATAACAGATGCGATCATTTCACAAGTCAAACAATATAAGCTGCAATGAGATGGAGGGAGAACGTGAGGACCGTTAGATCGTGTAGCAGATCAACGGTGGATGGTGGATTGAAAAATTACACATCGGCAACTTTAAGGTTTAACTTTAAGACATTGCAAGGTATGCTGTTTTGGTTTCGATGCGGTAAGGATCGAATGATGTGACGCGATGAAGGGAGTCCACGTGTCAACACTGCGCAATAGCGTACGTCGCATGGTTTATGGTTTATCGTTATCGGTAGAGTGGGAAACTTGTGGGAAAGTATTTGCGATGAGTTGTGATTGGTTCAAGGTATAGTGGGACCCTCCAGTGGGAAGTTCTGCATATCTGCACGTGATTTGGGTTTATGTGCAATCTGGTTTAAAGAGTATGTGTTGTTTGATCGCTAATGTATGTATGTTGTATTTAACTCCGAATTTTTAATCCTTTGCGTGTATAAAGGGAGTTATGTGGGCCATAACCCACAGGTTTGAGGTATTCGTATAATGTGAATCTGTATATGAAATAAGTTAATGTGAAGGGGTGACAATGACAAGGTAAAGTTTATTATATTGAGTTATGAACTTGAAGAGTCACTCATGGTTAAATTTTCCATGTGAAATTGATGTAAAAGGAGAACCTCAAAGGTTAAGGCGGGTAATTGTGGGGTTAATTTTTCTAACCCTGCATATGTTTTTATTTGTGGCCTTATGGTTGCATCAACATGGTTTGCCTTAAAGTTTGATTTAAGTTTTATGGGAGAAATTACATAGAAATGGGAGAAATGACATGTACATGGTTAGCCTTAAATTTTTCCTTAATTTTATGGGAGAAATGACATGTACATGGTGTTATCACTCATTAGTTTTAACACTTACATTGATGGGGTTTGTCCTACATGTCATTCACCTAGGTTCATGTTGTCTCATAAGTCATTTTCATGAAATTTTTGAAAAAAATTTGCATTTGGTGATGTCTACCTTAAGTTTAAAACCCACCTCTAACCATGTCTTATTAGTCAAATCAACCTCATCACATCTAGTTTTCATCCCCATGCTTTTTAATCACAAAATATTCCACTTGTCAGTTTTTCACAGTTTCGTAGCGAATTATAAGGAAAATCAGTAGATTTTTCTATGAAACTGCCTAACAGTTCCGTAGCAAATCTATCAGCAATTAAATGGTTTTTGCTACGAAACTGGGTTTTTATGCCGAAAGTGTCAGAGTGGTGTGAGGTGTCAATTTTCAATTAAACAAGTAAAGGGTTAGGTCATTCGAGTTTGTTATTATGATTCCCAAACATTCAAAGCCGTATATTTTTTCATTATTGTCTTTTATGGTCACATGTGTCATCATTAAACGTCGAGTTGTCAAATTACCTTTAAAACTTTATCCCCAAGATGCTCTTTGTCATTCAACGTTCAATTCTTGCATGTGAAGTATCTCTTTGTCACTGTTTGAGAGTTGTTTCACCATGCAAAGCAGGTTGCTAAATTAGAATTTGATTATGCGGGTGTCATCAACAAGCGAGGAAACAAAGAGTATAAAGCATCATGGCATCAAAGAAGAAAAAAAATAAGGGAGGTTATTGCATAAGATATGACCTATGGATTTGAAGTTGTTGAATGAAGATCCCTCTGCTATGGAGGCTTTCAGGAAGGTGGGCTTCCTACAGTTCTACTAGAAATTGCAAGGCTTCCATGCACAAGTATCCAAAGACTTTGCGACAAATTTTACAGGGACAACATCAAAAATTGGGATCTTGAATTTTACAGTGTCACCAAATATCATCTCCCAAGCTACAGAAATTCCTAGAAGTGGTGAAGAATGGTTCAAAGGCAAAAATTTTAGAGTGCAAGGCTATGAAGAGTTTCTCAAGAAGGAGCATAGAGGAGCTGATATGACCAATGGCATCCCAGGGGTTATATGAAAGAGAATTATGCAAATATGTTGTTGATGATCCAAAAATACTTCACCTGTGAAGGGAGATTCCACATGGTTTATTCCTATCATATTAGACTCCTTCTGCATTTTTTTGTTAAGAAACCACTTGACCTACCTTTCCTTTTATACAGGAGTTTGGGAAAGATGTCAGATAAAGTGTAGGTCAAGACTAAGGGTAATGAAACATCAGTATTTCACCATGTTCTGATAAAAATGTTAGTAATGGAAGATTTTAAAAGGTTAAATAGAGATTGGACCTCTTTTCTTTTTATGAGTGGGTATGAAGTAGATGCAGTGACTCCAAAGAAAGTTTCAAAACCTAAAACTACTAGATCACCAACTGCAACAGAAGATATTGATGAAGAAGGAAGACAGTTTCCTATAGAACCAACGGACATTGAAGTAGAACCTTTGCAAGTAACTCATATCCCTCAGTCAATGCCTGCAAAACAAAAACAAAATATTAGCAAACAAAGCAGTAAGAGGATAACAAGAAGTCAGACATTGGCCAAAGGAAATCTGGAAGATATCCTTCATGCAATGGCAGAAGATATTGAAGGTGATGGAAGAAAAATGAAAAAAGGTAAGTCTGTCAAGAAATTGAATTTTGCAGGAGAGGATGCGGGTTTCATATTTTAGCCAAGGAAGCCAATGACCAGGCCACATATTGAAAATAAGGCCATGGAAAGAAAAAGAGCAGAAAAATTCAATGAAGGTAAGCAGCCAAAAAACATTATAGATTTATCCCCAACAATAGAAGAAGTTGTCACTTTGCAGAGAAAGGCAAAGGGGAAGATGGTTGAAAAATCAGAAACAGAACTCCTCACAGAAAAACTAAGAGAATAAAGAGAAGAAATACTTGAGTTAAAGTTGGAGGCAAAGAATCACGGGTCCGAAAAGGCCGAGTTTGATCAGATGATGAAAAATGGACAATCAACTCTCAAGTGTTTCAGAGTATATGAGTAATGCTAAAAAATTTCTAAAAAGAACCCAACCTCTAAGACTTATGGCCAAACATACCAGGAAGATGAATCTGCACATGCAAGCTGAAAATAGATCATTACAAAATAAATTGAAAGACCTTCAGGAACAACTAGACATGATTCAAGATGAACTAGAGAAGAGAGGACTTAAAATGAAAGTGATTGAAGAACCTAAAGGTCAACCTATTGTTAATGAATACGAAACACCCAAGAACTGAAGAATTGCACTGAGACATTTTTGTTAAGGTTTTTTATAGCTTGCAAGTGACATAAATTTTGGCTTAGGAGATCAATTTTTGAAGAAAGTTACAAAATCTGCAATTTCTGCCTTATTAGCCAGTTTCGTAGCGAGCTCCAGGCTTGAAGGCCGAAAAACGCTACGAAATTTCTGAAGATTTCTTTTGGCCTTTAAAATCAGTTTTATGAAGAACTAAGGAGGGATTGCGATAGTATTTAGATATTTTGACCTGACAAATTCTTTTTGACCAGCAGAGGTGGCAAAAGGAAAGGTTAAAAGACAGAAACCAACTAGCTACTAAACTACGCTACGAAAATGCCTAAAGATGCTCTCTTTTGCATCAAGGTATTTTTGAAGGGTTTTTGAAGGTGCGAAAGGCATATGGAAGACCAACAAGCCACGTGGAGGCATCCAAACAAATAAGGAGACATCTCAACTAATATTCATCACTTGGCATGTGTGTCATTCATACAAAACAACATGAAGACAAAATCATAGTTAATGTTGATCCTTTCCTAGAAAATACGACAGTTTTTGCTAAATTTTTGGAAAGTACATTTATGTATTATATCATGGAGAATGCCATTCGAGCATCCAACCCCTATCTATGTAATTCCCCCACTATTAGAGAAGTGGAGGTAATAAATGTAATTAGAGTCCCATTAGGAGATAAACTCTTGAATGAATAGGTGTATTTTTATGTTCCAGAAATAGAGTTGTCAGTTATGATTAGCTATCAGAGTCAAGGTTTGATGATAAATCATCCTTTGTAATGTAAAAAGATTCTGTTTATAGGCATAATATCGAACATCAAAGGGTTGGAGATTATTGTACTACACTGATATTTTTGTAAAACTTTCAGCTTCAGTAATATACACTGAATGTTCTGGTATTTTTCACCTAAGATTCGAATGAAGTGTTCAATGAATTATTTGTCTTCTATCTTTCATGTTTAATATATGTAGTTGGTTTATATATAATTACTCAGAACTCATGGAAACATGCTCTAACTTCCTTTAGATGTTAAACTATTATTTTCTTCCTATATTATGTATGTGTACCATCTTATCGTTAAAACTTCCATTTGCCTCAATTTCCACAAGAAGCATTATCTCATTAACTTATCTGATGTTGACTCCATTTACCCAATGGTAGCAGTCCTTTACATTTTAAACCCACAATCAATCATAAGAAATTTTACAGTCATAGAGTTCGCCATCTAATTGAGTTTTCATTTAGAATCATAAGTTACCTTGAGAGAGCCCTCTCAGACTGAAGAGGATAATATTCAGTTCAAAGTTGGTTGAAAAATTAACTCCAAGTTGTCTGGTGGAGCAGCCCATCAGTACCAATTTAGAGATAACACATGGTTTTTGTTATTCATCAATATTTTTTCACCTGTTGATGATGACTAGCTTTTAAAGCCAAGTTTTCTAGAAGCTGATCTCCAATTTGTCAAATTTGTCAGCTAGAAAACACCCCTAAACATTTTTGTCCTCCTACCTTTTTCAATCAGCCTATGATGAGAAAAACCTAGTTGTCAAGCCCTATCTAGTTTCAGTCATGTAATCTTGTCCATCAGCTGTCATAAGCTAAATTCATATGTTGTCATTCAACCTCATCCCCAGCTCATTCATTAACCAACTAATTAATAAAAATGTCAGCTACCCTACCTCTGGTGATATGTCATCTTGAGATCTGGTCATACCAAAGAGAATACTCCAAATCTGTCAAAGATCTCCCCTAATTTAGGTAGTGGCGCTTTAGGAAATCCTCCCTTGGCAAACTATCCTAAGCCAAAAGAGCCTCTGTCTAGTACCAACCATTCATAGATTACCTTCATATTCTGCAAACAAAGCTTGATACACCCTTAGGTCGCGCCACTAAAAAGTCTTGATGTCTCAGCAACACATGTTTCAAAAGCCAAACTGATATTGTGTTAATCTACAGTGTTTCAGTGTCTTTTTCAAAAGCAGAGATGTTCAGGTATTCCAGAATAAATTTTCAAGTGAAACATGAGAAGACAGCTGCTTCTCATGTTGTTTTGAGCCTGGGATAAGAGTATTGGTCAAAGAACAAATTTAGTAAATCTCTACAAACACAGCCAAGCAGAGATATGCATTACAAGGAAATATGACACAGTTTTAAAAAGAGATGAAATAGCATGATTGTGTTAACCTCCTCCAAACATGAGCAGATGGTTGGGTAACTTGTCGCAAACCTCCTCCAAACATCAGCAGATGGTTGGGAATATTATGCTGGCCTCCTTCATTTAACAAGCAGAGGGTCAGGAATAGAGGTGTAGCCTCATTCAAAGAGCACAAGGCTAACAATGCTGCAAATGGCCTAAAAAACATGTTTACACCTTTTCTCCAATGGATGAAACCACTGATACAGCAGTGGTGTTTCAAGGGATGCTTACATAGTTTCACTGTTGAAAGACAGAATTGAAATGCAGTGGGAAACAATTGAATGATTTTGAGTAGAAAAATGGTGTTAAACATAGGCCAAGTAGTGATTTTATGCTATTCAAAGAAGCTTTGTTTTTCTTCTATCAAAGGTCTCCTTCAAAGATTAAACAAAGGCTAGAATGCCCAAGCTTAGAACAACCTCATCAAAATGACAAGAAGATAGATTAAGCCTTACTTCTGAAAGATACTTTTGCAAATGAATACACAGAGACAATATGTATGAGGAAAAGCTATGACACCATGTTTCAAGTCTAGGACACCATTCAAAGAAATGAACTTACCTCAGTCATAGACCAGACCTTTTATGTACACAAGAAACAAACTTTGTTGTTTATATGTGATTGCATTAAGGGTCTCTAAAGGCTTTTATCCTTGATCAACACATATAAGTCAAGCCTCGGTGAATGAAACTAAGGTTTTACCCACAGTCAAAAAGAAATATCATTATAAAGATACATCAGCAGTCTTTGACATTGCTCCGGAGCAGTGCTCCTTTAAAGGTCAGAAATGGACAAACAGTGACAGGGTTTCTTCCTTAATGAAGAAATAGTAAAAAAAGATTTACTTTTAAGGTAGTTTCTTTACTTCGGAAAAGGTTGTGTCTATGAATATCTTCAAAAGGAGCTGGCCACTGCATGGTTATTATGAGACTTGTTCAAATAGAAGGCTTCATGGTGTTTTACAAGTGATGAAATATCAAAGACAGTGCTTTACCTTTTGATGTGACCAAAAATCCTTTTCAAAAGGCATCCAAACTCTTACAAATAAAATACCAAGGCATTTGAGATCATTTGAGAGTATAAAGGCGGAGATACCATTGAAAAAGCCCCTTGTGCAAATTCAAAACACAAAGCAAACACTCCCCTAGTTGTTCACTAGAGAAACTTGGTTTCGGGAAAAATTTCAAAGTTTTCAGGGCTCCAAACCTGTGCGGCACACTTGTAATTGTGCGCGGCGCACCTGTGAACGTGCATACACTGAGTTTAAACCACTGCGCAGCACGCCTATGCCCACGTTCACCCACTGCACGAAAGCCCACCCGACAACCTCCATTGTGTGGCGCCCTCTGCATTAGACGTGCCGCTCCTCTTTTAACTTCCAAAAACGCCTTCAAAGACTCTTTGGAGCTTTTCAATTTATCAACCAAGGTCCATAAGCGTTTTTCAAGGTATTTTCCATTACCTCTTGGTAAATTTCAAATTCTAAAGGGGGTATTGATGCCATGTTTTCCAAGGAAGAAACAGTGATTAGAAGGTAGGGCCTTTGGTCAAAATCATAAGGTTTTTTTTGCTATAGATGTCAAGAATCAATACAGTGATAGGGGAGGGTGTTGTTATCAGTGTGAGAAAGCCCTAGCTGCCTTTAAAAAACAGTGATAGCCCACAGTTGCTATAAGGAGCAGAATTTGTTAAAAACTCAGAGGATAAAACAGTGAATGAAAAGAGAGGATTATTAGACCAATGTTGAAAGCTCTCCTTGTGTTATTAAAAAGCTAAAACTCTACACAGTTGCTGGACAGATAAACAGGTGATTGTAGAGGTCTCAAAACAGTTTTGATCATCTAGACAGTGGTAAAGGGGTGAAGGCTTGGTCTTTTTAAAAGGTCCTCTCTGTATTGTGAAATAGTAAACATGGTGCAGCCCCAGAATTCAAAAAAGGGCAGAGTCTGTGTTGAAAGGCTTTTCAAGTCAACTGAGGATGTCTTGTTTACTTTGTAAAGAACAGTGAATATCAAAAGAGAAGTGTTTGGAGGGAAAGGTGTTTCTGTCAAACAAAGGAGATCCTTTTTCAACAAGGAAAACACAACCCATCTTTTTCAAAATCTTTGCTCAAACGCAGTGATGATTTGATTTTGTTTTTCATTTGACAAGTACTTGTTTGTTGGCATCAAAGAAGCACAGTAACTTGTAAAGAAAACAAGGTGTGGTGTAGGGAAACCATTTGAGACAGTTTGTCTTAGTCAACTAGCAAAAAGTATCCAAAACAAAATGCCTCCTAGGCAAGACAACAGAAGTGGCCCTCACAGGAGGTTTAAACTTGTTTCAACTAAAGAAGTAAATGCCCATCCTTCAGTTCTGTTTAACTTTCATGAAGTTGGATGTCTAGATTTTTGTCAAAGGGTTTAGGAGGTGAAAAGCTATCTCCCCTTGACACATCTATGTTCTTTGAGATTGCAAGGGAAACACTTTCAGCCGGTAGGCTTAGATTTCAAGTTTTCTCCTAGATCCATTTCTAGAGCCACCAAAATCCCTTATGTCAGAGAAAAATGGTTCAAACAGAGCCACCTAGACTCAGAAAAATACAAACCCTTTTTGAAGCCGGAGCATCGGGATACATGCCCATCCATCTTTCCTTTTTCATATTTGTTGACTAGTTATGCTCCCCTCATGAAGATAATCATGAAATATTTCACATGCGAGGGAAGGTTCTCCCGGGTCTATTCTTACCATGTCTGGTTGCTCATGCACTTCACAAGAGCCCAATTGTTAAATCTCCCCTTTTTCCTCCATAGAAGTATTGAAAAAATGGCCTCCACTGTTCAAAAGAGACCTCCCTCTCAGCAGCCATCTTGTCTTTTCCATCATTCCCTCGCCAAAATTGTCATTCTTCATCAACTTGAGAAGAAGGGAATCTCTTGGGACACTTTCGTTGCACATCCCGATTTCGCCACTGTTTCTTCATCCCATGCATCTCCTTCACCTTCCACTCAGCATCTTTCGCCTTCCTCAAGTAAGCCCATTTCCAAGAAGCTAAAATTTCCCACAATTAGTGAAGAAGAGTAGCATAATGAACAAGAAGAGAAGCATAATGAAGAAGAAGAGAAACATGATGAGGAAGAGCAGCATTATGAAGAAGAGCAGCACAGTGAGGAAAGGCAGCAAAATGAAGAAAAACACAGTGATGATATGCAGCACAGTGATGAAGAAAAGCGCCATGAAAAAGAGCAAAACAGTGAGGAGGGAAATGATGAGGAAATTGAACAGTTTGATGAGGATATTGGTAGCTCTCACAGCAGCAAAAATGATGAAGATGAAGCCCAAAACATTGAGGAGACAGAGCCTAAAAGTCCTAAAGAAAGAAAGGACAAGAGTAAAGAGGGCATCCCTCAAAAAGACATGCAAGATGACAGTCAAAGCATTCATGAAGAGACTCAAAACAGTGGCAAGGAAGATGAGGGAAGTAGCAAGGGCAAAGAGAAAATAGAGCATGTGCTAGCTGCCTCTCCTAGGCAAGGGGCCATGCTTTATTCTCCAAAAGTGACAAAGCCCCAGACATCAAGGAAAAGAGTGCCTCAAACTATAACTCCAAATGTTACTAGGGCCCTCCGAAGCAAGAGGAAGTTTCCCAAGCAACCCATTGTCGAATTACCCAAGAGGAGGAAGACCAAGAAGGCCACCCAAAGCAAGGGAAAGGAGAAAGAAGAAAGCAACCATGAGAAGGAGAGGGACTTTGACATAATTCAGATCCAAAGTGATGATAGAGACAATGAGGCCCATATCCTAGAGTCTCTCTTGATCAATAGAGAAGAAAAAATTCATGATTTGAGGGAAGATCTAGAGAGGTCTAGAAACCTCATTCACTTTTTGCAAACACAAAACAAACAAATGAGTGTCCACATGGCGGTATATGAGACACGGGCCATCAAATATAAAAAAGAGGCCTCCAAGGCGCAAATTAAGTTGGATGAACTCATGGGCGAGTTCAATGATAGCGAAGATGAAGATCAGCCAAGAAGAAAGAGGCCAAGGACTATGGGACTGAGAAGGGACTTAGAGAAACAAAAGGAGGAAGAAGCTGCCCTTTTCCAATCTTTTCCTTTCACTACTTTGTTCACCCAAGAGATAGAAAACAATCGAGAAGCATGGCTTGAGAGGGTGAATGATCACTTAGAGAAGAAGTCGGAAAAGGCCAATAGAGATTTGGACCTTCAAAAAAGGATGATCGGGCACTATAAGAAGCTTAATCAGTTCGCCCGACGGAAATTGAAGGCCACACAAGAAAAGCTCAAGGAAGCTCAAAAGAGGCATCCGGCACCAAAATGAAGAAAGACACCTCAAGGCTCCAAATTTTGGCCTCAGCTTCTTAGCATGTTTCTGAAAACCCTTGAGGGTCATGCTCGCCAAAATTGGACAAAATTCAACAAGTTTTGATTTTTTGTCATTTTTGGGCTTTTGGCTAAAAATCATGGGCATCGCCATTTCTGTTTGGGACATCCTCAAAGGATTAAAATGGTATCGTTGGATGCCATAATTTCAGGGGCATCTAGTTAGCGATTTTTAGATAAATTGAAGATGATTTGGTCCCCCAAAATGGCGAAAAACAGTCACTTTTTCCACACTTTGCCCCGTTTATCAGCAAAGTCTATTTTCTGGATTTTTACACACAGGTCAGTTTTTGATAGACTTTTAGTGATCAGTTTGGAGAAAAATAAGCATTTTCAGAAAATAGACATTCAGAGATTTCCAACGAGCCATCACGGACCTCGTTTCAACATCGGGAAGGCTTCCAAAAGTTTCCCACAAGATAGAAGACTTTATGCTGATATTTTTCTTAAGTATTTTGTGAAAAATGCAATTTTCTAAAGTGACTTTTCCTCATGTGCGTTTAGCTATTTTTTGCCATGGTTAGTTATGAAAAGTCACTATATTTTCCTTTTTTAGCATTTTTAGGATATTTCTATAGATATTTTGTGCCTTGGGCTTGTAGGTTTCAACCCTGAACAGAAATTATCTACACGCGAATCTTATAACAGAAAATAAACAATAGCGAGAGCATAAAACATAAAACAGATAAACACAGAGATTTTCCCCTGGATCCCAAATCGGGACGACCAGCTTGATTTTTTTCATTATATTCCTTTTAGTGTTACAACACATATATATACATGCCGAAGCATACATAAACCCCAATCCATTAACCCTGGATTAGAACATAACCGTAGTTCCCTTGACCGGATCTACAAAATACCAGGGGTCGAAAACCATCGTACCCCAAAACCATATGCAAACTCATGCACAAAACATGGGTGGGTCCGCATATGAGTGGGACCGCATACCAAAAAAAATTTCGTCGGGGCGCTGCCCCAAACCCCGACAGGGGGGGCTGCCGCCCCCCCTGGGGCTAGTCGTGGAAAGAATATAACACATACCCAACATTCTCCCACTTGTTATTTTCTTTCCACAAGGGGCCACAGGAGAGCTTAGTCATTAGGCCAATTCTTCAACACCCATTGTTTCTCTACACCAAGAGAACTTCTGAGTGCTCACAGACTTCGTCAATGCATCTGCAACATTCTTCAATGTGTCCACCTTTACCAGCAACACCCTTTTAGCCTCAACCATATCTCTAACAAAGTGATATTGAACATCAATGTGCTTTGTCTTTGAATGATAATCAGGGTTCTTAGCCAAGAAAATTGCACTTTGGCTATCACAGTCTATCCTTATAGCTTGCTATACCAACCCCATACTTGAACACAATCTCTGCAACCAAACTGCTTCCTTGCTTGCATGAGTGGCTGCTATGTATTCTGCCTCTGTAGTTGAAAGCGCCACTGCAGACTGTCTTTTACTCATCCAACTGACTGCACCTCCAAATAGGCTAAACACATACCCACTTGTAGATCTTCTTTGGTCCAGATCTCCAGCCCAGTCTACATCAACAAAACCACGAATGTCCAACATTCTTTCCAATCCTGGTCTTCCCTGGTAGCACAAGCCATAATCACTAGTGCCATGTAAATATCTGAAAACCCGCTTCACTGTCGTCCAATGCTCCTTCCCTGGGTTTGACATAAACCTGCTCAATACTCCCACTGCATGTGCAATGTCTGGTCTAGTATAGACCATTGCATACATCAGGCTACCCACTGCACTTGCATATGGAACACGGAACATATACTCCTCTTCTTCTTGTGTCTTGGGACACTGTTCAGCAGACAGATTTACACCTACAGGAATAGGAACATTCACCGGTTTACTATCCTGCATATTGAACCTTTGCAATATAGTCTCGACATACTTCCTCTGGTTTAACCAGAGCTTCCTCTTTGCCTGATCTCTCTTAATTTCCATGCCCAAAATATAGTTTGCAGCACCAAGATCCTTCATGTCGAATTTGGAGAACAGTTGGGTCTTCAAATCTTCGATAATTTCTTTGTCATTTCCAATCAACAACATATCATCCACATACAAGACCAAATAAATAACACAGTCACCAATTAATTTAAAATAAGCATAGTGATCCTCCTTGCTTCTGGTGAAGCCAAGTCCCCGTATATAGGTATCAAATTTCTGATACCACATCCTTGGTGATTGTTTTAACCCATACAGAGACTTCTTCAACCCGCATACTAGTTCTTTCTTACCCTTCACCATAAAGCCTTCAGGTTGCTTCATGTAGATCTCCTCTTCTAGATCCCTATGAAGAAATGATGTCTTCACATCCATCTGTTATATCTCAAAATCAAATGCAGCAGCAACAGATAAAAGTAATCTAATAGAAGTAACCTTGGCAACAGGAGAAAAAATATCACCAAAATCAATTCCCGGCACCTGGGAATAACCTTTTGCTACCAACCGAGCTTTGTATTTCTCCACCTTGCCTTCTACATTCATCTTATTTTTAAACACCCATTTGCTCCCGATGGGCTTCCTTCCAACCGGCAACTCCACCAGATCCCATGCCTCGTTTCTGTGCAAGGATGCCATTTCATCAACCATGGCCTCCTTCCAAAGTTTTCTATCCTCTGAATCTACTGCCTCCCTGACAGTTCTGGGTTCATCATCAGTTATAGTTAAGGCAAAACCTGAACAGAAAGCAGATGGACTATACCTTTCTGGTTGCCTTGTTTCCCGAACTGATCTTCTCAAAGCTGGAGTTTGTGGCTCTTCATCTTCTGAGTCTTCTTCCGTTGTAGAGTCTGATTCATCCTCCTTTAGCTCAAACTCTATCTTCTCAGGTTCCTTTGGTAGGACTTCATGTTTAACAACATCTTTCACTTCTCTAAACACCACATCTCGGCTGTACAAAACCTTCCTTATTTCTGGGTTCCAAAGCTTGTAACCCTTTAAACCATACTTATACCCAATAAAGATGCACCTTTCAGATTTATTATCCAACTTGGTCCTTTTCTCCTTTGGAACATGTACATATGCATCACATCCAAATACCCTTATATGTGAAATAGAGGGTTTCTTACCAGTCCATACCTCATGTGGGGTCTTATCCTCCAACGCTGATGAAGGTGATCTGTTAACTAAGTAACATGCAGTCTCCACTGCCTCTGCCTAGAATTCTTGTCCTAAACCGGTACCACTGAGCATGCTTCTTGCCTTTTCCATCAGCGTTCTATTCATTCTTTCTGCAACTCCATTTTGCTGAGCTGTGTATGGAGTAGTCTTCTGCCGTGCTATACCACACTTCTTACAGAACTGTTCAAATTCATTCTTGCAGAACTCCCCACCATTATCTGTCCTCAACGCCTTTATCTTCTTCTCTGTCTGGTTTTCCACCAGAGCCTTCAATTCTTTAAATTTGTCAAAGACTTCAGATTTCTTCCTCAAGAAATATATCCATGAAACATAGTACACCGACTTTCCCAGTGATGGAACTGACACAGGTCCAAACACATCACTGTGCACAAGTTCTAATATCTTGTTTGCCCTCTTAGCACCAGAAGGAAAACTCACACGATTTTGCTTCCCATATACACAATGTTCACAGAAATCGAAATCCAGAGAAAAATTAGACATACCTTCTACCATACCATCTCTATGCAGTATTCGAAGGCCCTTCTCTCCAATATGTCCAAGCCTTTGATGCCATAGCATGGTCTTTTCTCCAGAGACAGCTAGGCTTTCCGCCCCACTTTCAGGACTACTAATCATATTATTTATCAATAATAGTGCTACCTTGTAGCTTGTACAGAGTTCCAATTCGGACTCCTCGCATTAATACCAGTGCTCACCGAACCATCTTGCAGCATCTTTCTCGAACACTATTTTTACACCTGCATCATCCATCTTGCTTACAGAAATCAAATTTTTGGCCAATGCAGGAATATGCAGAACACCAGGAAGTGTTCTAATCCTTCCACCTTGTAGCTTCAGCCTGACTTTTCCACGTCCGATGATTTTGGCCTTCCTATCATCCCCTAGGAAGACATCACCACCATCATATTTCTCATACTTCGAGAACCACTCCCTATGGGGAGTGAAGTGAAAGGATGCACCTAAGTCAATCAACCATGAATCATGATCTACATGTGTATTGGAAGAAGAAGCCAAATACACATCCCCACCTTCATCCGAGGTGGTTTTTGCCTCTGCAGAAGGAGCTTCATCAGATCCCTTTCCTTTCTCAGGAGCTTTAGATCTGCATTCCTTTTTGTAGTGTCCTTCCTTTCCGCATTTCCAGCACACCTTTACAAACTTTCCAGGAGATTTAGATCTTCCTCTAGATTTAGATCTCCCACTCGAAACCTTATTCTTGTTTCTGTTCTGGGACCTTCCTCATACAGATAAGGCATCTCCATTCTGACCCTCCATATTTCTCCGTCTCATTTCCTCCGACAGCAAGGCTGAGACAATGTCATCAAAATTCAAGGTAGTTGTGTTGCTACCTATTGCAATAACCAGACTGTCCCACGAGTCCGGTAGAGAACACAACAAACTGATGCACTTATCTTCATCTGAGATTTTAATATCAACAGATGATAGCTGAATTACCACAGTATTGAAGGCGTTCAGATGCTCTGTCATCGAGTCTCCATCCTTTATCCTCAGATTATACAAATTTTTCCGCAAGAACAACTTATTCACCAAAGACTTAGATTGGTACAAAGTCCCAAGTTTTTCCCACAAATTCTTCATCGTAGCTTCCCCAGATACATTCAACAATACTGAATCTGAGACACACAACCGTATTGTGCTCTTAGCCTTCCGATCCAGTTTCTTCCAGTCTTCATCTGACATTCCCGTTGGTTTAGTACCTGGATCTACCGCAATCCACTGATCTTTATCCACCAGCAGATCCTCCATCTTGAGCTTCCATAACTCAAAACTCTGACCATTAAATTTCTCGATCTCTATCTTTCTGCTGCTCGCCATCTTCTTTCACCGCAAGAATCGATCCCGCAGATCTCCCACTGAACAGGGTCTACCACAGGCCCGAGCAAAAAACCCTCAACAACAAAGGCATCCCCTTGAAGCCGAAACAACTCTGATACCAAATGTAGGTTTTAACCCTGAACAGAAATATCTACACACGATTCTTATAACAGAAAATAAACAATAGCAAGAGCATAAAACATAAAACAGATAAACACAGAGATTTTCCCCTCGATCCCAAATCGGGACGACCAGCTTGATTTTTCATTATATTCCTTTTAGTGTTACAACACATATATATACATGCCGAAGCATACATAAACCCCAATCCATTAACCCTGGATTAGAACATAACCATAGTTCCCTTGACCGGATCTACAAAATACCAGGGGTCGAAAACCATCGTACCCCAAAACCATGTGCAAACTCATGCAAAAAACATGGGTGGGTCCGCATATGAGTGGGACCGCATACCAAAAAAAATTTCGCCGGGGCGCTGCCCCAGACCCCGACAGGGGGGGCTGTCGCCCCCCCTGTGACCCCCCTGCTGCGCCCGGCACAACGTACCGTGCGTGGGGCTAGTCGTGGAAAGAATATAACACATACCCAACAGGGCTTTGCAAAGTCTCAAGGACAAAATCAGATATTTTTGATGGGCCAATGAGATTGCAAGTTGCACTATTAGATTTTCCCTCATCTTGGCCTATATATTCCAAGAGAATTAATTGTAAATAAGGTTGAACTTGATGAATAGAGCAATATATGGTTATAAAAGCTTGGAAGAAACACTTGTCTCATGCATTGGATAGTTTCTTGAATGTTTTGGATGATAAAAGAGGACTTTTGTTGGATTTCTTGACTTGGTAGAATGGTATAGTGTCCCTCTCTGTTATGTTTTCTTAGTTTTCATTCATATTTCATGTACTGTGCTATAAGGCAGTTAGAGAATAGATTTGAGACATGCCCTTGGAGGCACCTCAGTTCTTGTTTAACATGGCTTCTGTGTTTTCTTCCTTCTTAGTCACATCAAAGAATCCTTGATTGCTATTTGATATTGAAGAAATTATTTGCTTGTTTCATTTATGGTTTTTATGCATGATAAGTATGATTAATAGGTATGCCACAACTTCCTCATGGCTAGTAAGCTCCACCTGAAACAACTTTCTTTGATTGTTTGATTGTCTATTTTGAACCCAAGGAGGTCTTGTGCTGATCTTGCCTTTGCCTAAAAACTATGCAATCTCACTTCAAAGTGCTTGATAACTTGAAATACTATGTCTAGGCATTTCCTAATAGTCATTTGAGTTCTTTGTTTGTCTTGGTGTCTTTCCCAAATTAAATGTGATTCCTGAAGTTAGAAGTCATATATCTCTATGTATTGCTTGAATGTTTATTTCTATGCATTATCAGTTTATAGTTACATTTCTCATAGTTAGTAGTTAGCACTACCATGTTTATGTTAGCTATTGAACTATTTATGTTTGAAAGCCTTTATTCTTCACAAATTAGTGTCCATCACTCCATTTTTCCCAAAGATCCATTTTACCTTGATCAAATAAGCCCTTCAACTTGCTCTGGTGTGTCCATATCACAAGCTTTATTGACCTTTTAGAGCCCATAGCTTGATTGATCTAACAATATTTTATCTATCTTAGTCTTTGATCACTTCATCTCTCTGCAAACCTAAAAGCAGAAACCAGAAACCTACTTCATAACTAGCCTAAAATAAAAAACACAAGAAGAAAAACATAGTCTCTCTTTTCAAATAGATGGAAACCCTCTCTGGTCAGGGAAGGCTAGGTCCTTGGGCTCAAATATTGTTTTATGTTACCTGTCACTTAAACATGATAAGCGAATCACCAGGACCTAACAGTTTGTAAGTATGCTTTAAATTTTATGGGAGAAATTACATAGAAATAGCATATACATAGTTCCAAAACACTACAAAATATCTTAAATTTATGGATAAATTACACATACAAATGATACACAGTTCCCAAAACACTAATAATTCTTTCTAAATTTGTAGAATGACATGGCAGTTGCAGCAAATTTTGCATGATTTTATGGGAATCACATATATATGGTTGCCTTAAAGTTTCCTTAAATTTCATAGAATCACATTTAGAAATGACATGCCTTAAAGTTTACCTTACCTAGAGTTTAAAGGAGAAATAACATATACATAGTTTCCTTAAAGTTTGCCTTATAATTTATGGGAGAAATGACATAGAAATGACATTCCTTAAAGTTTACCTTGAGTTATGGAGAAATGACACATATTACATGGTTTCTTGTTTGCATAAAGTTTATGAGAAAATGACGCCGAATGGAAATGTATGGTTCCCAAAACACTAGCAAATGCCTTAAAAGGTTTATGGGAGAAACGACATGTACATAGTTATCGTAAAGTTGTCTTTATTTTATGGAAGAAATGACATGTACATTATTATACTTAAAGTTTCCTTAAATTTATGGGAAAATAGCAAACATACATGGTTCAAAGCTTACTATCCAAATTCCTTAGAGTAATGTTTTCCATAAATTTTATAGGAGAAATGAGCATGTACATGGTTCAAGCTTTAATAATTTCCTTAAAGTTTATGGGAGAAATAACATGTACATGGTTATCCTTAATGTTTCCCTTGAGTTTATGGGAGAAATGGGAGAAATGACATGTACAAGGTTATCATTAAGTTGCCTTAAATTTTATGAGATAAATGACATCTCAAGTATTAATCACATAGTTCCCACAAACACTAGAAAATGTATCTTAATTTTATAGGGAAAATTGCAAAGCCAACATGTACATGGTTCCAAAAAACACTAGAATATTGCACAAGTTTATGGGAGAAAGGAGAAGCAACATGTACATGATTTGCCTTAAATTTTGGGTGCGTTTATGGGAGAAATGACATGTACATGGTTGCCCTAAATTTTCCTTAAGGTTTATAGGAGAAATCACATCTGAATTGACATGCCTTAAAGTTTTCCTTGCAAATTTTAAGGGATAAATGACATCATGGTTTGCCTTAAAGAAATTTCCTTATGAAGGAGAAATGACATAAATGACATGCCTTAAGAATTACCAGCATGAGTTTATAGAATGTGTACATGTATATGGTTTCCTTAAAAAGTTTGTAAATTTTATGGAGAAGCTATTTATAGAAATGAAATGTACATGGTTCCCAAAACACTGAGAAATGCTGCTTAAAGTTTAAAGGGAGAAATAACATGTACATAGTTATCCTTAAATGCCTTGAGTTTATGGAAGAAATGACATATGTATGGTTATCTTAAGTTTATGGTAGAAATGGCATGTCATGATTTAAAAACACTAGAAAATGCCTTAAAATGGGTGCTAACCAATTTATGGGAGAAATATTGCCAAATTACATATACATAGTTCTAAAAGCATAGAAAATGATGATTTATGGAAGAAATGACATGTACATGGTTATCCTTAAAGTTGCCTTGATTTATAGAGAGAAATGACATACATAGTTATCTCTATAAGTTTTCTTAAAGTTTATGGGAGGAAATGACATGTATGGTTCAAAAACACTATGTAAATTCATAAAGTTTATGGGGAAGAGAAATGACATGTAAATGGTTCAGAAACACTAGCAAATACCTTAAAGTTTATAGGAGAAATGACATGTACATGGTTATCCTTAAATTTTAACTGATTTTATAGAGAAATAGGAAAATAACATATAAATGGTTATCATTAAGGAACACCTTGGGAGAAACCAAGCATGTATAGTTATCATAAATTCTTGAGTTTATGGGATAAATGGGAGAAATGACATGTACATGGTTATCCTTAAAGTTTCTTTAAATTTTATGGGATAAATGACATAGAAATGACATGTACATGGTTCCAAAAACATTAATAAATTATGGAATTTATGGGAGAAATGACAGCATGTACATATTTGTCTTAAAATTTTCCTTGAGTTATGAATGGGAGAAATGACATGTGCATGGTTATCCTTAAGTTTGCCTTGAATTTTATGAGAGAAATGACATGTAAATGGTTCAAAAACATAGCAAATGTCTTAAAGTTTATAGGAGAAATGACATGTACATGGTTATCCTTAAATTTTTCCTTGAGTTTATGGGAATGACTTATATGCAATTTATCCTTAAAGTTTGCATTAAATTTTATCGGAGAAATGACATGTACATGGTTCCAAAAACACTAGAAAATGCCTTAAAGTAAATTTGCCTTAAATTTTATGGGAAAATGACATATAAATGACATGTACATGTAGTTCCAAAAACACTGAAAAGTAACCAAGTTTATGGGAGAAATGACATGGACATAGTTATCCTTAAATTTTCCTTGAGTTTATGGGGAGAAATGGGACAAATGACATGTACATGATTATCCTTAAATTTATGGGATAAATGACATAAAAATGACATGTACATGGTTCCCAAAACACTTAGAGCAAATGCCTTAAATTTATGGGAGAAATGAAATGTATAGTTTCCACGAAACACTGGCATTTTCGCCAAGAATATATTAAATTAAAGTTATGGTTTGCCTTAAAGTTTATGGGAGAAATGACATGTACATGGTTTGCCTTAATATTTGACTTAAATTCTACAACCATGGGTGATGTAAATCATCAGGATGAACATTAGCCAAGAAAGTGAGTATGTGCATAAGTTTAAATTGGTATGTTTATTTATGAACTTAATTGAAATAAATGTACTAGAAATTAATATATAATGATAGGTTTATCAAGATAGATGCTTTTGAACTAATGTTGTCACTTATGTATCTGGTGGAGTTGTTGTGAACATGTGAAAGTTGGTAGTGAAGACAATTATCTGAACATAGAAATGAAGAAAATATAATGATAGGTTCTACAAGATAGATGTAGACTAATGTTTAATATATGCATGTATGCATGTATGTATGATGGGCTATTGTGTGCTTGTGAAGATGTGTGAAGACAATTATCATACACTAGTATTATTCATGATAGGTTCTACAAGATGGATATACACTAATGTTTAATATATGCATGTATGTGCATGTATATGCAGTGGAGCTATTGTGTGTGAATTAGTACGTTACCACAAGTAGATATTAAAGTTCTGGAGAAGAAATTAAAATCCAGGTAATCAATATAAATCTATATCTCAATAAATATCATCTCAATGCATATCGAATATTAATCAGTGCATATCCAAGTCCTATGAAAAAAATGCACGAGAAAATTTTATAATCCCCAAAGTACTTAAGAAAATTTTCAAAATGTTAAATCTGTTTCTAAAACAAGGAAATTCAAAATGTTAAATCTATTTCTAAAATAATAATTTTCAAAATTTTAAATACATTTCTAAACAATATTTAGGTGTATTAACCAAAAATAAAAATAATTGTTATGTAAGTATCTAAATTGTTAGCAATTTATTATGATAAAAATTAATTTGAAACTCTGACTATTAGATGATGGTGATGATGTTGCAGATTTATAGGATCATTATTTATCATGTTTGAATTTAATGCTGGTGTTGCTTCAATGTTGTGGCCGTAAACTCACTTCAACAATTGTGAATCATAATACCTTCAATGTTGTTTACCATTAGTACTACCCTAGTGTGATAGCTACTTAATACATAGTATTAGTTACCTATATGATTACAACTCTTAATGGGAACAAATCTAAAATATAGAGGTGTAATAGAGAAGAAGTAAGGTTAAATAATGAATACAATGGTACTTATATTGATAGTTACAAGGTCATATTTCATACTAAACATAACCTCTTGGTGTAAATCGATCTTAATAGTAAAGCTTCTAGTAATCAATAAGTGCTCAGGAACATAATGGATAGTATAATCTAGTTATGATGGTTTCTTACTAGTGATTAGTACTAGTGATTTTGAAGTATCAACGTAGCCATGTACCTCTTATGGAAACACAAGCACCTTGATGAAACCGCATAATTTTGAGAGTAATAAGTGTGATTGGAATGAGGGATTACCATTGTAATACCCAAATGTGAGTTAATATGGATATGTAAGCTCTATAGGATAAACACATGGTTTAATAGGTATAAGAAAGTATATCATAGTGAAATCTGACTTACTCCTACTATATAAGTAAGCATAAACCGGTGATTCCTGAGGGTCGATAAACAGGCTCAATCACGCTCAATTATGGAAAGAACGTTATGTATTACTCATTTCACTAGTGTAATCACTTCAGAAGCTAAGTACAAGCACCCTGATTAGTGAAGGAAATTTGGATAGGTATCATCTTGATCAATCTTACCAATACTTTTGAAGTATCACCATTACTAATATAATATCACATTTATAGTATGCATTTAAAAGTAAATAAGGTAAATAAAGTTTCAAGAGGATCTACTCAAACATAGATCTGAGACGACACAAGAAAAAGACATTACCATTCATCCGCGAAGAAAAGGAATCAAATGGTTTTTTTCTTCTACCGGAATTGGGAACATGACCACAATGAAGACGTGAGGCATAGCAGCCCAGAACGGCGAGATGATAAAACCATGACGAAAACAACGGAGATGATGAAATTCTAATGAACAGCCCGAGGCGATGAAATGGATCATCGAGACGTGATTACAAATAACACCTTGAACGAGGAAAATAGGAAATTAAAAACAAAGCAATAAACAAAGCATAACCCAGGCGTAACCTTCTCACCTCCTCACCCTTGAAGCAACCAAACACAAATGAAGCGTCTGAGACAACAACGGTGAGAAAAACAACAACGATGCTCGCCCGATATAAACCAAAACATTTTGCGTCAGGGCGAATTTTATCGAAAAATTTGGCGAATTATTTCAAAAAATCGGCCAGACTTTTGTTGTTGCCTTTCCCATCTTCGACCAAAAATATAACACCCACACCATCAATACGTAAAGTAAATGTATTATTGAATTAATTTCAACTTAATGACTAATAGGAAAATAAAATTTTCTTGAGTTTCTCAGAGGTGTACACCTCACATTTTGTCCACAAACAAGTGGATAATGCTAGATATGTGTTATATTCATTATAAAACTTATCTCCACATGTTGTAAAGTTTTCCAAACATAGTATTAGTAATGCCTTCAAAAAATTAGGCGATTTCTTCCCATCTATTTTGCATAATTTTCTTTTATCTATGTTTTAGTGTGGTGGTTCAACCCATGGTTTTGTAACTCCATTTTGAGAACGATGTTTGTATTCTAATCTGAAGTAAATGGATTAACGATTTATGAATATCACCGATATCCATATTTTATTATGTGTGTAAATAAAGAATATACTAAAAAAATATATCTATTTTTCCTAGATTGTGTTTCAAGGGTAAAATATCTATATTAAGTGTTTTTTTGTGCAATCATATGTTTTTTTCAGTTTATTTAAGAAAGGTGTTTGTATAATTAACTATATAAGGGTTAAAACTACACTTCTATTGTTTCTCTTCCTATCACAAGTATGCTTCAACTTCTATTTTTGACACAACCTTATCACGTAACCCTATCCACTCATCCTTAAATCTAGAAACCTTATCATTTGAATTTAGCCATATTTTTATTTTTCTTCACTACTTAAGTTGGTAATTATATAAGTGATTTAATATATTCATTCCTCCTTAATTTCATCCCAATTATCGTAGTAAACACTATTTTTAACCTATTCTATTTTAAACCTATATTTCTGTGACTGGCACAGTTAACTAAAGCCGAAGAAAGAAGAGTTTATTTTCTACTTGTTACGCATGCACTAGGAACAACACTTAGTGTGCATTATTTCTATGTATAAGTGAAATATTTAACTGTACTAAGTTCAAGTAATATTCATAAACTAAATTTGAATTATTCTTTAGTTACTTAGTCTATATCCATGTTAATTTATTCTATTTTCTCTATTTTTGTCTTCAAGAACTAATGTAGTATTTTATTACAACTAAATATTATGTTAGTGTTTAAAATACAACCTAGTATCATACCATTAATAAGTTAGAACATTAATAGGATTAGTCAAAATTCTGTTCCACATATTGTAGTACATTTAGATTTAAAAGCAAGAAGATCTAGATCAACTCTATTAGTGTGATTCTTACTCATTATGACTAGAAGCCCAACGTTCTACTACTATTGCATATTAAAGAACCTCATCACTATTGAAATAAAATTACTATTTTTTTAAATATTATTATTTAGTTTATTATCTGCTTATTTTTCACTTATTATTATTTTAAATATTTTATTGAGTTTATTATATTTTTTATCATTGATTTCCCATATTTAATCTTTATCATTATCCATTAACCTATAACGTTGAAGTTTAACTCGTATATCATTGTGTAGCAAAATTTAGTAATCTAAAAATATCCTTAGTACTTCTCAAGGAAGGAATGCTTTTACGGCTTTGTAATTTTTTGAGTCAGAGAAAATTTCTATTCATTTTTCAAGTTAAAAATGATGAATTTTTAATTAATCAAATTACTTCCAACAAAATCTATTTGTTAAAATTATATAACTTTAATTTCATATATTAAAAATAAATATTATTTAAATTCTAATTCAATTTTTGTAATTCTAATATTAAACTAATGTCTTATTTATGGTTACTTAACTTCACATTACAATTGCTCGATATTCTGAGTATTTTACATCTAAAATAATAATGATTTAATCCACATTGACATATTTGTATAAGTAAAGATCTAATATCTCATTCTTCCGGTGGTTAGCTCCATATTGAAATGATATCATCAATTTGAGATACGGCATTTATATGTAAGTGGACGCAAAACACGATATATGCATTAAAATGCTTATAAGTGCAATATGGTGTGAATGATGCATAAATTGGTGTATATAGTTTTTATCAGGAACCCAATCAACTAAGATTAATATTTGACTTTTAGCACTCATAAATTACTTCAAATGATTCGAGAAAAATGGATCTTTTGGTAAGTAATTGATTCATTCTGAAAGCACTATACTATCGTAATTAATGAAAGTATATTATTTAATAGAATGCAGGTTGTATTTTTATGTCATTTTAATCCAAATTCATTGTTTTAGTAGATAAACACGTATATTTATTAAATCTAGTTCTATATATAATATATCGTATCAGATATAGTTTCAATGTATCTTATCGAATCTCAATGGATCAATTTTGATGTTAGTGACATTAATATTCACATGGAATAGAAGTATACTAGGGTTTATAAAAGGTTGTTTTTAGAAAAGAGTTTATAGTTTAGCATCAACATACCAATTTTGATGGTGGGGAAGGTGTTATTTAGGATGTATTTTTAAAACTTTATATGGATGAGAGAAAGTATAGAGAAAATTTTAATCATTCATTTTCACCTACTATTAAATAATGTAACTATTTGTTTCATTTTCCATTGAATTTATATTACATTATTCCTGTAAGACTATAAAAAAACACATTGTAATGGAATTTAGTTAATATCCATTGATTTCTTATATAAACTTGGGATATTTTCTTGATTCCTATTTTATTCCTCTAGTGGTCTTTACCTTCTCTTTTAACTACTTGTATATCTGGAATTGCAACCTTGCAAATGCTACTATTTTATAGGTTAGCACTATCATTCTTCAAAATGAAACAGCAACAACAAGTCTCAACAAACCTTTTGACTCTCAAGTTAAATTTGGTCACTCTTCTATAGTGGCATCCAAATGAGGTACCAACTTTTAATATCAGCCTAAACCACCTAATTTGCAACCCTTCGTCATTGAAACCGTAATCTAATTCTAGATAGCAATAGTTGTGGCTCAACAATTAATATCCCATCTTTGCCTTTGTATTTCGTACGATTTGATACTAAAGTATCTTCAGCATAATGACTTATCAATTATTGATTGGTCTTCATCTCACTTCTTTATTTCTTTTATATGTAGAATCACAATATCAACACACCTTGCTCTCACAACATGTATATTAGATGCATTTCCTCTTCAAGTTGAACAATTTGTGCTTCTTTTATTAGCATGTTCTACAAGATTTATTTTAGTTTATATCCTCAATATTAAATTTTGAATTCTTTGTTGTAGTGTTTTTGTATTTTCTCTAACGAAGATTGTTTCATATTTGGCCAATTTGTAATGGCATGGCATGTTGGACTACATACACATTATACCAACATTTTCTAGCCTTTAGGGTCATTTTTATTTTTATCACTTACTGTTTAATATATATTTTAGTAGAGGTGCCAAGTAGGATGACATGTAGCGTTATTAGACATGGATTGGGGAGTGTAATGGATTTTTCCTCTCGTGTGTGCATTTCTATTTGTTATGTATTTGTATTCTTTATGAGCTATCATATGAGTCGTATTTTGTACCAAGCATAGTGAGGCATTGTAAGATTGGTGTAAAAGCCCGCACCCATGGGAAGTTGGGAGGTAGTGAGAGGAAAATAAATTGGAAGCTTTGCATGTTGTTTTAGTATTTTTTAGAAAAGCACATCTTCACTTTTAGCCAGTTTTGGGATGCATCTTGGTTCGACCCTTTTTTTAAAAATTATGATCATATTGAATAAGAAATCTAAATGGATTGGAAGTTTATAGATGTTGCAAGATATAAATATTGTATTATACTAATGTAAATAGATAATACACTAAAATAATTTTAGTTTCTCCATTTGGGTTTAGGGTAAATATCTATGTTAAATGTGTGTTTATGCCATTATATATTTATTTTTTATTCAATAATTTGTTGCATAAATTAACTATACATGATTTAAAAAATGCATTGTTATCATAATAATTTTACAGCTTCAAAGGGGATACTTTTATGGCTAAGGAGGTTTAGCTAGGGCTTGTAGTAGACCTAATATGATTAGGGGTCTATAGAATCAATTCTTGTGGTGAATGAAAATGGTGATAAGTTCAAAATGACGGTGAAAATCAGCAAGGAAGGTTTTGAGATTTTGAAGCTCCAAATTGGAAGTTGTTAAGTAGACAAAGATAGATACAATTTCAGATCATGATATTGCACTAATGAGGATGTCAACAAAATATTAGATACAGTTAAGTTCGAAGGAAAAAAAGTAGATTATGGTTTTATCTAATGGGTAAAATTAATTTCTTAATGAAAATAACAATCACTTGAACATTAATTATCAACCAAGAGCGTCTTTTGTTTAGAGGCAATCGAAAAATGTATGAAAAAAACAATAGCTAACTTCTTAGTCCTATATGATTGTATTCTTTTCTCAAGTTCATTGAAAATAAAATGTAGACTTGAAAAACAATACTAAATCTCAAAAACAAAAAGTAAATAATAGGAGAAAATAATTATATGCTAATCAAACGACAAATCAATACTATGAAATTCAAATGCACATTCTTGAAGTGTAAATTTAACCTATTTTAACATAATTCAAATGCTAATCTAGGCGAAGCAAATTAAATGAAATCTGAAATTGCGAAGAACTAACAAATATGGAAAATGAAGTAGACAACAAATTTCACTTTTCGAAAATTTATTTTAAAGAACAAAAAATTCAAATTCAAATAAACAAGAAGCTTCGTTCTTTAGATGTTAAGAGCACCTATTATTGCGTGGTAGGCCAAATGCCCAAGACTAGGTTCGTAACCAGAAATAATTGAATCGATTAAAGTAACATATATTGAATTTCATTGAATAACTTCCTTTGTTAAGACTATATGAGAGAAATAATTACAGTATAATGAAGTTCCATAGAATTACCTCTAATTCAACAATTGTACATCTCACTCTCTTCTATCTCCTAAATTATTCCTTTTATCTTATTTCTAATTATCCTCTTCTCTCTTTGATATTTGTTTCATTTAAATACGAGAGAGAAAGGAAGTTATAACAAAGTTTATTTACAAAATGATTTCCATTATAATTTTGGATTGATTACATAATATCAATAAACAATATATCTAAAATATCTTCCATCATCATTCAGTAGGAACATTGAATTGGTATTCTGATTGGAAGAATTTGGAAAACAACGCCACAGCGACAAATCTAAAATAAGTAAATATAGAAGAACCTTGTGTTTCTCTTAATGCAAACCAAATTTTGAAAATTATTTATTTTGGAAAACTAATTTGGTTCATTTTCACAAAACCCATGTCTCGGATTTGCAAGATTCATCTTTATTTGTTTGAAAATTCAGCGCAAAAATGTCACTTCTTATTCGGCCAGATTTTGAGTTGGAATATTTGATTATGAAGTGGAAATTAGTTACAATGCGGAAAAAGATCTTGGAGGCTAAATCTATGGTGATGTTATCAAAAATTCATTAATAAACCATCATTTGGAAAAATAATACATAATATTCTTCGAATTTCTATAAAGCAAAGGAGAAAAAGTAGTATTTATCCATAAAAATTTTTAAATAATTATAAAAATGGAATTATGTGATAAATTGTGATAAATTATAATGAATGGAGTGATAAAGAATGATGAAATGGATGAAATAGACTTTAAATAGTGATAATAATAATGACATATTCTTGTTAACATGCCCCCAAAAATTTGAATATGTTGTATGTCCCCATACAATCAAAACCTCTTATCAACAGGCTGGCAATAGATAATAAATGTTCACCCAGAAATTAGCTATATTGATGGAACAAATGACTTCTTCCTCAAATAATAAATGTTCAATTTTAGAGATGTTGGTGAAGGCATGATTAGGATTTCACCAAGTTTTCTCAAAGTTAGGATTCACGAGTTGGGTTTGAAACCAAAATGGTTGTGTAGTTCTCATCTTCTTGATCTGGGTCGTGACGGTTGAAAAATGATGTATACGTATGAGAGCAATCGACTAAGAAAGAAAGTAGCAGAAAGAATTAAAGAGAGAGAGCAGACGATCGCAATTAAATAAAGAAAATCTAAGGGTGAAATTTGAGCAAGTTTGTGATGACTTCAAAAAGTCGACATAATGATATAAAATTGAATTGGTGAAACAAGCGTGAGCACGTTGGATCATACAAAAATCAAGTGGATGATGAATCAGCGATTTCACATTTAGCAAATAACCGTGTGGATCTGAATTGAATTTAGAATGGTATGTTAAATGGCTTGCGATGCGATGTGAGAAGGATGAAAGATAAGTGTGACAAAGGGGGAACCAAGTATGACTAGCAATAAGCGCGCCATGATTTTGGTTTAAGCCCGAATTGGTAAAAAAGGAAGTTAAAAGTTGCGGGCAGGTGATTATATGATCAGTTCAACGTATGGTGGAATCCCTCCGATGCAGGAGATTCTATGTGTATGGCACGTGTTTTAGGTTATTTTCATTCTATTATAAAGAGTGATGGCTGATAACTCGTATATATTATTTGCTCTAATTGTATTAGTTGTATTACGAATTAAACCACTTAATGGTTGGGGAATGCGCATGTAGCCTACCTAACACGTAATGTTTAATGCATGGCTTAATAGGAAAAGTGGTTATTGAGCATGCCAAATTTTGCGGTCATCATAGATTTAACTTTCAAAGGAGTTAAGCTGATTTCTCCACATTTAAGCGATTTTCCTAGGAGATATTGGGGTAAAAGTCTTAGGAGGCTCAATTTAGAGCCATCCTGGGTGAATGAAAAGTCATTTTTAACTAATTGGAGTATTAAACATTGGTGTGAGAAAACAACCATTGAAACCTTGCAACTACATGTACTATAAAATGTTTGACAATAATGAAAGATGGACAAGCCATTGGGAGCTGGACCAGCAGATGTAGCCCTTGAGGGGTGAACTGCTTCATCATGTCTACTGTGTAAATTTCACGTGGTGACTTATTTCTCTGTTTTACAATGTTGTTAAATGTTATTTATGCTTATTTTATGCTTCTAATTCACTAAAGTTCATCTATAATTCATGGAAAAATTCCTTAATCCTTATGCAAACTATTGAACCAATTATGCACATGTTTTTAAAATTGAAAGACCCTTAGCACAACAAAACTAATACAATCATTTCAGGTCAGATGGTATCATAGCTAGAGTTTTTCTTTGGTGTTGTTTAGTGCAAAGAATTGTTTAACTGTTTGCAAGTTTTAGATGCTTACAAGGCTCAAGCTCAAAAGGGAAGAAGGAAAACTGGCGGAAGCAGGAGGGTCTCAAAAGGAGCTAAAGCAAAGGAGAGCAAGATTGCCACAATATCCACCACCTAGTTCACCTCCCAAAGAAGCAGAAGCTCCATTAAGCATGTCTCATAAGGAAGGAGAAATTCATGAATAAGTTGACCCTAAGGAAGAAGAAAGAGTGTTTAGGAAATCATTTCTTGACATGACTGAGATGGTTAGAATTCTATATCAAGAAAGGGATGAGAGACTGGAAGGAGAAGGATGTAAACTCCAAAAGGAAGGACAAGGATCTTCAGGAGGTCAACATGATGAAGACAAGTCAAAGAAGGGAAATGGAGGAAATGGAGACAATGGAGAGCCACCATCTTCACCCTCATCATCATCATCTTCTACCTCTTCTTCAAAGACATCACCTACACAAGTCCAAGAGCATCAAAACTTACTTATTAAAACTTGATGTTATGTTTGAATTGCCAATGTTTAATGAAGTGAAGTAATGCAAGATACAAGCTATGCAACCTGATTCAACAGCTGAGCATTATTTAAGAATACAGTATTCATCAAGATGATGATACAAAAATTCAATTAGCTTCTTTGAGGATCCAACATGATGAAGACAAGTCAAAGAAGGGAAATGGAGGAAATGGAGACAATGGAGAGCCACCATCTTCACCCTCATCATCATCATCATCATAATCTTCTACCTCTTCTTTAGTACATCGGCCACACAAGTCCAAGAGCACTGGTAAATATCCTTTATTAAAACTTGATGTTAAGCTCGAATTGCCAATGTTTAATGGTGAAGTAAATGCAGACAAGCCAGATAATTGGATTCGACAATTGGAGGTCTATTTAAGAATACAAAACCTTCAAGATGATGATACCAAAATTTAATTAGTTTCTTTGAGAATGGAAGACACAACACTTGTTTGGTGGGAAGCCAAGACACAGGAGGAAATCGAGAAACATGGTAAGATTATTCTATCATGGTCAGATTTTATTGGTGCTATTAAACGACAACTTTATCCAATAGCTCATATGCAAAAATCCATCATGAACTGGCAGAACTTTAGGCAGTTAAAGGGACAAAATGTGCAAGAATACACCCAGGAATTTAGGAGAAGAGCTCTTTTATTAGGGGTGGATTTGCATAGCCAAGACACTTTGCTAAAGTACATAGGAGGCTTACATAGCTACCTAAAACATACTATTCTTATGTTTAACCCCATCAATCTAGATGAAGTTTGTGTTCAGGCCACACATCTAGAAGCTAGAGGGAAGAAATTTCCTGAAGAGGGTAGGAAGAAACCTTTTAAGGGTAAAGTCAAGGAAAATTCCCCAAAAGGTAAAAACAAAATGCATATGTTAAGAAAGAGGGAGAAAAAATGATTTGTACACATTGTTCAAAATAAGGCCATGATGAACCTCATTGTTGGAAATTACATCCAGACTTGAGGCCAAAGAAACCCAATAACAAAGGGACACAAAAAACTGTTGCTACAACTCAACATGACTTAGGGTCTGATTCAGGTGATGAGACAAAAATTACAGCCATGGGATTGAAGAACATGGAGGGTAAAGAATTTGAAACTAAACCCACTACCAGTACATCAAGCAGTGTCATAAACACTCCAAATGAAGAAGAAAGAATAGAACTGTTCCATATGAGGGTCATATCCAAGCATACCAAGATTGACACACTGTTTGACAGTGGGTCATAAGAAAACTTAATCTCTGAATATTTGGTCAAAAAACTTAACCTTGAGACCATACCACATCCAAAACCATATCCATTGGGTTGGATTTGTAAGGATGCAAATCTACAGGTTACAAGAAAATGTATATTGAGGTTGGCAATCACTGCAAGCTTTGTGGACACAGTTGAATTAGATGTGGTTCCATTTGACATAATGGGTATTGTGTTGGGGAGTCCTTACTTGTAGGATAGGAAAACGATCTTTTATCGCCATGAGGACAAGTATCATTTATTCAAAGATGGCAAGGAGTTCATTGTTAGAGCACACTGCAAAAAGACAAATATTGCTTTGGTAAATGCTGGACAGGTAAAGAGGCTGGTAAATTCAAGTAAGAATTTTGTTCTTCTTATGATTAAGCCCAAAGCTGATATTAATCATGAATCTTTTGAGGGATGTGATTTTAAGTTGAAATCATAATTATATGATGTGGTTAATGGGCATCATGAGATGTTTCAGGAGCCAACAAGATTGCCTCCAAAAAGGGAAATTCAACATGAGATTCAGTTGCAGCAGGATTGACCTCTTCCAAACATCTATATGTATCGCATGTCGATAATGGAGAATGCTGAAATAAAGAGGTAAATCAAAGAGATGTTGGATAAATGTATCATAAGGCCAAGCACCTCGCCATGCGGTTCACCCATAGTCTTGATACCAAAGAAAGATGGGACTTCGCGCATGTGTGTAGATTTTTGAGCTTTGAACAAAATTACGGTAAAAAACCATTACCCACTCCCAAGAATAGATGATTTGCTTGATCAGCTGAAAGAAGCAAAGTTTTTCACTAATTTATATTTACGAAGTTGATATCATCAAGTAAGAATTGCAGAAAATGATATATGGAAAATTGCATTCAAAACCAAACAAGGACTCTTTGAGTGGCTAGTTATGCCTTTTGGTTTATGTAATGCACCAGAAACTTTTATGCGGGTTATGGATAATGTTTTGTGACCATTCCTTGATGACTTTGTTATTGTGTACTTAGATGACATTTTGATTTTCATCAAAACAAGAGAAGATCATGTCTTGCATGTAAATAGAGTGCTTGATATTTTGAAGAAAGAGAAATTGTCTCTTAAGATGTCAAAATGTGAGTTTGGAAAGACTTCTTTGGTCTATTTTGGATATATTGTGGGAGAAGGAGAATTGAGGATTGATCCTTCTAAAGTGGAGGCCATTATGAATTGGCCCACACCCAAAACAATTACCGAGGTAAGAAGTTTCTTAGGTGCAGCTCAATATTGGAGGAAATTTATTGCTAACTTTTTTTCCATCGCAGCTCCTATGCATGCAGTGACAAGTGCGAAGAAAGGCTTCCAATGGGGAGGCAAACAACAACAAGATTTCAAATATTTAAAAGACAAGAGCAGTTCAACTCTAGTCCTTGCACTACCAAATTTGAGACAGCTATTCGAGATACAAACCGATGCTAGTGACTATGCCATGGGTGCAGTCCTATTGCAACATGGTAAGCCTATGGCCTTTCATTCAGAAAATTTTAATGGTTTTGTGACTAATTATCCTACATATGACAAAGAACTATATGCGTTTGTACAATGTGTTAAGAAGTGGAAACACTACTTGATGGGTAAAGAGACTATTGTACACAATGAACACCAACCTTTACAGTACTTGCAGTCACAAACAAAATTGCAACAATCAAGACATTTCAGGTGGATGGGATTTCTTCAACAATTTCATTTGGTTATAAGGTACAAAAAAGGCATATTCAATAAATTTGTAGATATGCTTTCGAGACCAATCATTAGTGCTTCTAGTTTACTCAAAATTAATTATGTTGTACATGAGAGTTACATAGAACAATATGCACATGACATTGATTTCAAATATGTGTATGCTAGTTTGAGTGAAGG